>OZ018325.1:48296372-48694814 GCA_963969495.1 Ceratothoa steindachneri
TGACCAACAGACCGACCGACATAGTGAGATATAGAGTCACCCGCGACTAAAAATTTAACGGGCACTCAAACCATGCACATGAAGGAATTTGAGGCCACTCTCTTTTCGGGTCTAAAAAAAATCGACTAAATTCTTGGTCGATCCAAATTTAGAATTCGAATTTACCGTAACACAATCAAAAGTGGAATACAATATCTGCAAATCAACGGAATTTCCCTCGCGTAAAGAAATTATACTTCCAGTTATGTATGAAAGATCGAATCACCTGAGTTAATTGTTTCCTTTGGGTTGAAGTGATCCAATACCTGAAGTATTGGATGTGGAAAGGAGCTTTTCTGGCAACGAAGTTAAGGTAAATGTCCTTTGAAATATGATCCAATTCCATAGAACTCCAAAAGAAGGGGAGTATATTGGTCTAGCCCCTTCGCCGAGCACCTCACTTCAGGTAACATTCTTGAAGCCTCTCGTGGATGAAAGGTCTGACGCAGAGGTTAGCGAGCCCTTAAGGACAACGAAAGGCTAAGATAAATCAGGCCCTAGTGGTACTAGCCATCTTGGGCGGGATGAGCTTTCCTTGGCAAAGGTGGGGAAGAGGCACCTGGAGAGGAAAATTGGTCCTACTGATCTCCTCCATCATTCATCACAAACAATAAATAACTCAAATTTCTCACGTCTCGTTTCCTGGCCCACCGTTTCGAAGATCTCTGTGAAGAAGGATGCATCAGAGATACATTTTGAGGTTCTGTAGACATGATTAAATTTAAAGAATTTTATTAAGCAATCGAATAATGAGATGGCAAATATAATGTTAAGCTTCTTTGGTTTAATGAAATTTGGTCTGAGGTTCTTACCACCTAGAAAATAGCATTGTGAACGCTAAACAAAGGGAAAATTAAGTTAGCAGAGAAAGAGCTTGTAGGCGCCTATAACGAAGCTTAAAGAGAAAGTAAGAAAAAGGGATAATTGATGAAATCCATGTCTCATCCACACCCCCAGAAGATTATGAGAAGTACCTTTCGGTTGCCAAAACCAACATAAAAATGAAACTAGTGTTTAACTGTAGCCTAAAAATTAATCAACCTTCTTTCCTTAACGAAACTAGTTTCACAGAATAAATTTGTTAACCTCCCTATTCAAATTTATTTGTCGTTTACAATTTAACCGGTTTGTTATCCTCTCCGAAATCAATAATCTTTCCTTCAAATTAATTTAAAATTAGAAGCGAACAAAGACAGGTTAGGATTTTCCAGGTAAAGAACGGCGAACTCGTTACATATTACGCTCTGGGAGGGCTAACAGCTCTGAAGGGCGCATTATGAATACCTATTATTATTATTATTATTATTATATTGTTTGCTAGTACACGGTTTTACAAAAGTTTTACGTAAATCTCTTTTTCGAGCAATATACATATGTGATAGATAAAGTTCTGTCAAACAAATTTATAGTAATATTTTTCCAGCAGATGTCCTTAAAACGTCTTTCCCATTTTGTGCACGTGTGACGAGATGGAAGTCAAAAGAATCGAGATCTCTGCTCTCTTGCTCACGGACACAAGTAGTCCGACAATGCCTAGCGGTTCAACGTCAGTCAGCTGACCGTCTACAGAGTCCTCGAGAGGCCCAAGAACGAGGAACACCTCAAGGATCGACTTCGTTCAGGCAAACCTTAAGTTGTCACCCGTTTAGCTCTGAGAAAGGCCTTCGAAAGTGTTCCGAAGCTCAAAAAGACTATGCTCGCGAAGAAGAAAATCTCGGTGGCAACGATGTCCAGGGCCGTCAAGGCGGAGGGTGGCAAGAGCTTGAGGTGCGTAATAAGGCCTCTGGCCACATACCGTATGCGAGAACAACCTCATGAGGGCTGTCGTTGCTTTCTCAACCACTTGAAGAGTCATGGCAATCGAATTCTCATTTTTATTCTAATGGAAAAACCTTCCCGGTTGATCCGGTCATCAACAGGCAAAACGACCGCGTGGTAAGCTTTGGCCATGCAAATCTCTGAAGAAGATCTCATACGACGCAGTGGTGATGATCAAAGGAATTTCTATCATTGTTCCCCTTGATCTAAAATTTAACAGGGTTTTAAGCAAGATTTATATGGAAGAAGCTATGGCTTATCTCATAAAGGGTTTACCAATATAATTTAATGAGAGGTTTCCAATCATATTTTCCGAGGGAGGATTTTGGTACCTTAGGTCTCATTTTATTTATTGTCATTTATTTACTTGTGTTATTAATATTTTCTTTGTATATAGTAAAGTTATATATTTTTTTAACATTAGTCTCTCTAATCCCAGAAACTAAAAGAATTGATTATTTAGGCCAATCGCACTCGATTTTATTTATTTAACCCTCGCACTGGGATTTGTATACCGATCTTCTAGTGTGCCCTTTTCATGGTCACCCGACTACAATAATTATTCTAATATTTAAACAATTGGAGTTTTGCTATTCGAGCAAATGTTCGAAATGCTGACAAATATAGTTTAAATAAATGATGTGTAATTATAATATTTTCCAATTCCAAAAATGGTTCTTCCCAAATAAAAGCGTGCACGCCTTGTTGCTAACTATAAATCATCAAGGTACACCATTTTTAGGATTATTATTGATTTAAAAAAAAACTGGTTACGCTACTGTGAATAAGTATTATAAAAGACAAAGAGCTTCCAATGAACGTCGAGTTTGCCTATTGGTAATGTCTAAACTCAATGATCGGGTCGCTTTCAATGCTAAGCTTGCTCACAATCGGAAAGAAGCTTATGTGAACGATTCAGCGCACACAGTTAGGTGGAGACTTTATGAGAAAGGTTTGATGTCGAGAAGGGATGCAAAGAAGCCTCATCTTACCAAGAAGAACCGCACGTATAGGATCCACGTTTGTAGGAAATATAAAAAATTGACTGTTGAAGACTGGAACAAAGTGATATTATTATCTAATGGTTTTACCTTCCTCTTTTTAGGAGCTTCCGGAAGACATCCTTATGAGGATAAAATGGGAGCGCTGTGTCATGCTCACGGTATAGCATTTGACACTGTCCGTGTCTGTAGGTGCTTTTCATCTATAGGAGCACGAGCAGTAAACAATTTGCGCAAGATCACTGCTATGATTTCAAAATGGTAACAAAACGTGCTTCATCACATCTTTTCCTAAAAGTTCTGATTTAATCAGGGATGATATCGGCACTTCCAGCATGATGTCACACTTTGTCACAAGGCAAAAGCAATACTAAAGTTTGGGGAGACCTTTGCCATGGAAGTCACTAAATTTGAACCCAGAAGATAATTTGCGTGCGATAATTAAACTGGAGGTTGATAAACAGAATCCATCCAAATGTGACCACTTGCGAATGCTTTTTGAACAAAAATGGAGCAATATCCGTCAAGATATCTTACAAAGTTTGATTTTCAGCAAACAAAACGCATTAAAGCCACCCTGAAGAACAAGAGACTTCATTGTAAATATTGACTATATTTATTAATAAAAGATGTATGAGCTCTAAATTTTTGTATATTTCACATTCAACTTAATGATAAAACATAATAAAATAAAATGCAATGTTAGATTAGATGTATTATTTTTTTAGATTGAAATTTATAGTAGTCTCCTTACTTTAGGCCATGACTGTAGAATTTGATCAGCAAGTGAGAGAATTGGATACAAAAACGTGTCATATCCTGAGAATAGTTGAGCATTGAAACTAGTGTACATTTCTGCGACCTTCTAAGCACTTAATTCACATACATTGGTCTATATTTTTATTTAGAGGCAATTTGTATTTGTTCCCAAAGCATTCCTTGTGAGGTATCTTTTGACATATCAAGTTCCTGATCTATAAGATCTCATAGGTGTTCAATAGGATTCAAGTCTAGGTTTTGTGGGGGAAGGTGAAATATGTTAAGTTTTCCATCTGCTACTTTTTTATAAATACCTTTGCCAGAGCTTTTAGGTGTGTTTATGGTCATTGTCTTGTTGATGTTGATAGTAAAGCTCTTGATGTATAAGACGAAGCACAATTACTGCACTATATTGAATAACAACGTGATGGTGCATTTTCTGTTTAATTTTTCTGACTTTTTGCAGACCACCGATTCCTTGACCACTAAAGCATTCCCACACAAGAATATTACCACTTCCATGCTTCATAGTTGGAACTGTGCACCCTGAAATGTATTTCATTTGTTCTTAGACGTTCTTCGTTCTACTTTTTGAGGCAAAAAGTTCAAATTTGGATTCGTCTGTCTAAAGAACTTTCAGCTATTCCTCAACTGTCCACTGTTTAAACTTTTGAAAAGTTGCAAGTTCTTAATTATTTTTGGTCTATGTCATTATTAATATAAATAAGAATTAGATTTTTGACAAAGTGGCTACATTTAAATTGTGCAACGAAAGATTAAAGTTGAGTATATGAAGCCCTTTAGGTTATATAGACCGTATAGAAAAATTAAAACTTAATCCTCCTATTATGCAAAAACAAAATCATTAACCTCTATGAACCTTTTTCCCAAATAAGGTATTTAATATCAACATTGCTTTCTTCCACCCAAAATCTCACTTTACCATGCTCTCCAATCGTAAATGTGTCTCTGCAATCTTTTCATGTAACATTTTGAAGTGTCCTTACTCCCTTTCATTATTCACCCCAATTTTTGTATTTTTTTGTATTGTACATGACGTCATCTCAAAGCGGCGTTTAAACAGTTTAGACTCTTTTGATATAACTTTCTGAATAGCCTCAATAAACTTCACCCCACTATAAATTTTAAAATTTAATGGGAAAATAAAAATTGCTTAGGTTTTTCTATGTGAAAATTATAAGGGTCATTGATCAAACCACATTCACTGTTTATCGGTAATCGAACCACTTTTCTCGCCGTTGCTGTATATATGTTCTTGAGAACATTTAGAATATGTGATCCTAGTTTTTCAGCAAGAGGAAATTACATATACAACCTGTATACTAATAACTGAAATATACCCTCCACCAGTTTATCTAAAGCATGGTCAATATTTTATAGCCCTAAAGTTACAAACAATGAGATTAATAAGAATTGTGTATCCGTTCCATTCTCGCCCTTACTTAAACGATTAAGCATTGTCTTCTCTTCCAACATACCTAGCTTTAAATACCCTTCTACTATCCATGAAATTTTTCCTTTTCACAAACTTAATGAGAAAACCAATGAACCAGGAGTATATTGAATTCTTTTCAAATCTAATAACTGCTCCTCATTCTATGTAGGAGAGCCAGAAAGATCACTAGAAAAAAGGTTATATGAACACAAAGGCGATGTCAGACAAGCGAATGCTGTATCTAGCATTATTAATCACAAAAAATTAAACCATGAAATTGATTACTCTCGGTCATAATTAATGATTTCTTTAACTCGAAAAATATCCAAGTTTAACCGTTATAACGGGACATTTAAATGTAGCCTTTTTGTCCAAAACCTAATTCTTAATGATATTATTAATGACCTTATAATTACTCCTCCAAGATTAGTGACATTGTTCCATTTGAGATATTCATGTGTGGATGTCTGCGTCTTCCCTCAGTATAGGACCGAAGATGGTATGGTAAACTTCATACCGAAACCAGGCTCGCGAATAAATTTTATGCTCATATAAAGTAGTTTCTATTAACAATTAATCGACTCGCTACTGAGTACAATTTGTTACATACTATCATAACCAAAGGTTTGTGACTACTATAGTTTATCATATTTACAATAATATCACTTGTTATACAGTTGAACCCCGCCATTCGTACGCCTTTCTATTCGTCCAACTCGCCATTCGTCCAACTTGTTAACGTAAAATTCAACTCGTCATTCGTACGCTGCCCCGCGATTCGGACAGAGTTACCTGCTTACACCACAGGTCAGTCTCGTGCTAGTATATGTATGCTACGTACGCTTCGTGTAACTTTCTGTTACAGTATTTTATTGCTATTTTGTTATTTTTATTGAAATAGTGCAGCCATGAGTCCAACAAAGATAAGTGATTCAACCAAGCCTAAAAGGAAAGCAGTGAGAACGACAATTGAATTGAAAAAATAACTCATTGTGAACTTTAAAAGTGGAACAGGGGTCTCCGACCTGGCAACTCAGTATGGTATGGCGAAATCAATCTTATCTCACATACTAAAAAATAAAGACGCAATCAAAAGGGCTAATGTGGCAAAAGGAGTGACCGTTCTTGCTGTGAACGGGACAACTATAATTGATCAAGTAGAAAAACTTTTGTTAGTTTGGATTAACGTAAAACAACTTGCTGGTGACAGTATTTCTGAAACAATAGTTTGTAAAAAAGCAAAGCGGTTGTATCATGACCTTAAGCGAGACAGCGGTGGAACCAGTGCAGAAAGTGATAAATTTAAAGCGAGTAAGGTGTGGTTTGATCGATTTAAGAAGCTAAATGGCATTCACAGTATTGTTAGGTATGGGGAGGCTGCTAGTGCAGACAAAATTGCTGCTGAAAAGTTTGTTAAGAATTTAAGAACTCTGTAGAGAGTGAGGGATTTACTCCTAACCAAATTTTTAATTGTGATAAAACTGGCCTCTTATGGAAGAAGATGCCTAAGTGGACCTACATCACAGAAGATGAGAAATCATTGCCAGGACACAATTTTATGAAAGTCAGGCTTAGACTCTTATTTTGTGTAAATGCTAGTAGGGACCTCAGAATTAAACCTTTGCTTGTCTACCACTCAAAACTCCAAGAGTGTTTAAGAAAAATAATATTATAAAAGTAAACTCAGTGTAATGTGGAGGGTTAATAGTAAGGCTTGGGTAACAAGGCAGTTTTTCACCGAGTGGATGTATGAAGTGTTTGCCCCGAGAGTGAAAAAATATCAAGAGGAGAAAAATTTACCACTCAAGGCCCTTCTGGTAATGGACAACGCTCCTGCTCACCCTCCATGCATGGAGGAAGATCTGGTGGGTGAATACAGCTTTATTTAAGTGAAGTTTTTGCCATATAACACCACTCATCTAATCCAACAAATGGATCAACAGGTCATTTCAAACTTCAAAAAGCTTTACACAAAAGCAATTTTTCAAAGCTGCCTTGAAGTGACCTCCGACACAGAACTAACCCTCAGAGACTTTTGGAAGAACCATTTCAAAATCCTTCATTGCTTGAGAATAATAGACAAAGCCTGGAGGGAAGTTCCTTTCAAGACACTCAACTCTGCCTAGAAGAATCTGTGGCAAGAATGTGTGGCATCCAGAGACTTTAAAAGCTTTGACACAGAGGCTGCAGTGGTGGATGATATTGTGTCCCTGGAAAAAAACATAGGTTTGGATGTATACGGTGATGGTATGGAGGAGTTGGTCGAAGAACACAGCAATGAACTGACCAGTAAATAACTTCAAGAACTGCACAGTGAACAGCAAGAAGAAGTGGTTAATGAAATTTCTTCTTCAGAGGAGGAAAGTAAGAGAAGCATTTCCACTGCATAAATTAAAGAACTGAGTTACCAATCGAAGAAAACAGAGAGTGGCGAAAAAATGGCATCCTAACACTGCAGTGTTCAACAGAAGCATCAACCTGTTTAATGACAACGTTATTGAGCATTTAAGAAAAATTATGAAAAATCGTAGAAGGCAGACAACATTGGACAGGTTTATAAAGAAAGAATCTTCGGATTTCTCTAGTGCCAAAGGACAGAAAAAGGAAAGAACACCAGAAAGAGAGTAAACGCCAGAAGGGACATAACCTGATGCTTTTATAGAAGGTGACTCATCTTCTAAATAGTAACAGCAACATTCCTCCTCTTCTCCACCTTCCACTTATGCCATCAGCTCACCTCAGTAAAGGTAAATTGCGGTTAAATTTTTATTTATTCCCTGTATGTACAGTACTGTATATTCATTGTTTTTTCATAGTTTTTATGTATTTCATGCTCAAAATATTATTACATATAAAGGTTTAAATAAGAAATCCTCCTGTGGGTCTGGAACGGATTAATCCAATTAACATTAATTCTTATGGGAAAAAAATGAATCTCCATTCGTACAACTCGCAATTCGTTCGAACAGTCTCCTGGAACGGATTGTCTACGAACGGCGGGGTTCTACGTATAAATATATATATATATATATATATATATATATATATATATATATATATATATATATATATATATATATATAAGAGCTCATGAATTAGTATATTAGTGACAATTATGAAAAAAATAAAAGGAAAATATTCCCTAGCACTTTCGTCTTTATTTGCGGAGACCCTGTTTTAAGGTCCTCACAAAAAAGGTCGAAAGGGCTTGGAATCTCCTTTCATTATTCCTCGTTGTTGTTTTCTTCATATATATATATATATATATATATATATATATATCATATGTATATATAGTGTCACGCAAAAGTACTTTACTTGAATACACTAAAAATATAGAGAATTCTGCCCTCCTACTGCACTGAGCGCGATGAAATTTGAATATAACTTGTTAAATATTTATACAATATAACAAGTAAAAGGTAATTTAGAAATATTAGATATTAATAAAGTTATTAACAAAAACATTGAAATACCCGATATAAAAGTATTGGACATGTCACTTAATATTTAGTTACAAAGCCATTGTTTGGCCTCAATTTCCAACATTATGTTCCCTAAGCTACAAATATTCCACGACATCAAGACTGTAATTAGCAACGTGGCTCTCAAGTTACTCAGAAAATAAAGAAAAATTGATGCAGGAGAAGTATCACTTTCACACATCTTTACTGTATTCATAGTTGCCTCCGGATCTAACAAGAAGAATGGGAGCCCAGACCCTTGGGCGTCGTATTATGGATGATCAACATTGCATTCAAAGAAAGCTATGATAATTCAATCTCAGATCCACGAGCAGATGAAGTAGAAAGAGTTGAAGAAGTTTAAGTGAATTGAATCGAGGAAGTTTTGAAAATTACGGAAGAAGCTGCGAGGTTCCGAAGAACTGCTTTTGACCACAAACTCCGTAAGCTAGGGGCTAACCATCAGACACATCAAAGATGAGTGATAAACTTCTCAAACTTAATTCTCATTGAAAGGAAAAACACACTCATGGAAAGGCGATTGAATTTTAATGTAGATAGTGGTCCCATTCGCGATTTATTAGCCACTTTTGAAAGCACTATCCAAGAAGTTTATGGCGATGAAGACAGAAAGAGGCGCATCAGAACAAGCGTTGTTGGCTCACTTAGTTTAATCCAATAGAGGAGTCCTCTTTCGTTGAATGAGAACGATGAATTAAGAAATCTGAAACCAGCCACTAGGATAGTCATCACCCCAAATGGCAAAGGAAGAAAAACCTCCGTAATAAAAAACGTGCAAGTACGAGTGAAAGCTAAAATATATGCTGGAATCGGACCAAAATACGCGCACGCAAGGGTAAGTTTCAAGATACCCTAATAACCTCCTGAAGAATAAGCTACAAGGCACCAACATCTCCAAAGTTAGAAAACTACCAAAGTTTCATAATAATAACTCTGATCCTTCATTGTATCTTTCAGAGGGTCTTCTTCCTACTGCCTCTCGAGATTGTTACTTTGTGAGGTGAATCCCTTAACCTTAGCATCTCGCCGAAAGTTGGACACCGCTACAGACTTTATCGAGCATAGCAAGGGACTGGTTATACGAGAAAGGGCAGTCCTCGTCTCTGATGTCAAATATTTGTTTACTTCCATAGCTCTGGACCCGGACACTTGCCTCAATTCAACCTTCTTCGCTTACAACAACAGGCTTTACTACTAGAGAAAACGGTGCACAAATGGGCTCCTCTCCTGTGTCAGTTGATATTACTGAGCTAGAATGTTACGATTTTAGTCGTTTGCTTTATGCCCCAAATGTCCGCCATGTGGATGAGGTACATGGGAGAGGCTCATTAAATTCCACAACACTATAGAGCCGGACAAAAACTCTTAACTGCATTTCCTGAACGTCCTCTTCTGCAAGGTAGGGCTGTTGCTCTCCGAACGAATGTTTACAGAAAATAGGCAAATATATACAGACCCCGTGTTGGATTTCGATAGCGTTCTCACTTGAACCACAAAAGGAGCATAGTCGCTACACTTTTCTAGAGTTCATACCCAGTATATCGATGCTCAACTGTGTTTGCAGGAGGATTTGCATCTCATACAAGCGTTTCTTTAACGCTACGGGGAAACCTTCAAAACTACAATATGATCAGGTTCAGGATCTAAGAAGAGTCACCATTCAATATATTCCCAAGACGTCCTGACTTCTTCGTCCTCTCGGCATTAAGTTTGCGCACAAACTTTCAAGCGCTCTGCAACTCCGAATCCATTGTGGCGGGCATACGGTCAAGTATGGTGGTTAAAGGTTGAAAAGGAGGTTACGTCCCATTGTTTCATCTCCGGACATGATTTGAAGTAGAAGTAGATGAAAGTCTTCGCTCAATCCAACAAGAAGAGACCGGAGTTCCTAGAAGCGTGGGCATCCGATCTGATGAAGGCTGAATCAACCGTCACGTCACATTGAGATAAGCCCCTGTAATATATATATATATATATATATATATATATTGGCGTGCGGTGACTTTTGAAGATGAGGAAGCAATTCAAGTTTTACAAAAATAAATATGTTAACTGAAGTAAATATGTTGTTCATTAAAAATAACTATAAAATTGTAAGCTACTCAATTTATTTAAATGTTAATCTTTTTAACGTTCTATCATATTGGCCCATATTGTATTTGCAAGTGCAACACTGTTTTGGATGACAGTTCTAGTGTTGGCGTAGGGCTACATGTTTTAATAATAGCTTCTCTTCATTATAAGTTATCGAATTGAACTTCCTTTTTAATATTTTTTCAGTATTTCAATCGCATTTTCTCCTAACTTCATTTGCATCCATTTTTTTTAGAGGGTTTATCACTTAAAAAAATGAATAAACAATAAACCACATTTATCTAAGCACTACCCCAGAGCTACTGATCTCAAATATCTCAAAGGGCCGCCAGAATCCTGGAAATATTAACAAAATGCTTAAGATATAAGAGCTTAACCATATTAGAGTTTTTGCTATTTAGCTGCTTTCTTTCCTAGAACTAGTATTTAAATATAACCTAAAAGTTTTTAAAGCTTCAGTGCAAAATAATAGTTAAGTCAATGTGTCTTAGATATTTTGTTGCTCTTTTGTAGATTCTGTCAACTCGTTAAGATTGCCAGAGGCAACCTGATGACTGCAAAGCCAAATTTGCTTCCTTTTCCGTATAAAAATAGGTTATTTTTTCTTAATTCTAACATGGCGTTTAACTATCTAGATAAAAATCATAAAACTCTAATGACTGTATATTATTGCTAAGGAAATCAAAACATCTTTTGAACTATTCATTTCAAAGCACCACAAAGCAGAACTATTATTGAAATTAAGAGGAAAAAAACGAGTAGAAATCTTGACGAAAAAGAAGCATTTCTTCAATTCCATAGGGCTTACCAGGGTCTAATGCCATTTCGATTGAAAGCGAACGGTACCGTATGGCGTATACAAGTATAGACAAGCATAAATATGAGAATAAAATTGATTCTGGTGTCATATTAATTGTTGGGATGTAATTCTCTTTCTTTTTTTCCGAAATATGGGAAGCATTGCTTCCCTTGCTTCCATTGACTGCACGCCACTATATATATATATATATATATATATATATATATATATATATATATCCCAAAGTAGCACGAGAGAATGATGAAAATGAATCCATTAAGAAAAAATTATTCCGTTTTCTCTTTCAATGTGGTTTAATGGATTCATATATATATATATATATATATGGTAACCCCCTAAAATTGGCCTGCAAACACTTTTTTGTGATATATCCTTCATTCATTCACTAATCACCTTTAATTTACTTTGCAGAACAGGACAAAAGGCAACGCCTATGAACACAACTATGGAGCTACAGTGAAGAATATACTGGGCCAAACATTACTACAAGACAGGCTCGTTCAAGAAAGTGCGGATACTTTCGTGCACAAGTTCAAAAGTGAAAAATCCCCCTCCAAGTGCAGAAACCTGGACTGGGTGGACCACTTTGAGAATTATGGGATAGTGGAGAACCTCAATGTAGCCAGTGACAACCGTCCAAGCTATTCAGGACGCCGCAAGAAGCATACAGCTGAACTGGTCGAGAGTCAGTTCAGCAGAGTCCAAAACGCTCTGTGCACAAGCGAAGTCAGTCCCTCGGTATATCCCGTGAGACTTGCAGGAGAGTACTAGTAATGAATGTAAAGGCCTACCCATACAAAATACAGATGAAGCAGACTCTTACACCCTCAGAAAAGGAGCAGAGAAAGGCTATGGCAGTCAAGATACTGGAGAAGATTCAGGAGACCCCAACTTTCCTTAACCTCCTTTGGACCTCAGATGAAGCTCAATTCCATCTTGAAGGAAAGGTAAAGTCGAAGAAAAATGTCTTTTGGGTGACCTCCAGACCTAACGAGGTAGCCACCAAACCCCTACACTCTGCTAAGTGCACGGTATGGACTGCAATCTCAGCCAGAGGTATCATCGGACCATTTTTTCAGAGGAATCTGGTGCGACAGTGACAGTCACCAAGAAGTGGTATGTTGAGGTCTTCAAAACCCTCAAGAATGAGCTGCAGACCCTCTTCCAGTCGCTCTTGGGGAAGTTCTGGCTCCAGCAAGATGGAGCAAGCTCTCACATCTCAAACCTGTCCCGAGATTGGCTGAAAGAGAACTTTGGTGGCTGTGTGATCAGTCTCAAGACTGATCTTGAGTGGGCACCTCACAGCTCAGACCTTAGCCTCCCAAATTTCTGTCTCTGGGGCTACCTTAAAGACAGCGTGTACGCAGGGGGGCCCAGGGCCATCACCGAACTCAAGGTTGCCATCAGAGAGGAGATCAGAGCCATTAGTCGCTCGGTTTGCAAGGACGTCATGGACAACTTTCTGCTGCGTCTCAAGAAATGCACAGGGCTAAATGAAGTTCATCTCGAACACGTGCTCTAGAATAAAGAAGAAAAGTCCAAAGACTCGCATGTTTTGATTTTATGTTTTTAAACACAATAAACTAGTTATCACCAAAGTTTCATTCAATCCATGCAGAAAATTAAGAAATGAGGCCTATCAAAATTTGGGGTTCATTTTTAATGGGTCATCCTGTATATATGGAAGGAAACGTAACAAGTATCTAAGGAAAATTATAATGCTTTTTTAAAAGTGATTAAGAGTCGAACGCATACTTTCCAACATTCATCGTTGATCGAGTCAATTTTTTAACCCACTCGGCCACTTCACAAAAATTTTCAATACAACTCGAATCGAAACGTAAAATCGATTCATTATAAATTTTTCTTAAAGAATTCAGTTAGGATTTAATTTCTCTAAATTTATTGTTAAAGTATATATCTATAATTATATCGTTAATATCTTAAAATTGTGATGAAGATATACATTTAATTAGCGATTTTTTCCCATTTTTCAGTAATTGTGATAACAGATTATGAAAGTCCATATTCTACAAGCTTCAAAATAATCTTCATTTGTGATTATTATTGCATTTTGAGTGCTCAAAATGCATTCTAGAACGGCAGAACATCATAACCTCTCGCCAAGAGAGTCGTATAAAATGAAATATCCAGAAAACTTTAAATACCGGTCCTTACACTGAACAATGAGGATATTAAGAAGTTGAAAGAGACAGATATACTGCAAGATGGAAAAGGCCAAGACGGCCCAGGAAGACTGAAAACTCATAGGATAAGTTCATCAGAGTGACATCTCTCCGAAACCGCCACCTTACTGTTCCAGAAACTGCTCAGCAATTAAACAACGTCGACATAGTAAACGTCTTCACCATAACAGTGAAGACTAAGCTTTGAAAAAGGTGGACTTTTCAGTGAATTACAGCTAAAATTTTGTAATATACAAAGTATCAAAATGGGGGGTAGACGAATGGAAATTCTCGTTTGCCAAATAAGAGCATCGTGAGGAAAATTGGTGAGCGAATCACTATCAGATATTGCACCAACGGTGAAGCACGGCAGAGGTAGTGTAATAGCATGAAGTTCTTTTGATGGCGATCTATTTGGAGGTTTTATAAAATATCAAATATATTAGAACAGCTTGGCTATTATTCCCTTTTGCAACAACAAGCTATTACATCGAAAACCAGCTTTATCGGTTAAACTTTCATCTTGCAGCAGGACAAAGATTATAAACACTCATTCAGACAGCGTCGTAGTAATTTTAAGAGGAAAAAACCGGAAGGGCATCTTACGATCGAGGATTAGCTAACCCAGTTTCCTGATTGCAATCCTATCGAACACTTGCATTTATGGTTATCTGGACAAGTGAGTGAGAAGTGAGTAACCAATAAATGCACAGATGCTATCAGACTGTTTGTCCAAATGTTGGGATGAAAAAGCGGATACATTGATGATTCAACTGTTATCGTTCTCTAAATCTGTATCTTTTATTATGTTTTTCATGTTTATATTAAAGATCTTGATATATATATATATATATTATGTTTACTGATTCATTTAGTCTCACTTTCATATGTTAATTTTCTTTTTGGAGAGGTAGTATTATGCCTGTAGTATATATATATATATATATATATATATATATATATATATATATATATATGAAGGTGAAAACCAAGCTCACTATTGTAAAAACCATTTCATTAAAAAAAATGTGCATAAAATTGGATTCTATTTCAGCTATAGGGGCAAAATTTCATTGCTTTGCTGCTCCACTGTAATTTTTAAATATATAGTTGTGAATCTTGCGAATTTTTGAATATTGGGCAATCCATTGTCGCATCGAGCAGCATCAGGAAAGATCGACCAACACGGAGCTGGTTCTAAGCAAACTAGGCCCCTTCCCCATACGAGAGCATATGAAAATATGTAAGTGTGAAATTAGTCTTGACAACTTTACAAAAGTTAGTAATATCCCCCCATGTCAACAAACTACGATTATTAGAATCACTTTTCATCGTAAAACATAAACAAAATATAAAAATAAATCAAACTGCATCTAAACTGCATCTTAAATTGATGAAATTTTTATTCTTGCATTAAGTAACATCGTAAATTGCCATATTTAATTTTTAGTATTTTATCAAACTAAAAATTTTAACCCTTTTCTATCATAGTTTCTTAGTAACGATGTTTAGATTAGGTCCACGAAACGTTCAAATCCAGAAAAACAAAGATGTTTTTAACAATAGCTTGCTTGGTTTTCATATTCATATTGATACTCAAGTTTCAAAGAAGCTTAACAGTTCATTATATATATATATATATATATATATATATATATATATATATATATATATATATATATATATATATATATATATATTAAGAACTCCTTAATCCGCTAGAAAAGACCCCTGGAGTTCTTCAACCCTCTTCAAGAGCATTATATATACGACTAGGCAACCACCCATTTCTCTAAAAGGAGAAAATTTCCAGAAGCCTTTTTTTTTAAGCTAACGTTCAATTTTAACAGAAAAAAATTTAGAAGGAGCGAAGATCCGCGGTGAAATTCACATTCCTCGTTTTCTGATCAAATTAAAAGTTAGCTTAAAAAAAAGGCTTCTTGAAATTTTCTCCGTTCAGAGAAATGGGTGGTTGCCTATTGTATATGTAACGCTCCTGAAGATGGTTGAGAAACTCCAGGAGACTTCTCTAGTGGAATAAGGCATTCTTATTATTACCCTTACCTAACTGCATTGACTAGAACGTCATTGTTCTTTATCAATATATATATATATATATATATATATATCTATATATATATATATATATATATATATATATATATATATCCATTAAAAAACGTAACCACACACAGATTTTTCTCTATACACGGAGAGATTACCTTTAACCCGATACAAGAGGTGACAGTCATCTGCTTAGAAGTGAAAATTCGTGTGCGATAGCGATTTCGTGTGTAATAAAGCTTTTAAGAGAAATCAACCACACAATACAGTTAGTTACCGCGTCGGTCCATCAGGTATTACACCTTCGGACACGCTTCCACCTCCAATCAAACGCGATTGAATACACCCATGACAAAGGGAGTCGATAAGAGAACCCTTGGTCTATTTCGACGCTCTTCTCTGGGCTACAAATGAGAAGAGAAGGCAATTTAGGCGCCTAAAATGACTACTTTTTATAAGGAGAATTGGGCTATTGTATTTGCTTTCTTGCGATTATGACTTGCAGAATTGCAATCAATACCCGGTCTCATTCCACTTTTTTTTCTTTTGCACTTCTGATTCTTGCTATTATTCGATTTATCTATGTGCCCCTCTTTGCTTATGATCGTGCGTGTTCGTGTGCGTATCGCGATTTTTATCGTGAGTTAAAGTATATGGGGGAGTGAACGTATATTCTTGTATGTCTGTTTACGTGTATGTTTTCGTAGTGGTATGTTGATCTACTATGTGATAAGAGGAGTGATTATAGTTTGTACAGGTGAACACTCATTTCCTCATATATGTACGACTCTGTCTTCTGACTAGTTCTTTTTAACAGCATCAGTTCACTACTCCACATTTCATAAATGTGTAGATGATTTTCCTTTGAAATCATAACGGATCTTAAACATTTCGAACAATTTTCTCTATCTCACTCATTTTAGCCTTTTGCTTCTTTCTGTTCATACTTTATTGAATTTCATTCCTTTATTGCATCATTTTTCCCCTATTCTCCCTCCATCTTTTCCCCACCTCTCGTTCTCCCTCTCTACCTATTCTTCCGTGCCGCTGCAAGGGATGTAATTTGTAGCATACAGCATACATGGGCCCTCCAGCCCCCTCAATTTGCCCTCCTGGCCACAATGCTTGTCGTTATATATATATATATCACTTTTTCTAGCTTCACTCCTTTCTTTATAAGCTTTCTACGTACGTAATTCGGCCTCGTTGCTATTGCGCTTAAAATTCTAGGTTAAATAAATGTTTCGTTCGTGCAATTAAAAGAGAATAGCAAAAATGTGCCTTCGCTATCTTTGGAATGGATAGTAAAGATATCCCAGGGGTGGTATAATAGTTTTTGTAAGGTTAAGTTAAGTTAGGCTAAATGAGATTACCTTAACTACTAAATCCGTAACAAAAATAAAGAACATGCGATAATAAAAACGTAAATTTCTTCGTCTTTACGTGGATGAAAAGAAATAGAGTAAATTTGCATATAAAAATATATATTATAAAGTAACTGTTGGTCATATTTACTTTCCTGTTAACGCGGTTATGTCAGGTTAATTTGGTTTGATATGTACTAACTTAATCACGTAAACAAAGAAGTAAATATGGGACAGGGTTACAAGAAAGTACCAAAGTAAATGTTTCTCACCATTATGAATAATAATAATGCACATTCTCTATCCATATATACATATATAAATATAAACAGGGAGGGGGGGGATAGGAAACAATAGTTTTTTCTACTGTCATAATTATGACATCGACTATGTAGAAATAAATACTTTAATTGCCCCCAAAATGTATTTACCTGCATTGCCGACACCTAATATAGGATGTTATTATTCAGCTTAATTTATCCTTTTTTATATCTCAACATTGCAAAATGAGATAACTTTCAGCTTTTCAAGGAGGGCAGATATTTGGACAACCTCAGTCACCAAAAATTGTTGAGTTGTACCATGCTTTGAATGTAACTTATCTGGCAAGCGTACCTCTGGATGATGGGTTAAATCCAGTGACACGAATCCCAGAGTAATAAAAACGCATTGTGTCGAAAGAGTATAGAGTCAACTGCAAGAATGATTACAAAGTTAAACCAACACCTTTTTAACTCATTACTGATCTAACAGTTCGTCGAGAGCTTCATGCAGCTGGATACCATGGAACGGCTTTAAATTGCTAACCTCTCCTTTCTGACAATATTAACAAGCTAAAAAAAGTGTGTACTGATAATCAAAACTAGACAATAGAGCTATTAGAGAATATCATTAAGTCTAACCAATCAGTTTTCACACTTTTTCCGTTCTATGGATGTGTTTATTTATGGAGGAAATCCAAAGAAGCTTTTCATCCCTACTGCATGACTCCCATCCTGGAGCATGAAAGATAGAACGTGATTATTTCTGGACCATATCATCGAATTTTCTTGTGCATGCTGAAAGTTACTTAATAGAGTTAACACTCAGAAGATCTTTCTTTCAATTCGACTGCCCATGTCCGTTCTACATATAGTACCATCATTGTTCCTGAATATTGCACAGCATTTCCATATGATAAAACATCGATCTCCGATCTACACCACTTGATTTTTGAAGATGGGCTGAAATAGGATGATATTAAAGTAAAACACATAGACTGTCCTTCACAATTGCCGGATCTTAAAATATACAGATTTGGGAGGTAGCAAAGGAACAAATGGTCCACTTAATGGCTAGTCCTGGATAAGCTCAGGAATTTGCGCTGGTAATCCATACCATATCCGATTAATTTTATAAAAAAATAAATTTTGCACAACTGCTGTCTTGAATCGTTTGCTTTTAAGTTTGAATTCATTATTTTGTGTATTTGCACTTTTGTCATACTCAAAACGAGAGCCAAATTCAAATCCTTTTAACCGTTTATAATATTAAAAATGTTAATCAGTTTCTCGGCGAAGCCGTCTAATTTTCAAAGATAATAATTTCAAGTTCACTAATCTTTTTTCCTATGGTTTATTTCTCAGTTCAGGAGGAATCATACGAGTATTAGTAGCTCTGCGCTGAATCCGTTTCATGGCCAAAATGTCCTGATGCAATTATGGAGAACAAAGCTGACAAACTCCAAATGTGTTCTGACTAGTGTTTTATATAGGGGAGGAATGGTTTCTTTGCTTTTATATGTATAATTCAAGTTCTTAAAATCATTTGAAATTATAACGCCTAAATCATGCTCCTGATCAGCAAACTAAGTTAGAACCATTTATATTATAAATATACTGACTGTTTCTGTTTCCTAAATGCATGGCTTTACACTTGATGACATTTAATTTCATCTACAATTTAGCCGGTCATTTAGTTATTTTGTTTATATCTCGCTGTAGATTTGTGCTATCATTTTGACAATTGGCTCTACAACCCAACTAAGCGTCATCAGCAAACTTTTAATTTTACTTATCAAATTTAAAAAAAAATCATTGACATAAATTGTAAACAGTTTCGAACCCAGAATGCACCCCTTGAGGAACGCACCTACTCACGGAAGTTCAATATGGATTTAACACGATTTATAACAACTCATTGCAAGCTCGACTTCGATCTATTTAAGTAAATTCCTCTTATTCTATGAACCTTTATTTTAATCCCAAGTCTTTTGTGAGGAGCTCTATCCAAATAAATAACGCCAATGGCTTTATGTTCATAGTAAATTTTTATCATCTCGTTAATGAATTCTAAAAAGGTTAGTGAGGCACGAACGCTTGCGTTGAAAACCATGTCGATTGTTTTCTTATTAAGTTTTGATATTCTAAATGTACGATGATTTTATCACCCTATAATAGATTCTAGAAGTTAACCGACGACCGACGTCAAGTTTATTGGTTTATAGTTATTTGGGTCTTTAGCTTCCTTAAATTAATGTGGAATCCTATTTTTGTTTATAGATTGCTTGAACCTTTTTGCATAGTGGCTTTACTAATTCGTTTTTAAGTTCTTTTAAGTGGATTGGATAGATCATGTTCGGTCCTGGAGACTTCGCGAGTTTCATTTCATTAGTATGGTTCATTATTTCAGATTAAGTGATTCTAATCTCTGAGAGTATGGAATTTTAGGGTAAATTATCGAACATATGTGCTTTATGTTACAGGAGCCAGAGGTGAGGAACTGCATTCCTTTTAATGCGTCGCTGAAGGAATTGTAACACTCTTTGCTTCACGAATAGTTCAAAATTAAAGTAAAAATGGTAAAAAGCTGTATGTCAATTTCTGGATACATTCACACAATTACTGCTGCCAAAGAAGGACCAATTCCATATTAAATTACAAAAATTGCATTTAACAATGTGTCCATTATTTTTTCCAATCTGTTTATATATTTATTCCTCTGTGAGTACTTCATATCAGCACGTCTCCTGAGTTAATTTATTAATGAACGATTCAGAGGGATCTTCCTCGAATTCTTCTGTCCCGCTTTTTAAAAGTTTTACATATCCTGGTTTAAATAAAAAATAAAATGAGTCTGAAAGTGAAACGACTTGTTTTTCCTTATCAAACATTTTTTCTTCCATTTTGGTATGCTCAAGTTGTTTAAAATATTTAATCGTGAAAGGGGAGGTACTTGTTTTAAGAATTCAGTTTTTCATTTCTTTATTTATTTCTATAGTGTTCATGAAAATTTT
This sequence comes from Ceratothoa steindachneri, assembly GCA_963969495.1. Classification (NCBI taxonomy): domain Eukaryota; kingdom Metazoa; phylum Arthropoda; class Malacostraca; order Isopoda; family Cymothoidae; genus Ceratothoa; species Ceratothoa steindachneri. The sequence continues at coordinate 48,316,733 of OZ018325.1, forward strand.
CAGCAGTCTTGATTGGTGAACTATGTAACTACTTTAAATATTTATTGTTGTAAACCTAGATCTAATGTAGAACCCTTGGCCAAAGGTAGAAAGCACCATATGGAATAATTTATATATAGTAATTAGTGAATTGTGGTAAATTAAATCATTATATATGTATTATGTATTTATTTATTTTTAATTATTTCAATATTTAGTTGAACCATTTTTAAGATTAACTACAGCCATAATAAATACTTCGTGGCGCGACTTTCACCTAATTTTCACAAAATTTGAATATATCTTTCCCCACTCAGCTTGTAATCTTTCATATATTTCAGTTTTATTTGTACTTATGGTACATCATACTGCTTTTCCAAGCACTCCCCACAAGTGTTCTATTAGATTTAAATATAAGCTCTGTAATGGTCACTCCACCGGAGTGATCCTCACTTCTCTCAACCAATTTTGGGTGTGATTGAAGCTATAGCATGGAGATTTGTCCTGCTGAAATATAACTTCATTTCCTGGCGTTCTGCAACGCATTTTCTGGGTAGATGACCCTTAAACTTGTGAAACGATGGTTATATACGTTGTGAAGTTCATTCTTGCCAGCCATGCAAAACACTCCCCTGACCCTGATGAAGACATAAACCTCCGTACTATGATAGAACCAGCTCGATCGTTCAACGTTGGTACCAGGCAAGAGGATGAAATGCCTCTTAAACTCTTCCTCTTGCAAAGGTTTCGCTGGAAGTGCTGATGATCTGAAAAATTTTTGCAAAAAAGTTAAATTATTAAAAAAATGACTTCAATCATACGTATACTTAAATTAAATTACATAATTTAAATGTAAAACAACAAAATAATACAAACCTCATAATTACTTTCATCTGACGAGGTTACTTTAGATCATTGCTCATGTGTCCAACTTTTGTAATCTTTGGCCCACTGCTGACACTTTGTTTCTGTTGAACTCAGATATCCATGGCTTATTTTATCGCTTTACACCCCTTTAGCTATTCCTCTTAAGTCTCCTTCCAACTCTTTTGGGTAATATTTTTTAACTTTAAGCTTAATCGAACTACTTAGAAGGTTAAGATGTTTTTATGTGATTCTGTAGTGAAGCCGAAAGGATAGATTTGTCTTTTCTAGGTGTTGTAAGACGTTCTCTGCCACTTCTCTTCTTTGATACAAAGTTCTTGATGTCTTGATATCGTTTTATAGTGGTTGGATTGGTCCTCTCTGTGATTCTGTAAGTTATTTAGTTATTTACTTATATAGAACAACATTGAATACACAATAGTTATAAATATAACCTGAAGCAAGAAATATTGATTAAATTCTGATTTTAGAAAACACTATTTTATTAATTTCACACCATTTATTAAAATACCAATTAATTCAACCAAATTATTAAAATACACATTATTATCTTCAATATATATGAATAATGATATGTGATATATATATATATATATATATATATATATATATATATATATATATATATATATATATATATATATATATATATATATATATATATATATATATATATATATATATATATATTCTCCACAACTAAAAGATATTTATGGGATTATTAGTGTTCTTTCTAAATTGCTGTTTTGCATAGCATAAGCCTGGAGAAATGTTCTTATAAGACCATAATTGTGAATAAGTTCTGTATTATTAACTACTAGAGATGAACGTAATAATTTCGTTTAAACTATGATTACATAATAATAGACCATGAAATCAATTTTAGACTTGCAGAAAAGCATTGATTGGATTGTTTAATTTATTTTTGAGCTTTTAAAATGCTATTAACCAATCATCGAAGCAATTTAAAGAATTTTGAATATTCATTATCCAATCAAATGCACTTTTTTAAATTTCATTGGAAAAGTCAGCCAATCAGGAACGAGAGTCGGTTAAACGTAATGAGCGACCGTTAATCGCGTATATGTAGATACTTATTATGTCTTTACTTAGAATGATATATTGTCTATAGATTCGTGGGACTTTGGAAAAAAGTGCAGATTGTTTATATCTCTATTGCGAGTGAGAAAGATTTCCATATATTTTTTTATTATTCCATTCCAATTAGTTTAATTTAACTTTTCAAAATATTTTATCTGATTTAGGGCACACAATTTTTATTACCGATAGTAAAACCGATGGAAATGCTGATACTAATACAGAGAGTAATAGCGAATTATGTTTGTACCCTCTAAATCACTACTTTTAATAATAATAATGGAAGATTTGAAACAGATTTGTTCATTTGCTTATTGGAGAAGAATGAGTGGCGGTGTGTGTGGCGGGGGGATACACAAATAATAGGGAAAATAATGAGTGAGATAAAGAGTGAAAAGCAAAGTTTAATAATGTAGTGGCGTAGTATATGGCTGCTTAAAAACTCATATGAAGGAACCTGCTACATTTCCAGGTTAGATAATTAATTGCGCCGCCCTATGTAGAGAATGTGCCAGGGCTGTAGCATCGGGAGTAGTGCCAAACAGCATACTTAGATGCTGTAAAGGAGCTGGGTCATTTGAGGCTCAGGCAGAGTACACATGTACGTTTTTCACTGTATCTCAGCGACGCGGATGCATGGCTCAAACCCCATTAATACTAAGACGTTTCTTTCTTTTCAACGTCTCTTTCTTCCTACTAAGCAGTTCCTTTTTACAGCGTTTCTTTGTTCTTACTAAGACTTTCCTATCTTTTCAACGATTCTTTTCTCCTACTAAGACGTTATTTTCTTCTCAACGACTCTTTTTCCCACTAAGACGTTCTTTTCTTTCCAACGTCTTTTTCTTCCTACTATGACGTTTTTTCTTTTCAACGTCTCTTCCTAATATAACGTCCCTTTCTTTTCAACGTCCCTTTCTTCCTATTAAGCAATTCTTTTATTTTCAACATCCCTTTCTTCCTATTAAGACCTTCCTTTGTTTCCAATGGCTCTTTTTTCCTACTAAGACGCTCCTTTCTTCTCAGTGTCTCTTTCTTCCTATTAAACCGTGCCTTCATTTCAACGTCTCCTTGTTCCTACTAACACGTTTCTATTTTTTAACGTCTATTTCTTCCTTCTAAAACGTTCTTTCCTTTACTACATCTTTTATTTCTACGAAGACGTTCTTTTCTTTTCATTGTCTTTCTTCCTACAAAAAGTTCTTTTTTTTAGTGTTTCTTTTTTCCTACAAAGACGTTCCTTTCTTTTCAACAACTTTTCCCTAAGACGTTCCTTTCTTTTCAACGTCTCTTTCTTCCTACACCACCCCACTCCATACTAAGTGGGGGAGGGGGGCAGGTTTATGATGCGCTATTCATGTCTCTTCGCGCTTTTTATTGTTTTTGTTTTTCTTTGCTATTCGCTATTCTCCAATTTCTTTCCTCAATTTGATGATGGGGTGAAATTTGCCTCCCTCGTGAAGGAAAGGATAATTAAGCGAGTAAAAACTCTCCACCCGATCCTTACCATCTCCGGATAGATAACTTATCCTGTCTAATTGTTAATGCATTTCACTCTCTTAACTTGGAAGTAGACGATTACGTTGACAATTGATAGAATTATTCAAAATCTTAAAAGGATTTACTAATATTGATTACAGAATATTGTTCGAGATAGACGAAAGGACCAACACATGCCAAAATGGTTTAAAATTAGTGAACAAGCGATTTAACTCTACCATAGCCCAAAATTACTTCACGTTTAAAATCACGCAAACATGAAATGGCCTTCCCAACCGTTTAGTTGAAAGCACGTCAGTTAATATGCTAAAAAAACAACCAATAGCGTAAATATAACGTAGTAGGAGCACATATTAAAAGGTCATATATTATAAGGAGTTGAGGATTAAAATGAAATGATGAATAGAAAGATGCCAGCGACGCCTCCATGTATGGAGTGAATGTGAATTCCCCTTTTCTTTTTCTGTCTGTCCTATACCTATATTATTTTCATCACTAGCAGGCGACGCCTGCGGGAGAAGAGAGTACTGTCCTATCAATCCCACCCCCCCTGGTTCGAAGAAGCATTTTAGTGAATTTGAGAGATAGCTAAACCTGCATGTCAAGGGTACACATGTAGATAAGTGTGTACCGTAGAGTTGAAATAGTTAAAAAAAAAAAAATATATATATATATATATATATATAACAAAAAAACAGCATGAAAAACAAGAGTATGATACACTAACGTTAGAATGTGTAAGCGGACTGGCCTTGAGAGGACCCTAGGGTCTTTGCTGGTTCTTATTTCTGTAGTTCTTGAAACCCCTCCTAAAAAAATTGAGAAGATGCCCTCTTTTTATGCTGTATTTATAATGCAATACTAAATTAAAGAGTAGTGTATCGAAATACTAAATTAAAAACAAATTTAGATGATAACAAAACATATGTGTTAATAAGGATAAAAAGAGTGCAATCACTCAAATAATAAGGATAATAAAGGACAAATTTCGCAACGCCAAGTCGCTCAACGATATTTTCTGTTTAGAAAAGAATTTTTTACATTGAAAATTGCTAGTTTGCGCTAACAAAGGATCATTTTGGTTTCAAAAATAATTACCTATGTTGCATAAAAAGAATGTAAGTTGACAAAGGGACTTTTGGTTTTGAAAAAGGATAATTTACGTTGCAAAAAGACCATTTAAATTGAAAGGATCATTTATTAGGTTGAGAAATAAGTTCTTGCGTTTTTTTTAATGTTGTGTTGATTTAAGTTTTGTTCACGTGATTTGTGCATATATTAAGAAACAATAATAAATAATGAGACTATTAGGCTTTTGCTTAGGCTACGTCTTGAAGTTGAGTAATGTCATTGCGATTTATTGAAAAGTTGTGTTAATTTAATTTTTGTCTGTACCCTCAAAATGGAATGTCAAGTTGAAAGAAAGGCGCAATTTCGACACTTGATGTTATTAATTTTCAATCGAGACGGGATTTTTTTTTTTTTTTATAGAGCCCATATGGCAACTACCCACTTGGGCATAAGTCACCGAAAAACACGACAGCCTAGAACTAGGCTACTTTAAAATAAAAATATGAAAACTTAACAATGATATAAATTGAAAAAACTTAACAATCGGGAAGCAATCTCCGGCAGCGAGGGGAGGTCCCCCTCACCCCGGTGCAGGAGAGTGCAACCTACAAAAAAAACAATAACAAACCTAAAAAAAAAAAAAGAACCTTAAATAAAGGAGAGAAGCCCGGCCTCCCCCCAAAAGTCAACAAGTCCACAAGTCAATGTGCACGAATCTGTCCCGAGCACAAGGGACAGGCGGTAGCGACCCCGCCCATCCCGGTACCGGGACAGGTATCGTGAGCGAAGATCACCCAGACTGGGAAATTTGACAAGAATGTGCCGAACAGTCTACGGGACGACGCAGTCGTCGCAATAGGGCGCTGGCGAGCGCTCCATCAGATAGCGATGCGTCTCACGAGTATGTCCGATTCGGAGACGACAGAAAGCAACCTGAAGCCGCTGCGGCATTGGGGGATAGGTCCATGGAAATAGTCGCGGCGCAATGGCATGCAACTTTAAGTTCCCTTCGACCGTCTCCCATCTTCTTTGCCAAGCAGTCCGAAGAGCTGCCCGTATTCCTGCCATGTAATCGGTGTGAGGAAGAGCGAAATCTGGTCCACGCGGACTCTTTAGCGCCCTCATCGGCGCGCTCATTCCCCGCAATTCTTACATGTCCAGGAACCCAGCAGAAGATAATCTCGACATCTGCCCGGCTCGACAAAACCGTGGCGTCACGGATATCGCGAACCAGGGGATGCGAAGATTCCAATGCCCTGAGAGCACTCAGGGCGCTTTGTGATTCGCTATAGATCACAATCCGGTCTCCGAACCGGGCACGTCGCGTAATCTCCCATACCGAGTGGTGTATTGCCACCAGCTCGGCCGTGAAGACAGACGCAGTGCCTGGTAGAGCCCCGCTGACTTCAAACAGAGGGGATACGGCGTGGAAGCCGACCCCCTCTAGGGACTTGGAGCCATCCACATACACTGGCACGGTTCCAGCGTGACACGATGTGTGCTCTAAAAAGGTCGAACGCAATACTCCCGGCGCTGTACAAGCTTTGGGAGCAGAGGCGTGGAAACAAATAGCTAAATGTGCTACCCTCCAGGGTGGCGTCCTGGACAGAACACAGGGGAGCCACCGGTCTGAGAGCTATATCTAGCTCTCGAAGGAGTTTCCTGGCTCTAAACCCAAAGGGCTTCGGTTAAGACTGGCGTCTCTCGGCGGCATAGGCTCCATCGAGATCAGCTGCGGATGCAGTGAAAGCTGTTAGCTACTGAGGGAGGCGTCGGTCTCTCGCGTACAGGCGAGTGATGCACTGCATGCGGCGCAGAGCAAGTGGCATCTCCCTAGCATCGACCAGCAGGCTCTCAATGGGAGAAGTGTGGAAGGCACCGGTCGCTAGGCGAAGGCCGGTGTGGTGGATCGAATCTACCTTCCGCAATAAACGCTCGGCCCCGGATGTATAAAACTCGCATCCGTAGTCGAGCTTCAAACGAACAAAGGATCAATAAAAAAGTAGAGCAGTAGCCCTATCAGCGCCCAAAGCGCTGAACGTCACGGAACGGAGAATGTTCATGGCGCAGGTACAAGAGACCCTAAGGCTGCGAATATAAGCCTCCCAGGTGAGGCGTCGGTCGAATACAAGAACAAGGGAACGGTGCGATTCAATCACATCCAGGCGCATCCCATTAAGAAATAAATCTAGTTTGGGGTGAAGCCGTGGATGGCGGAAGAAGTGCACCACCTTAGTCTTGGCCAAAGAAAACCGAAACCTGTGCGCTCAGGCATAGCGAGAGACGCGGTTTAATGCCTGTTGAGTTGACGCTTCAGAGTTGGCATCTGGGCCGCGCCAAGAGATCGAAAGGTCGTCCAAGTAGAGCGTAGCGAGAACATCTTATGGCAGCACTGAGATGATGCGGGTGATGCTCAGGACAAAGAGTGTGACACTGAGGACACTTCCCTGCGGGACAATTTCTTTCTGCTCCTTTGGGCCCGAGAGGGTTCCCCCCACCCGTACGCGGAATCGACGATCTCGAAAAAATTCAGATATAAACATTGGGAGGCGTCCCCTCGCCCCCATTGTGTGGAGAGTCTTCATGATACCGTATCGCCATGCGGTATCATAGGCCTTCTCCAGATCGAAAAACACCGTGGCATAGTGCTGTCTACGAAGGAAAGCCTCACAGACGTCTCTTTCCAGTCGGAGCAGAGCATCCGACGTGGAGTGGAACTTGCGGAAGCCACACTGTGCAGAAGACAGATGGCCTCCGCTGTCCAGGAAAAAGGTTAATCTAACATTTAACAATTTCTCCATCAACTTGCACACGCAAGAGGTTAGAGAGATTGGGCGGAAACCGGTCGGAGTAGAGTGATCTCTCCCCGGTTTGCGAAAGGCGAGCACAGTATCGATTCGCCAGGAGTCTGGGAGAAGACCCTCCACCCAGATCCTGTTGAACAAATCTAAAATAAAGGCCATGCCTTGCTCACCCAGGTGTCGAAGCATAGCGTACGGGACATCGTCCGCGCAAGAAGCGAGAGCGAAGCGCAACCCACTTACAGTAAACTTGTCTTTGAAGGGTTCTCCGCCTCTGGAGGTAAAGTACAGCCGGCGGCCTTCCGCGACATCACGACGTGCATTGAATGCTGGCGGAGCAGCATCCCGGCTAGAGAATGCGGAAAAAGCGGTCGATAAGGATTCCGCCACGGACGCGGGGTCCGAGATTGATTGCGGTCCCATTCTCCTGGAGAACGGGAGGGGGTTCCTGCGAGAAATTGCCCTGAATCCTTTTGACTTGCTTCCACACCTCAGCTAAAGGGGTCTTTCCGTTAAGTGCAGACACGTATGCCCGCCAAGAAGAGCGGCGGGCGTGTTTCGAAATATACCAAAACCTAGCCCTAGCCCGACGAAATTCAGCGACAGTGAAATTGTTCGGGCGGCGCTTATAGCGCATGTAGACATAACGCTTCTGTTTAAGGACCGTCTCTCACTCGGCCGACCATAATGGGAGTGGTAGGCGTGCAAAATGGCCAGACGTCCTAGGAATAGTAGTCAGGCCCACGGAGATGAGGTTGCCGGAGAAGAACTCAACGGCCTCATCTACCAACCTAAACTCCTCGACTGAGATAGAAAATTTAGTCATTTCCTGAAATGCAGGCCACCGCGCCCGCGCCAAGCACCACCGAGGTGAGCTCGCAGGCGGCAGTTGCCCTAAAAATGATATTTGAATGGGAAAGTGATCACTACCATGGCAGTCATCCACCACCCCCCAATCAAAATCAGGCTGTGCATCCGAAGAGCACAAAGATAGGTCAAGGCAAGAAAATGAAGCGGTTCTCGGACAATGAGGCGTAATCTTATCTAGGTTTAGGACACCCATCTCAAGCTCTTCGATCAGATCGGCAAGGACTTGTCCCCAAGGAATTATGGAGTAATCTCCCCAGAGAGGATGCCTGCCGTTCAGATCTCCAAGCAAGAGATAGGGCCTCGGCAACCGTGCCACAAGGCGGCGGGAGTAACTCCGCGTCGAAGTCAGCTGACGGTGGAATGTACGAATGAATGATAGTATACCTCCTATCCAGGTGCAGCTGCACAGCCACTGCCTGAAAGAAGGTATCTAAAGAGAAAGGAAGAACGGAGCCATCATGCCGGGTGTAAACCGCGCATCTCCCAGCCCGGCCATCCCGCGGTGGTGGGGTCGCAAGACCCTTATTCCCCGGGAAGGCGGGCAGGGGGCACGCGCCTACCATGGTCTCCTGCAAAAAGATAGCTAACGGGGAACGGGACAAGACAAGCCTCCGCACCTCCTCCCAGTTGGCCCGGAGTCCACGGCAATTCCATTGAAGGAATATGCCCTCCAGCCCTAGCTCGGAGGAGACGCGGGGGCCCTCCTCAAATTGAAGACCCTCACGGGAATGGCCGTACGCTTCCTGGGGTCAGAACCCCAGGCGCTGTTGGCCGGACAAAGCGCTGAAGGCGTTGTCGCCTTTGAGGACATATTGGGGGAGGTTAGGCTCGCCATGCTAGTCTTTTCCTCCCTCCGCCTCGAAATCTTAGGCGGGCGTTGCGGCTTTGGAGGCTGGGGGCCCTCTTTTCGAAGAACCACCGTCTCCGAGCCACTCGCTCCACCTCGGGGCATAGGCGAAGGAGCAGAAACTTCTTTGTTGCTGTCCTCCTTTAGGGGGACAGCTTTAGGAACCCCGGAAGATGGCCTAGCGACCATCTCCAGGGGTGTTGCCTCCTGTGAGTCTAACGACTCAGTGGAGGCGCGTGGCCGTTTCGCCTTACGGGAATCGGTCACGATGGGGGAAGAAGGGGGAGCCCTGGTTTTAACCGGGGCTGGGTGTGAACCCTTTTTGCCGCCAGCTTTATCAGGGAAGCGCCCAGGTTGAGTAGAGCCCGCAGAAGGGCTCTGAATGGGTGCGGAAACAACCGTGCTCGTTGGCCTGGATGGGCCAGGAGCAGAGGGTGCCTTTCTAACTATTGAGGCATATGACGTCCCAGGCAGAGCCGGGCGCGCCAGGACCAAGTCCTCAGCCTCGCGGAATGAGAGTCGATCCTGGGCCTGAACGGCCAGGATTTCTTTCTCAAAGAGAAATGCACCACATTGCTTCGAAGGAGCGGGGTGTGGCTCTTCGCAATTGACACACTTGGCCACACACTATTTGGACTTATCGTGTGCAGTCTTGAAGCAATTGACACAAACTTCGGCGTGGAACGAATGCCTTCACGTGGTAGCGGTACCAACCGGCACGCACCGACTCAGGGAGCTTGTCACAGTCGAATGTGACGAAGAGTTTAGGGGTTGGTCTCGAGGCCCCTCCCTGTTTTCTCATCACACGTTCGATCTTGACCACCCCATGATCGGCCAGCTCTAGGGTGATGTCCTCAATGGAGTAGTCAACGAGTTCCGTCGCATAAACTACTCCTTTCACAAAGTTCATGGTAGAGTGCCGCGTAACACTCACCGGGGTGTAATGAAGTGTCCGAAGAGCACTTATCTTGGCCACCTCGGCGGGATTTGCTGCATTCGCCAGAAGGCTCCCGTCCGAGAAACGGGTCACCTTCGGCTCTCTCCCAATTGCACTAGCTAATCCTCTCCTCTGATGGATCATGTTGCCCTTGGCCAACATAGTACCATCAGTGGAGCGAATAACGAGGAAGCGTTTGAAGCCAGCGGGCTCGAAAACGCCAGGTAACCTCTGAATCAGGGGCCCCGATGTCATCAAGGCTGCACCCTGTGAACTTTTCGTCTTTGTCATAGTCAGGGGCTCCGCACCCGGGGGGGCAGAGGGGCCACATGTGCCGATCTTGGCTTGGTCGCTTGCCAAAGTGGCAGCAGACACATCCGTCCCCGTAGCCCCCGCGGATTGTGAGGAGCCCCGAGTCTTTTTAGTCTTTCCTGTCTTTTTCTTTTTTTTAGGAGAGGAGGGCGGGAATAAACCCGCTTCTCACCTCCGCCGACAGAAGCCACTAGGCAAGATGGACCGGCCTCAGCCAGCTCCTTCTCTGAAATGGAAAAGGTCCGAGTGGTCGCAGGGGCACCGGTCAGAGGAGAGTCCTCCCCTCCTTAAACTGCCTTGGAGCCCTCAGCAGTTTGAGGAGGACCTTTTATAGGGGCGGATTCGCGTTCAGTGCTTGGCGCCGAGCCCGGATTCCCCCCCCATGGAAGGCCCTACCTTTTGAGGCTGGGTTTCCTCAAGGACCATGTCTATCACAGCAGGGGCCTCCAGTTGACCATCCCCTCTCAGGACATCGCAGGTCCCCTTGGCAGCGTCACCAGTCTTTTGTGGAGAGGCACAGGCCTTGACCCCGGCAAGCTTTAATATTCTTGCCAGCAGGTCTTTTGAGGGAAGCGACCGAAGGGGCCTGGCTTCCCTCTCCCCCTAAGGGGTTTGCCCTACCGAGCTGCTTACACAAGGGGTGGTCGGCAATGGGCTGCCTGCTGGCTTTCTTGGCAGTCCCCTTAGAAAGAAAAGGAGGGACTGCCGCTGGAAATAGGGAGGTGCCCGAAAGCACCTCTAGAGAAGGGAGTGAGGGGGAGTTCCCTTCACCCGTAGGCGTAGGAGAGTAGTAAGCCTCTTCTCCGGTTAAAGAAATATGAAGGGTCTCCTGCGCAAGCATAGGGGAGGGGACCTCCATTTTTTCGGTGGAGCTGCCCGAGGGCGGCTCCGTCGATGAGCAAGGGGGAATTAGAGGGAGATTTTTTTTTAACATCATTGGGCATGGTGACCCTAAATTTCTGCGGGATACAATAGCTCACCACCTCTCACAGTTGCCTGCACTGCAAGAGGTGCTTACAGGCCTGGCAGAGACAGGCGCCGCTATTTGGGACCACCCCTCCCGCCTGGTGGCCTGGCAGTCCATCGGCATGGCGGCTCCACCTTGAACACGGCGTAAAAGGATAGATTGTGAAGAGGAGAGGAACAGGGGTGTGAGGAAGGTATGGGTGGGGATGAAGCAGGTTGTTAAAAAAAACCCTATCCCAAACCAGAGCTCAGGGGTTAGGGAACGTTGCCCCCTCCTCCCTTAGCCCCGATCCTGGACGGTTGGCTTGAGAAGAAGGTCAGCATCTACCCTGTGAAATTAGAGGCTGACCAGAGAAATTGTTGGAAGTGGTTGTATGAAAAGCGAGGAAACAAGTGTTTTGAAGGAAGGAAGAGACGCTAAGCTTCGGCCGGACGGGGTGCTAAGTTCCGTCAGCAATGAGGCCAGGATAGCAAATCACCACGCCCCTTACGGGGCAATCGAGACGGGAACAATGCAAACGCAGCCAAAGCTCGTCGCGATATTTGTGCTGTGTACGGAGAAAATACTTTATCAGAAAGGACAGCTCAATTGTGGTTTTCACGTTTCAAAAACGATCATTTCATTTTTAATGTACGTTCTATAACATTCTGGCAAAGTAGATGACTGTATAAATACAAAGAATGTCTACTCACCAGATCAGTTTAACTCTATCCGTCACAGCGCAGACATCGTCACTCGTCATTGATAGAAGCATTCGTCACACATGGCATCAAGAGCTTGTAAGCATCCGACAGGCGCATTTTGCTATGTCGGAGGCGATTTTATTATGAAAAAAGCGAAAAAGTACTCTGTAGAGAGATCTGCTAAAATGTATGGGGCTTACAAGGCATATTTTGGCATGCCGGTTGGAGATCAAGACAAACCTTGGGCACCTCATTTCACATACGAGCTCTGCAAAAGAGCTCTGGAAGGTAATATATATATAAATATAATGTGTTTTGTTTATTTGGATACTGGATTTTTTTTACATTTCTAATAACGCTAAGTGAAAAGTATTTGTATATTTATACTTATGTTTTCATTTTGTTTTTTTTACAGGATGGTCAGAGGAGAAAAGAGAGCTATGAATTTTGCTATCCCATGAATTTGGAGGGAACCAACCTACCACTCAAGCAATTGTTTCTTCTGCATGGTGAACCCTCCCAAACGACGAGCAGGCAAAAATGCGCCTGTTATCATGTATCCAAACCATCAGTAATCTATTGGCCAGTGCCACAAAGTTCTGAGATCCCCGTATCCAATCCTTCAAAAAGAGAGCAGCAGTCTTTAGAAAGGAAAAGCAGTGCATAAAAGGATGAAGTCATTTATCCAGATTACGGAGGTGCAACTGAGGAAAGAAACACATACTACCCCAACCAAAAATATTTCAACAACCTTGTCAGAGATCTTGGTCTCACAAAGTCCAATGCTGAGCTTTTAACTTCGAGACCTAAGCAGTGGAATTTGTTAGATGACATCGAGCAAATATCAGGTCAGAGAAAGCGTCACCAGTGTTTTTCAATTGGAATCGCCTGTAACCCCAAAGAGAGGCGGCTCTTCATTGACACCTCGTCCAGGAGCCTCAATGCAGTGCTGCTTCATAACGGGAATATGTATCCATCTCTCTCCCTTGCTCACTCGGTCCAGCTCAAAGAGGAATAGAGCCGTGCCAAGATCTTGTTTGATACATTTAAATATGAAGAGTACGGTTCGGAGGTTCTCAGAGACTTCAAAATGGTGGCCTTCTTGATGGCTCTCCAAGGCGGCTTTACCAAGTTTTCTTGTTAACTTTGCCTTTGGAACAGCAAGGACACCGTGACACACTACTATCAGCGTGATTAGCCACAACGGACCGAGATTAGTTTGGTGAAAAACAACGTCAAATGGGAGCCTTTGTTGAACCCCCGAAAATTACTGGTTCCTCCTCTGCATTTAAAATTGGGCTTTATAAAACAATTCGTTGGAGCTCTAGATAAGGAGTCTGCAGCTTTCAAGTATCTCCAAGATTTCTTTCCTAAGCTATCTGTGGCAAAGGTGGAAGCCAGGGTCGGTCCATAAATAAAAAAGATCATGGAGTGCAGGGAGTTTCCCGAAAAGCTCACTAGGACGAAAAAAGCAGCGTGGGACGTGGGACAGCTTTATTGCAGTAGTTCTAGGGTTTCTAGGTAATCACAAAGCCGAAAACTATCTAGTACTTGTTGAAAACTTGGTGAGAAACTACGGCAAGATGGGTTGCAAGATGTCACTGAAAGTCGATATTCTTGACGCTCATCTTGATAGATTTAAGGAGAATATGGGAGCGTACTCCGAGGAGCATGGCGCGCGCTTTCACAAGGATCTACTGGACTTTGAACGCCACTATCAAGAATAATGAAAATCTGATGGGAGACTATATTTGGGGGGTGATTGGTGAAAGTAATTTACAGTCTAAGCGTAAATCACGGAAAACTACCCATTTCTAAAATTTTAATTGTCTCACTTATGTAATTCTAGAATAAATAAATGCTATTTTTGCATCATGTCGTTTTGTTTCTACTCTATGCAAATGAAAGTTTAAATTCGCCACTTCCTTCCAGAGGGACTGGGTAAATTTTATATATCATTATTCTGGACACCAAATCAAAGCTTGAAATAAATAAGTGGTTTTTTATGTATTCTAGACACAAGCAAATATAAAATAACAGTTGTTACCCAAAGACAAAAATCATGTTACACAGTGTAATACGTTTGTTAATTTAATCTTTTTTTTCAAAATTATTGAATAATTGAGAACACGCGAATTAGGTCTGTTGGCCTTGTTGCTAATCCCACCTGCCTTTTTCCTTCCGTGGATTTCTCCGAATATACAAAAAGGTTCTATGTATAGCGTTCCGGCTAGCAAAGTTGAATAACTTTATACCATACTTATCGGCTTTATTTAGGATACACTGACGAAAGGTTAATCTCCGCCGCCATAGGACCAGAAACTCATCGACTACTACATCACTAAAGGATAAAAAGGCTGCCTGAAGTTCCCTTACTAAAAGATCAATCAGTGGCTGAACATTCCCCAAACAGTTCTCTCTCTCAATTGTCGAGTTGTCTGCCATATTAAAACAACACAACAAGAGCTCGAACCTGTTTCGACCCATTGTCTTCTCTGTTATATATATTTTCTTATATAAATTATTGGTTCCACTGGTCTACAATTGCCCTCATTATTGCTACACCTATCCACTAGACAAATTTGATTAAATTCTAATCTCTCTCTTTGTTGTTACTACCCACTTATTGTCTCCTGTTAGGCGTTAGTTCTCTTTATAAAGTGACTAACTAGTTTGGCATATACACTAGTTTGTTATACTAAATGGTCTAAAACTTTGTCATCTATAAATATTTTAAAGGCTTCATTTGATGTTATAAAGGGTGGTATATCGGGACGTACCCCTCTGTTCCTGTCAAGAGAAATTGATTAGTTCTCTGACTGAAACTAGACCACTCAGGTACAGTCTCTTCATCATCGCTTTATTCGACATTTTTTTCCATACCCATCCCAACATTTCTGGTAAAATGTCGACTACACGCTGATCATCTTCATCAGGAGATTCAAATCTCTCAAATTGTTCGTAATTGAGATCTCTAACCGAAACATCTGAATCGCCTTCTGAGGCATCACTCAGATATATGTATATCAAGTAGTTACTTACCTCTCACAAGTATCAAAGGTCTCTGTCTACTAATTTATGGATAATTATTACAGGAACTGATTTTTAAATTATTAATAATTTTAGTCTGAAATAGAGAAAAAACATTAAAATTTAATGTCAGCCACAATCTGACATGGCGCGTACAGGTATGCTGACATTTCTCACCCATATTTAGATGACATGGCGTCTGGAGGTAACTTTTAAATAATAATAACTATATCTCAGTAGTTTATTTGAATATCACCAAATAAATATTACGATACATAATATATGATTATTTAGAATCCAAATTCTACATAATTTTTTTTTGTGGTCCCGGGTGAAATTTTAGGACTTGTGGCTTAGCAGTCAAAGTATTATAGATAAATTATACACCGTTTTGGCTATAAAATGAAGCTAGGTAGATACACAAGAAAGGACGGATAAACGACTTTTCCTTTCATCTCTCGGTCGCAAAGGGTTTTATTAATGAAACAAACTGAAATGTGAATTTTTCTCTAGATATAAAGGTGGACAGGAGAGGGTGAAATAGAGGTTCTTAAAACCATGTAAATAAAATGTACAGGCTGAAAACACGAAGTGTAGGCCGCTTTTTAAATTCACTTTGAATTTTTGCATAGCCTTAATTACTGATTTTCCTGCAGTTTCTTTCAGGATTTATTGAATATTGTGAAAAAATTGTAAATTCACACGTATACACATTTGAATGGAAAATGTGAAGCAATAGAGTACCTGTATACAGGCCAGAATAGAGTAAGCAATATTTTCGAAATGTTGAATACCACTGTGATCAGATCTGGGAATTTTGAACAACGGACATCTTTAAGAAAACAGAAGCCAGCTTTGGTGATGGAGTGGGTGCGTGTAACATCAACGGGCCAAAACGCACATTTAGCTTCCTTGAAAAGGTGTAAAGATCAATCAAAATGTTTATTTGGACAAGTTCAAAAAGAAAATCATTCTCTTTGTGGATGCAATCATAAAAAATGCAGATGTAACCCTTTAACAAAATCGAGCAACTTAACGCACTGCAAAGAAGTTCAAGATTGGTACCAGGCAAATTTTAAGAAATTTGGTCAAAGGGACCTTAGCCTCTCAGCTTGCCAGATTTGAACCAAATGGACTTTGGTGTGTGGTCGATGATTGAGCAAAAGGCATCTGACAAATCTCACCAAAGCGTTGAAGCTCTGCAATGCAAACTGGAAAAATGCTAGGACGAAATATAAGCTGAAAATATGCGGGCAAATTGCGTTTAGGATATTCTTAGATTTCGTCCTGTCTTCAACGCAAAAGGCCAGTCACATTGACTAATAGTTACACTAACATATTTATGGTGTACGTAGGTATCTCTAAGATAACATATATTATTGAACCTTGATGATGTGCATGGTAAAATACAAGATATACTATACATAAATAGGCATCAATGACCACTTAAATTCATGTTTCTATCATATACATGCAAAGATGCATACATACATACTCGTACATACTCGTATCTTTGATTGAAGCGTATTGTGTGCTGATTTTTATTTAATGATTAGTGTGGACCATTTGTCATCTACTGGCAATAAATTAACTTTTTACAAGTTATTACTTATGCCAACGAAGTTTGGCGGTGGTTATGCGAAAGTTCCGTATATGTTTATCTGTCTGTCTGTTTGTGCACAATATATTTAAAAAGATTATTAACGGACTTCGATAAATTTTGTTGAGGGGGTGGGGGAACTTTAGGCCAAGGAAGAGTTTACTAGATCATAGTACCGGTCCAGAGCCGGATACGGATTTTCGATCACATAATCTCTTTAATCAGTGAGATCAAAAATATATATTTGGGGTGCCAATATTTACAGAGTAGTCACAGAACTATAAAGGAGACTGATAACAACATAAGACTGCTACCAATGTGTAGCTGAGATAATGTGGATTTTATGATGCTTAGGCTATCTGGTAAAGGTAAAGAGTTCTATCTGGCCGAATACAAGAACCGCATCTGGCATATCTGGCCGAATACGAGCTCTGGATATGCCATGTCTGGCTGAATACGAGATCTGGATATGCCATGTCTGGCCGAATACGAGATCCGGATCTGTCATATATGGCCGAATACCAAATCCAGATCTGATATATCTGGCCGAATATGAGATCAAGATCTGCCATGTCTGGCCGAATACTAGATCCGGATCTGTCATATATGGCCGAATACTAAATCCAGATATGCCACATCTGGCTGAATACTAGATCCAGATCTGATATATCTGGCCAAATATGAGATCCGGATCTGCCATATCTGGCCGAATAGGAGATCCGGATTTACCATGCCTGGTCGAATACGAGATCCAGATCTGCCATATCCGACCGAATGCGAAAGCTGGATCTGCCATATCTGGTCCAATACGAGATCCGAATCTGCCATATCTGGTCCAGAAATCCGAATTTATGCCGTCATTCCTGAAAAAATATGGACTAGCAATGGCGTTGGTGGAGGTATGCGCTTTATGAGTATCTTTGTGTTTCAAACATTAGTATATTATTTTTTTTAATGAAAACCTTCCTATTATTCTGGAATTGGAACCCACTCTAAACCCGTCCCCAAAGAATGGAGTATTTAATATACTACCAAGCATCTAATGGAGGCTAGATAAATTTGAACCCCCTCAAAAAACTTTACTCCTCGTGCAATTCATTCTAAAAGTCGTCGAAATGAACAAAAAACTTCCCCCTCGTTCACATAAATTCCTTTTAGAGAATTATTAATATGGGTAACAAGACCTTAATTTTGGTACCTCAGACAGGGAAAATAGTGGTAAATATAATTTTGTTTGATGTAACCCTAGCTCCAACGTTGGCCTCAATATCCTACAAGTATGATATGCCTTATGATTTTATATAAAAGTCCTATAAAAAAAATGATAAATGGGTTCGTGCAGTTCGCTCTTGTAATCGTTAACAGAATTTTGATACAAAAGTTAATTGCAATTTTATCCATAAAATGATAGATAAAGGTATTCAGAAATAGTCCTCACGAAATGGCTGCGGTCTGAATAACAATGATAATAATGTTTCAATCAATATTTCTAGGTGTATTAATGAATAGCTTCCATTAAGAGAGAACAACAATGGGTAGTCATATATATATATATATATATATATATATATATATATATATATATATATATATATATATATATTCAGATATCAATAAAGTTTGGCGACAGTGATATAAAAATGAACATTTCTTGTGTGAGAATGAGATTAAGACAAGATAGCTGTCGCCGCATCTGTTGCTATAAAATTTATATCATGAAAGTGTCAATTTTTAGACGCCATGGATCCATGTCCACGGGACAAGGGATTAACGTCGGTCGAAGAAATCCTGCCCTGAGGGTAGAACTAAACACGGCGTTCCCTGGAGGCAGGAAGAAGCCACGCCTTCCTCTTACCTTACTTATATAAGTAATATGGAGAACGCATCTTTATTCTTGATTCTAATTCTCAAACCCAGAGTTGCCCCGTTATTAATTACGTTTCCTTTAGCGTAGTCAAGCGCCAGTCTTAACCGCCTAAGTCTTGTTCTCGTTACTCTCGAATTCCTGATCGCTAGTAAGAAATTTCCCTGACCGTACTCTGTAAATATGAGCCTTATTTTTATCTTGTTTGTTTGTTTTGTTCGTTTGGAATTAAACTTTATTTTTTACGTGATTCCTCTCAGTCCTTTCTCGATCACAAACCTTCGGTGAGCCGAGCCAAGCACGGAATATTAATGTCGTATCTTTGGTTCCTTCATTCATCTCTTTAAAGTGGTGATCCTTACATCGTGAACATTGAAGGCATCGAAGATATGGACCCTGCAAGCAACCATCAGACAGGACTAGGCGAACGGGACTTCGTGAAGGCCATTAACATCAAACCGCCCATCATCAATGTATCAGCAGTCACAGGCCGGCCTTCAATCAAACTAGAAAAAGTGCGAAGAACTGCCCTTCAGGTAGGAGTAATCAGGGACCTCGTTCTTCACAAATTTAGACAATCCATACTGCCGAACATTGCGCCTATAATTGCTTCACAAAAAGAACTAATCCTGGCTCAGGTGGGTAAAATGGCGGATGAGCTTACTGCGTTCGGTAAAGAGCGATGTCATAGTGTAAGTCTCGAAAAATGCAGGGCCGTATCCGTGTCCGGTGCGTTGTGTAACAAAGCGTGTGATAAGTGCGTAAATAATTAGGCGAGTTTTGAGCGATCGGTGCCTAAGGATATTTACAGTGCGTGTAATATACCCGAGGGACTGTGACCATTCCTGAGAAAACGGAAACCGGTGATTTGCCGCTCGCAAATGTACTTTGGCGAGGAGGCCTAGTTTGGTCAGCCCTGTTGCAGGTGGCCAAAAAGTAGAGAATGCTTGCAAATTCAACCTTCCTCCAAGCCATCTTCGCCAGTCCCACGGGGAAACTAGTCAAGCATGCCGTCACGGGCGCGGCCGCTGGTATGCTATTAGTTTTCACCGTCGCCGCGAAAATGTATGATAAAAAGCGAAAGATTTTTATTGACACAGGGCCAAGTATTTCATTAATCCCAGCGGAATTGTCTAGGTCGAGTGAATTGCGCGAATCCACTTGTTTCAAGTGTTAAATCAACTGGGGAACCTGCGGTATCCCTCATCATAAATAATCTTCAGAACATACCCCCAAGTGCAGGGCTATTCTGAAGAAATATGGGGCTCTGTAGGGACTCGCTCCCACTCACATATCACCACCATCACCCCATTAGTTGCCCACAAATCGCTACTGCCAGTGCCCCACCATCCTTTGTGCGGCCTAGGCCTCTTTCAATTGATAGATTACAGGTTGCGAAAACAACTCTCGAAAAACTATTCAAGGAGGGGGTCGTGCGTCCGTCGAGCTTGTCATGGGCCTCACAAGTCCACTTAGTGCCTAAAGATTCGCCCAAAGCCTTTAGTCTCGTCGTTCTCATCGAAATCGGATGCTAAGTTCATTAAAGAGCTGGCATCGACAATGACAAAGATCGACTTCGCGAAAGTATCTTTAGGACACCTGCACTCGTTGTTTAAGCCTTACGTGCCCCGGTACCTGCAGAATGCAACGCATGTTTGGGTCCGGATAGACAGCTTTCGCAGACCACTCGAAGCGCCATATGCTGGCTCTTTTCCGCTGAGCGAGCGTGGCAGCAAGGTATTCAATAATAGAAATAATATGTATCTATAATGCGCCCTTCAGGGCTGTTAGCGCTCCCAGAGCGCAGGTTGTGTAGCGAGTGTAGAGAAAGTTTACAGGGAAGAGAAGGCAATTCTGAAGAGATGAGTCTTCAGGAGACGCTTAAAAGTAGCAAGTTAGGGAGAGGATCGGACTTCGGCAGGAAGAGCATTCCAGAGTCTAGGGGCACAAACTGAGAAGGAACGGTTACCCATCGAGCAGAGGAGCAGAAGACAGAACGAGGAGTGTTCAGGATGAGAGCGAGGTTAGACCGAAGTACCCGAGGAGTTTGACGACGGGAGAGGGAAGACGAGAGATAAGGTGGAGCCTCGAGGTTTAGGGCCTTGTAGGTGATGAGAAGAATTTTATAGTGGGTACGGAAGCGAATATGTAACCAGTGTAGCTCCTGTAACAGAGTTATCGAAGGAGAGAACCGTGGGCGGCGAAAGAAGAGCCGTGCAGCATAGTTTTGAACTAGTTGTAAGGGGCGAAGTGATGAAGAAGGGAGATTTACTAAAAGAGAATTGCACTAGTCTAAGCTTGAGGTAACAAAGGCATGAATAGCAGTCTCAATGCTTCGATGATGAAAATGGGATCGAACACGTGAGAAGTTGCAGAGGAAACCGAGGGAAGAATTACAGATACGATGGCTGTGCAGTTTAAATGAAAGTTGCTTGTCGAAAATAATACCAAGAATACTGACTGTATCAGAAAAGGCGACATTGGTTTTTCTAAGGTTAAGGGAGAAGAAGAGAGCTTTAGATTTCTCCATCATCGAAGCGGGCGGTACCAACAAGGAGAACTTCAGTTTTATCGTGGTTAAGTTTGAGAAAGTTGGCAGACAGACATTCGTTTATGGAGGTGTAGGCTGAAAGGAGCTTGATAATTGATTGGAAGAAAGACATAAGGGATGAGCAAAGGCATATCTGAGTGTAATCAGCATAGAGGTGGAAGGACAGGCCCAACTCGCGAAGAAGGGAACCAAGAGGAAGAAGTTGATGCAAAAGAGGAGGGGACCAAGGACTAAGAACTAAGGCACCCCAAAATGAATGCGCGCGAGCTCGGAGGAGAGGTTATCGAGTGCGGGAGACTGAGTGTGGGAGGAGAGGTAGGAGTGGAGCCAATAAAGTGCAGTACCTGAGAGACCAAGGAAAGTGTGGAGACGATCAAGGAGGACAGTGTGATCGATAGTCTCGAAAGCAGAGGAGAAGTCTAGGAGAAATATAATCGGCGCACAACACCTACCGGCTGTTCTACGTAAACAGTATGAAACATTAGGAAGAGCGGTTTCAGCAGAGTGCTTTGCTTTGAATCCCGATTGGTACATTTGATCGATATTGCACTTAGAAATATGGTCATTAATGCGAGAGAAAACCACTCGCTCGAGGATCTTAGAGAGGAATGGAAGTTGTGAGATAGGGCGATAGCTAGATGGTTCAGAGGGGTTAAGGTGTGTTTTTTAAGGATAGGACGAATCAAGGCATGTTTGAAGGAAGAGGGAACCACCCTTATGGCCAGTGAAGTGCTAAATACATGAAAAATCAGTGGGAGGACAGCAGGGAGAATTTGGTGGTGGAGTTTGTGTGGAAAGACGTCCTTAGGGGATCCAGATTTGTTAGAGCGTGAGATCAGGGCAGGTACTTCCTCAGAGGACGCCCGAGTGAGGGCGTTAAGCGGCAATGGAGTATGGTCGGAAAGAACAGCATGGGCTTGTTCAGACGACTGGAGTAGTATGGCGCGAAGGTTAATAACTTTATCAGAGAAAAATTAGAAAGAGTAGAGGGGTTGATGGAGGGAGAGGTGGGGGAAATGCGGCTAAGCGAAGAAAGACGAGAGAGGAGACGAAAGATAGTCTGAGGGTCATTCTTGCTCTCAGACAAAAGTTTGCGTGAATGAGCCTCACGCGCTGATTTTGATTTGGAAGAATAAGTCGAAGTAGCAAGGCGATAGGCCAGTGAGAGGGAAGACGTGTCTTGCCCACGGGAGCGTGCTTTACGAATAGCTTGTTCATGAGAACGTAAGGACCTCCTTGAAAGAAGAAGTTCCATAGTAAACCAAGGGGTGCGGTGATGGCGGTTTGAAGAAGGAGTGATAAGGGGGGCGTGCACGTCAAGGCAGGCAAGTAATGATTGGTGCAGAGAGTTTAAGGTTTGGTCAGGTAAAGCAGGAGTATCAATAGGAAGTAGGGCAGAAACAACGTAGTTAAAAAGAGAAGTAGTATCAATTGATAATAGTCGCCGAAAAGGAGTAGGATCTCGGGACGAGCGAAGAGGTAGGTGGTAGGGAATATTTAATTTCAAATTTGCCATTGAAGTGGTCGGAAATCGTATTAGAAAGGTCAGTTATTGTT
Organism: Ceratothoa steindachneri; assembly: GCA_963969495.1. Lineage (NCBI taxonomy): Eukaryota > Metazoa > Arthropoda > Malacostraca > Isopoda > Cymothoidae > Ceratothoa > Ceratothoa steindachneri. Next base: position 48,339,282 of record OZ018325.1, read on the forward strand.
AGATTAGAGATATGGAGGTTCGAGATGACTAAGTCCAGGGTATTACCATGTATGTCTGTTGGGGATGACACATGTCAATGAATGCACAAAAAGTCTCATTGTGGTTAGGAAGATTGAAGTCACCAAAAATAGGGAGAGAACAAGTAGAGGGAGGGCGGCAAAGGACCACAATAGTCAGAGCAAGCACAGCACATGAGAGAGCAATGAGAGCCTTAAATTAGGCTAGAGGGGGGAGGGGTAAATATTCAGGGAGAAGGATGAGTTGGAAATCAGTAGAGGAAGAGACACTGTCTCAATAGACAGACTAAGACCGGAAAAATTGCCCATCTTACGCGATGATGACGTGTCGGGTAATCAGCGACTCACAAGGACGCAGGATGAGCACAAGAGGACCAGTCGTGGCTCGCCGCGTGGAAATCCTACAACAGGAGAAGATGCGACCTCTGGCAACACGCAAGACGCTACAGCGAGAACCGGGGAAGAAAACATGCAGCCGGGAATGGTCACGCGCTCCGAGAGAAGGATCTCGTTTGCCAGGGATAATTTGTATTATTATTATTGATCTTTGCGTAATCATAAATAGATCGCGACTCTAGTAGGTCATAAGAGGCATAAATATATATACAAGCCTCGTTGATGCATGTTATTTGTCTTATGCATATTAGAAATTATATATTAAAGGAGGCATAAATATACATACAAGCCTCGCTGAACCATTTTCGCCTTGTAACTTTGCTCAATGTAATGATTATTGCCACAATGTAGCAATATGCCATGTATTTTTTGGGGGGAGGGGCAGGTTGTACAGGCCCTCTCTAAGCACAGTTGTATCCATAAATAGGTGATGTGAATTTCATTGCTCTCTGTATATATTATAAATGTACATGCTTGTCTAGTTAGGATGTGCAATTTTCTCTCTCTCCAACTACGTTACTGGAGGAGGAGTTCTCTGCAGAGAGCATGGCCCTGGAATTAAAATTGCACTAGCAAATTTAATACGTATAGTATCTGCATACAACATGGCCTTTTACCTAATTATATATATATATATATATATATATATATATATATATATATATATATATATATATATATATATATATATATATGTGTGTATTTGTAGACTGGTCAGGAATTAAATGGAAAGCCGTGAATTCAAATATCAATAAAACTTTGGCTATAGTGTAATAAAAACGAACATTTCTTGTCTGGTAAAGGGATTAAGACGAGACAGCTGTCGCCGTGTCAGGTGTTATATAATTTATATCAAGAAAGCGTCAATTTCTAGACTCCATGGGTCCATGACCACGGTACAAGGGATTAACGGCGCTCGAGGAAATCCCGCCCTGCGGGCAGAGTTAAAAGCGACGTACCCTGGAGGCAGGAAGAAGCCACACCTTTCTCCTTACCTACTTATAGAAGAAAAATGCAGAACGCATACTTATTCTTTATTCTAATTCTCGATGTCAGAGTCACCCCGTTATTAATTACGTTTCGTTTAGCGAACCGCCTAAGTCTTGTCCTCGTTACTCTCGCTTTCCTGACAGGTAGTAAGAAATTTCTCTTACCGTACTCTGTAAACGCGAGCCTCATTTTTATCTTGTTTGTTTGTTTTGTTCGTTTGGAATTAAACCTTATTTTTTACGTGATTTCTTTGAGTCCTTTCTCGATTACAAGACTTCGCTAAGCCCAACCAAGCCAATTTATTATTTAAGTATCTTTATGTTTAGATATAAACTTAACGCCACCTATCACTTCACCCCTGGGACAGTAGGAATCTCGCGAAATATCCGCGTCATTTTTAACCATAACTGGAACTGTTACCTTTACCCGTCTGTACCATAAGCGGCATCCTGAATGGCCTCTCTCTTCCTACCATAAAGTGGCAACCCGGGATCATCCCTACATCACGCTATAAAGGTAACGATAACTTGCCCTTCCTGCCTCAACATTAACTGGCAACCCCTACGTCTCTACCAATAAACTGGTAACCGGTGGTCGTTTCCCTTATACGTATAAAATCGGGTCCCCCTTATAGGTCTACGGCCGTTGTGGATGCTAGCGTAAATACTACTAAGTATTAGGTGCGTATGCTGCAACATTACTGACATTAATGTACTTTACTTTATATTTATTAAAAACATAGCTATCAAAATTTACCACTAAATTGTCAACAGGTATTAATGCCGCATCTTTTAGTAATAATAATAATAGTAACATTGAAACCTACCAAGTTGTTAAACTATGGTTACTAAATTTAATGGATTCAATCATAAAGATTATAGCAAAGCAGAAGGAGAACTACAAAACTAGAGAATAAAGACCAACAAAGATCCTCGGCTCCACTCAAGGCCAGCCCGAGATGGAAGATGCTGAAAGCTATAGTTAACGAACTCTATCTGAAGAAGTATTAGATTAAGTTTCTTAAATCTAATGTTTGTACAAGGAAGTTGATTCACACATATTTACTAGTGTGTATCAATTAATAGAATGCTCGTTTTACTATTTCTAGAACTACAGTACTCACTTATTTATATGTTTACCAATTATTCATGTAGCGTTCTAATATAGCTCTAGACAATCGTCCAATCCTAAAAAAGAGAAGATCGGAAAGATCTCCCACAGAGTGTAGCCAACCATTGCTAAAAAGAATATAGCGACAGTAAAATCAGAAAGGTATACGGAAAATGCATTTCCACACATTCTTTATAGGAGACTAATCGGTGGCATAATTAAAAATCTATTTATTCTTTTTTTTCAACCCTTTTGGATTTTTTCAATCTGTGCCTCCGACCATAAAATATTTACACTCGCAAAATACTCAACTTTATCTTATACATATTTCTTGACGTGTTTCCCACTACTCGTTTAGCTAAGCTATTCTAAGCTTGTGTGATTTTATAACTAATGTAATTTTGAACTCTTAGCTGTAATGAAGGGCTCGTTTACTAATTTGAATATATTTTGACGATCGTTATCCTTATCCCCAATCTTTAACATTAATGTATATTAGTGAGTCATTTTAAGATTGTAAATACTTCGACCAGTTGTCCACGTAATCGCTTACTTGCAATGGGTGATAGGTTTAAGGACCGAAATCTTTCCTCGTACCGTTTAATAATACACTAAGTAATAGGTTTGTTTGCTTTACATTGTAACTTTCCTAATGTCTTTGTTGAGGTGAGGTGAATTGCACGGCGTAATTAGGATGCAGATATACGAGCAATGGGAGATGCAGGATAAAAATTGGGGGTTGGGCGCCAACCTGAATTCCTCCTTCTGAATTGTCTGAGTAAAGGGCCTTGATCATTAATAATGTTTATCTTACACAGCATTCATAATAAATAACAGTAACTCACACACGAGTGAGCAACAACTCTCTCAGATCCGATTATTTTCTACATATCAGAAAATTATGTATTGTGGTTTATTGTAGCTTTTGAACCTCAGCGAAAATATAATACTGAATTTAATAATTATTTCTGAGATTTACTTGCATTTTAAACATGTATTGTATAAGGTACATTCGATTGCAAGGGTATAATATATATATATATATATATATATATATATATATATATATATATATATATAATACTTGTAATTGATTTGTTCCTTGGGAATCTGATATGTAACAGGAATATGAAGACGCAGGTAATTACATTAATCATTTATTGGCCGGATGTTTCGGACCTTTACTAGGGCCATCTTCAGCGAGTATGTCGACTAATGAGAAGGGGAAGGCACATTAATTGATAACAGTTAAAATAATGCATTAAATAATGGCTAAAAAAGCGGAAGAAGGCAAGTTAAATACTAAAATTGACAATTATTAAAATTAAAGTAAAAACACTAATAACAATATATAGAATTAAATAATACTACCGAGTGTGATTTAAAAAAATAAATAATAGAACGTGAAATTATAACATGAGCTGACTTGAATATTATATATTAAAAGTTACTGGAGTAAACAAAAAATAACCTATTATATTAAATTGTAAAATAAACAATAACAAAAAAACCCGAAAATAAATCAGAATGAACAAAGTGACTAACCTTTATCGTGGGAGTTGAGAAATCAACTAACTAAACATATAAAACTACTAACGAAATTTGTTCGGTTGGTCGGTTGGCTAGTTAATCTATTGAAGTGTTGGTTGCTTATATTGTTAATAGTTTAATTGAGGAGGAGTAATTATTTAGGTTTGGATTTATTTTATTGATATATAGTGACTCTAAGATTTTCAAATCGAGAGAAGTAAAGGCTGAATATATGATGGTAAATGAATCAGAATTAAGAGGATGATGGTGATACACTGAATGTTGCCTGATGTAAGAGGCTTCAGGTTTAGAAATGGGAATACCAGTCCTATGAGACAAACCCAAATGTTATCAATTAATGTTCCTTCCCCTTCTCATTAGTCGACATAGTCGCTGAAGATGATCCTAGTAAAGGTCCGAAACGTCCGGCCAATAAATGATTAGTGTAATCACCTGGGTCTTTATATTCCTGTTATATATATATATATATATATATATATATATATATATATATATATATATATATATATATATATATATATATATATATATATATATATTCTGTATACCAGAATACAAGTATGGCTTAGAAAATAAATATAAACATAAATTGGTCTGAAAGTGTTAAAAATAGCATCCAACACACATTAATAATTCACAGCATTGGTGACGGTATCTCATAAGAACCTCAACCTCCTGTTCCTTTGGGCAAATACATTGATTACGCTGCCCTTTTTAACATAAATTTCGTTGTGAATACCGATCAGCGTCAGTACATTAAGGCTCTATTCACCATACTATTCCTTAAATACGTTTTCAGTCGTTTCAAGCCCAAAAATGAGCGCTCGGCCTTCGCCTTCGAGATTGGGAGAGTGATCAGAACTTGGAGGATCCTGGCCAGGTTCGGATATATTCGGGGCTGAAGGTGGTCTAGAGCATCTCCAACGGAGTCAAATTCGATTGTTAACGAAAACCAGCACTCTGATTCCGCCTTAACGAGACTCAAGACCTCGATGTCAGCCTCGTAGACTTTCGCCGCCTCTAGTAAAGCAGCAACCTATCTGTGGACGCTGCTGAGCAGAAGTGTGATGTTGAAGACGACCGGAATAGTGTCTTCCCCGTACCTGCTCTGCATCTCAGTCAACACCTGGGCAATGAACTGGACGAAGAAGATCGGCAGTAATAATCCTCAGGTGTCTGGTATGGTAAGTTTGTTCGCTGCGTTTGCCGTCTTCAAATAGAGGCACAGAAATGGTGTGATGAGAAGAGGCGATTTCCTGGAGGAGCACCTCTGCCTTTTTGAAGATGTCGTGCAATTTCTCGGGTCTTGTTGAGATACGTCTCCAATTCACCGACCGTAGCATATGTTAAGACGAGATCGACCGTAGGAGACTGCATGACTCACCTCGTCTCCACGGTGTGACCTAGAACAGACTCAGCAACGACGAGGCCAATCAGAAAGCGCGGCTATCAGATTGCTATCTCTAGGAATCCCGTGGTTGCGTCCAAGTTGCTCTCATGGTCGAGGATAATGAAAATAACCGGTAGGAATTTGATGCACACAATGACTGAATCGTATGATTCTGGGAGACGTTTAATGCAGTCGCTTTGTTTTTCACTATCGGCTAATGAAAGGAAAAATTAGGGGGCTTCAGCACCCTGACCCCATCTGGATCCGCGCCTGCGGACGACCGATTTGTATACATAGAAGTAAAATGATCTATTTGATTTAAATATGGAGTTCTGAGTAATGTGTCCCAGCATTTTGGTTCTCTTTCTTAGTAGCTTCGTCGTATCTCTTTGACACTTTGAAGTCATCCAAAATTCAAACCACTAAGTTCCTTTTTAGGGTAACTGACAAAAAGAATTTATCCATTCATTTGGTAAGCCGCTTTTAATTATGATAGTCTAAATGCATGACCTTGCATTTACGTAGGCTAAAATTCATCTACCATTCCTCCCCCCCCCCTTATATAGTTCTCGCTGTAGTTCTGCTACTTCGCAAGTGGAACAAGGCTGTTTCATAGCTTCGTGACATCTGTGAATTTGCAGAATTTACTATCAATTCATTATTAAGGTAATTCATGTATAAATGAACAACAGTCTACCTACCACTCACCCCTGAAGTACTCCGCTAGGGACTTGAGCTCAGTCCGAGCTTGCCTCATTTATGCCAACCAGTTGAATTGTTTTCCTCTTATTCCGTGCGCTTTAATTTTCAGCAGGAGCCTATTATGCAGAACAGTATCAAAGGCATTTTGGAAGGCTCGGTAAATTATATGCATTGTTTTTTTGTGATCGTATAGGGAAATTATTTTATAAAAATAATTTAGCGATGAGTTAAACACGAGGTTCCTAGCCGAAATCTGTGTTGTGTTTCCATAATTATATTATTAATGTATAATAAAAAGAAGATGGATAAAAAGTGGAGGAAGAAGAAATAAAATAAGAAGAAATGGAAGGAGAGGAATTAGAAGAAGATATAGAAAGTTACGTAGAAAAAGAAGAAGCATTTACACAAGTAAATTTCATGGCCTCTCAATAATATTTCCCCCCATTAGTTAACATCTTTTTTCTTGATTCATAGTTCTTAAAGTAGTTTAGTCTCTTTTCAAGTCTGGCAATTCATCTTATTAATATTTTTTACTTACTAAACTCCATTCCTTTAGCTGTAAACCTTTTTTTCCAGTCCTCTTTGCCGTCCTTGGCAGGAATTCCACAGGTATTTTCTTTTATGTTAACAAAATAATCGGCTTCTCCTTTGCGTTCGTATCTGCTTCTTTCTTTCTTTATTCTCTCTGATATAACCATTTACAATACCTAATTATTTCCTCTCTTTCGTCGCTTCCCTAAGCTCGTGACAGATGGAAATCCAAAAACATCATTGGCCGACCCCTCTCCCCACCTATTCAGCCCTGTGGCAGTGGAGTCTCAGTACCCCGTCCCCGAAAATAACTCCCTCATTTTTTTAAATTACCCCATAATCTAATTTCAAATTTGTCACTTTTCCACCAAGACGAATCGCGATTGCTGATGCCCGACGTCACGGGTGAGTTGACCGGATTAGAAGAAAGGGGAGAGGAGAGGGGGGAGACGAAAGTGAAAGAGGAGGAATGGAGAAGTGAGAGAAAGAGCAATAGCGAATACTGATTATTTTTTTATTCAAAAGAAGAAATGTGTGAAAAATGAGTTACTTGGTGCGAGAGGAACAGATAAGGCAAGGCGTAAGCCCTTCTAAAATAAACTCAAACTTCGTATTTATGCGTCATATGGGTTTATAGCAAAAATAAATAAATTGGGACAATAAATTTGTTTAAATCATATTTTATATATATATATATATATATATATATATATATATATATATATATATATATATATATATATATATATATATATATATATATATGATAGTGAACCCACTGTATAGGAGCCAAAAGTTTAATTTACGAGACTAGTTTCAGTATGTAGTTTATCATGCGCCCCTCAGTCGTATACTGAGAGTATACGAATGAAGAGGGAATGATAAACTACATACTGAAACTAGTCTCGTAAATAAAACTTTTAGCTCCTATACAGTGGTTTCAATATCATATACAATATATATATATATATATATATATATATATATATATGAAATAAAAAAACTCACAAAGTATCACGTGAGGGTAGCAAATGAATGCAATGTCCTGCAGGAAAAAATGAAAAGGTGTTTACAAGTACTTTCGAACTTTATTAAGTTCCTTATCAAGGATAACTACAAGAAATAATATTATATTACAGGTATATGTACGAAAGAAAAGTATGAAAGACCTCAAAAATAAGAAATCACCAATGAGGAAGACGGAAAGGGGAAGGTAAACATTCACATTAAGAATTACAAGAAGCAGGTAGGAAGGTTAAACTGAGAAGACGGAAAGGGTAACAGATTAAAAGAAATGGAGATAGCCTAACGAGGGAGATTATAAGACACGAGGAGCGAAAAGTGGGGAAAATACAATGAACATAACAAAGCAGTGACAATTTAAAAAAAATAAATAAGTAAAAATAAATAAAATTGGGACCACATAACTAAAGATTGTATATAAAAAACTAAGAACAAATTGGACATTGGACAAAATAAGAGATGAAATATAGGTAGAATTAGAGAGAGAATAGTAAGAGAGTAAAGTGGTTAAAGGGTGAGTTTAAAGAATAGATGATGTGTAGGAGAAAGAATAAAAAGATCCCTGGTGAAAGGGTAGCTCTGTCAATGTGTAGTTTTGTGTGTTTTTTGTGGTTGTTTAGTATTTTTTCGATAAACTATGAATTTTAAATCCATAGTTTATATAATTAAATTAAACATGGTTAATTTAATTATGATTTCGATCCTATTGATCAATTGATTGCTTTAGGCATTCAAGCCTTTATTTTTGGCGGGGGTTTTATTCCCGCTTTGACTTTAGTAAAATTTTTTGAAAAGTTTTTGGTTATTAATAAATTGGATTTTTAAAAGTGAGTGTGAAATTATTTAATCTTGCGTTTTGCAAGTGGTTTTTAATTTAATTTGAATATGCTAAAGGAACCTGCGAATTACTTTGTATTTTGTCAGTTCTGTCAGGTGTATTTTGGGATCACGTCATTTTCTGTCTGTAGCTTGCTACTTTTGAAAGGTCTTATTTGTCGGTCAGCTTCGATTTCTAAGTGTGTACGAGAGAATTCAGGGGTCAAGCGGGCGCCAATGGCCTGCCATATCCTCTTAGCTCTCTCGTGGAGGGCCACGTTGATCGGAGATAATCCAAACGAGTCGTGGAGCTCCCTTTGTCGTTTACGTTCTCTTCTTCGGGTATTTGTAATGAGTAGAACCGCTTTGTTCTGGATGACTTGTAGTTTCGCAATGTGGGTCTGGGCGCTCGCGTTCAGCGGCACTGGGGGGTATAAGAGTCTCGAGCGAATGCACACATTGAATATCTTGAGTTTATTTGAGCGAGTTAGGTCGATGAACCTATAAAACTCTCTCAAATCTCTCTTGCTACTTGCGACTGTCCGCCCGATATGACTCTTGTATCCCCCAGTGGTGATTTTGAGCTCCAGAACCGTCCCTTCCGTATATCATTGAAGGTCTTGCGAAACATAGGAATTATTTTGAATTTTTGGGCATTGGTTGATATCTTCCATTTCCTCTCGTAAGAGTTGATGTTAGATATCTCCCTAGCCGTATTTCTCGCCATAAGTTCCCTGTGAACGTAAGCGGCTGTACAAATTTGTGATATATCGTCAGCGAACTGGACGTATATCGTACCTTCGGAAAGAGGTTGTGGTAGGTCGCGTGTATATATGTTGTATAACAGGGGACTGAGACAGCCCCCTTGCGGGACCCCAGATTCGAGCTCGAACTCGGGGCCTTTGTGTTCTTTGATCTGTATATACGCTCTCCTCTCCATTATATAATCGCATAGAATCCTTTCAAGAATGAGGTCGAGGCCTATTTGCAGGATCTTAAATTGCAAGCCTCTCTTCCAAACCTTGTCAAATGCTTTTTTAACATCGCGGAGCACCAGGTCGGCATGCCTTTTACTTGCCTTGATGTTCGCAAGTTTTTCCGTAATAACGGCTAGTGCCGTGTCGGTCCCTCTTTTCTTTCTGAAGCCGTGCTGTTGCTCGTTATGCAGGTTGGCTTCGTCGAGAAAAGAGTTGACCCTATTTGCCAATATCTTCTCGAAGACTTTGCCAGCAAATTTTAAGAGAGATATCGGTCGGAAGTTTGCAGGGCAGTCCGGGGGCTTTCCCGATTTGGGAAAGAAGATCATCTTGGCCACTTTCCACTGGTCGAGAAAATAGACTGTGTTCAGAGCGGCATTCATGATGTTAAGTAGCCCACTTAAAACATTAGGCGGGGCCTTAATGAAATTCTCCCTGGTCAGCCCCGTGGTACCCGGTGCTCTTTGATGAAAGGATTTTAGTGCGATGGAGAGGTCTTGGGCAGTTATTTTAATCCCATAGCCCTCCATCGCTCTTTCCTGCGACACACAATGATGAGGGGAGTTTTTATGTATTTGTGTGTTTAACTGTTGGATAATGTTATTTTCGAAATCGAGGTCATAATTATCGTTTTCTTCGGGGGTAATTTTAAAGATTGAGGACCAGAAAGTCCTAAAAATTTCCTCAATCTCTGTAGTCTCGTCAATTTCTTTTTCGTCATGCTTGAGTACAATATTCTTTTGAGGGGGTTGTCCTTTTAAACGTCTGTACGTCTGCCAAAAAGTCCGTGAGTCTCTCACTATGTCAAGTACCTCAATTAGTCTGTCCCATACCTGTATTTGTTGGTCTGTAATGAGTGTCTGAAGTTCGTCATTTATCTGTCTTATTCGTCTATGGGCATTGTGGTTGGGGCCTGTCAGCGCTATTACATTGGACAGGTCTTTATACTCTTGGGCCAGGGCTTTCATAGAGGGGGGGGGTCCAAATAGGAGCTGGAAGGGTTTTATATTTAATGCGAGGAATGCTATTTTTATCTGCTTTTATAAGGAGGTCAGTGATTTTATCCAGCTCTTCATCTATTACTTCTAAATTGGCGTCAATTAAAGGATCTGGGGTATAATTTAGAAGATAATTTTTGTAGCTTTCCCAGTCCGCCCGCTTATAGCTTTTGCGTTCTGGGATTGCAATTTGAATGGGACTTACGCTAATTGTGATTTTAACTGCCTGGTGGTCACTTGGAATAATGGGGCCTGGTTCAATGTAATAGTTATATGGAAACCTGATACTGGATAAAACAATATCAGGCTTCGTTGCTGCATTACCTGTAATGTATGTCGGGAATTCTGGTCCGATTCTAGTCCCGTATTTTCTGTCAAGTAGGACTTCAATGTTTCTATCTGCATTGTTGTAGGAGGTATACCCTGATGCTGCACATCTTGCGTTCAGATCTCCAGCAAAGATTGCATTTTTCTTATGGCTGAAGACCTGTAGAAGGTTGTGCAGGGGTACATAGCCGCGTCTTGGGGGTTGGTACCCCGTGGCCACGACTAGACCTCCCAGGGTAGTGCCTACCTCAATGGCAAGGTAAGATTCATCTAAGTTGGGTAGTCTTTTGTATTTTAAACCTTTTTTGACGGCTATTGCGCAGCCGTCATACCGTTCCTGACTGTGTTTTTTGCTGATGACGTCGTATTGAAAATTTTTTATCTCTTTATGAGCGGTCATTCCGTGTTCGTTAATCAATATAATGTCAGGGTCACTTTGTCGCAGAATGTTGCCATAGATGGAACCTTTTCCGTCCCACCCATCGACATTCATCTGTATGATTGTTAGTCTGTTCGTCATTTGAGTAATGTAGGTTGTTTTAGTGTATGGAGTTAAAGTAGACGCTTATTTCGCGATCTACTTTAGCCCCATGTGGTGTACTGGGCGGGGTGCGCTCCCTGCCGTTTCTTTTCTTTCCGAATTCCGTGTCGGTGATTGTATAAAAACAGTCCGTGGCCAGCTTAACCTTATTTTGTGAGAGAGCTTCCTCAACCTGTCGTTCCGGTACCTCATCAGAGCATTCCCATTTGTATCGTCCGGTCCTAAGACCTTCCGATACTTCACGGGAGTCCAATTCAGTTGGGAATGGGGCAGATTCAGGGGCGTACAATTTAAGGTTGAAGCCTCTGGAGTGGTATTTTAGTTGGTGCTCCCTTCCTCTAGATGAGGAGGTAGACCGTGGGCCGCGAGTTTTGGAGATTTTCCTCGACCTAGGGGACCTGATCTCCTTGGGTCGGACTGCCTCCTTTGTTGGTGTGGATGTGGGGGTGTGTGTTTTTGTTTTTTGTGGTGTGGATTTTTTGGGGGTGAGTGGCGCCTGTTTCTGTGTTTGCGTTTCCTTAGGTTTGTTGAGTCGGGTGTCACGTGAGATGGCTGTGTTTTGGGTTTGTATTTTCTGGCACTTTTCTTGGCATTGATGAGCAACGGTTATTCGCATAACCTCCTCTGAAGGGGGATTATCGGGGAACCACATCTCGCTAAGTCAACTAAGAACAAAAGTCAGAACTAATTTCTTTGAGTATTAATCTTTTAATTATAGCATCTATTTTATATAAGCCAGGGTAAAGGTTAAAATTATCACATTGGCTTATAAAAGCACATTCAATGATATTCCTTTTTATAGGGTCATTGGAACGATAAATAAATTTTGCCGAGATCCAGTTCATTAGATGGTCTTTATCTGACATATAGACTAATTATATTTATGTTTATTTATGCGAACAGAAAGTTGTTTACCTGTTTTTCCATAATATTTACTTAACCAGAACACTCAACTGAATAAACTCTCCCCCCCTAAAAAACTATTACAATTATTACGTACTAATAAATTCTTAATGGTCGTCTCATATTTAAAAGCAACAGAAATGTTAAAGTTATTCAAAAGACGGGGAAGATCACTAAAACAAAGAGAAAAATGTAGAACTAGATTTTTATTACTATTAAAAGGGAGAGTAGGGACAGTTTGATAAAATGTCTTTTTAGCAGAAGAAAGACAGTTTGAAGAAACGGGTAAGGGTAACAAAGTTTATGGCCAATTTCGGGCTCACAACTCGTAAAGCCCGTAGAAACATAGAAGAAAAAACGGAACGTTTAACTTTAGGGCTGTGAGAAGAGTAAAAATGAACATAAGAATTTGAATTAGTAGGCTTACGAAAGATAGAGTATTTAAAACCTGTATGAGTTCTATGAATAAGAAGATCAAGAAAGGAAAGGGTTCTATTATTTTCCAACTCGTGGGTAAAATTAATTGAAGGGACGAGACAATTGAGTCTGGTAAGAAAAACATTAACATATTTGGAATTAGGCCACAATCAAATGACATCATTAATATATATATATATATATATATATATATATATATATATATATATATATATATATATATATATATATGTATATATATATATATATATATATATATATATATATATATATATATATATATATATGCAGAAATAATCAGCAAAAAAACACGTGATCTGAGATGCTTGAAATATCCCAGAGGAAAATAGTACACAGAATAAGCCCCAGCGGTTTCGTGTTTACATCATCAGGGGCAGAAGTACAATGAAATAAAGAAACAATTAATAAACAGAGAAAATTCTTCCCCTAATAAAATGGCCTGCATTTATAAGATTTCGTGAAAATCTTGGCTTGGTTTTTACATAGGCCAGCCAGTCAACAAAAAGCTTAGATGTGAGAATTAAACCAACATAAGTACTCTTGTCGAACGGGGCAAATTTCAAATGCACTGTTTATCCATCAATCTACTTTGAACCATCAGATAAATTGGTCTAATACAAAATCAATTATTTTTGTGCCCAATTTTATTGAAAGAAAGTTAATAGAATCAGCCATGATCAAATTCTCCCATAAAAATAATTTTAATTTAAGTGAAGGTCTATTTAAATTAGATAATTGTATCACGAATATTTGTTTGGAATATAAATTTAATTTGTTGAATCATTTGTATATTGTAGTTCCGCGGGTGGGATATTCATTTGTTTGTCAGTTGTTTGTTTTTTCCCCCCTAAACGATTGTTTTTATTCGTCGGTACGTTTGAATGACGTTACATTTCTTTGTTTATTAACTGTTTCTTTATTTCATTGTACTTCTGCCCCTGATGATGTAAACACGAAACCGCTTGGGTTTATTCTGTGTATTATTTTCCTTTGAGATATTTCAAGCATATATATATATATATATATATATATATATATATATAAATAAATTTAATGAGTCATACCACAATTAAATAGCAGATAAACGGACTAATCTTTCTTCTTTGGGGTAAAAAAATGTTCATAATTGCGAAAAAAAATCCGTGCAGAGGTAAGGAACTAGCCAAGCACATTAATGCAGCGAACGCATTCTTCATCTCAGTTGAAGCAACACCTTAGACCACTCGACTACGCATGAGAAATTTTGTTTTTATTACGAATAGGCAGGCTTCGCTAGGTTGATAGGAAAGACTATGAAATTGAAAGATATTAATTGGAAATTCAAAGGACAAATAACAAGAAATAGAGTTCAACGCACCGCGAATATATATATATATATATATATATATATATATATATATATATATATATATACATATTTCTTCGTAACATATTTTATTATTTTATTAAAAGCGACTGCGAATTTAGCGTTAATTATTTTCATTTCGAGTGTCTCGATTTGTCTTATATTCCGCTTTTGGTCGTGAGTTAACCCGTGGATAAGTTCGCCAAAACTCATTTTTAAAGTAGTAACAACGAGGGCAGGAAACTAGTTCACTGAGCAAAACAAAATATTTATTGGCCTGACGTGTTTCGATACACACCTGTATCATTTTCAGCTTTTTAAGGTTGCGGGTTTGCCAGTTAGTTCATTGTTGATAGAGAATCTGTCGAAGGTCTTCTTCGATTCCCCGTTTGGTGATGGTGTTTAGGGTATTTTATTTCCACCTTTCCCAGTGCCCTTTAAGCTGTGTTTTGTATTTGAGTAAGCGAAGCTTCATTAAGGTTGAGTTAACGGAGGGTGAGGTTCCGGCGATAGCTCAGCGTCGGTGTCTCGTTTTTGGCGGCCCAGTCGTGGAGACGAATATAAGTATAGTTGTCAATAGATTCTCTTCATAACAAGCTTCGCTTACTGAACTACAAACACAGCTTAAAGGGCACTGGGAAACGTGGGAATAAAACGTCCTAAACCCCAGTACCAAACATAGTGATCCAGTATTTTTAATTATATTATCAATTTCAACCACCAAATCAACTATTCAAAGGCACAAATCATATATAATTATAAAGGTTTCCGTAAAAGAAAAATAGTAGAATATATATTAATAGGAGAAATTGCCAATTTTAATTTGTCAGATGGGCAATTGAAATGCAGCCCCCATTCCCGTAATCTCATTTTAAACAGCTTAGTCAACGATCTTAGACTCACATCCCCTGATTAATAATCTTTTTCCCCATTTTGTGTTTGTGGTTTTTTATTTTTTTCTGATCTCAACGCTATTTATATAATTTTGTAACAATCACATTCTCAGTATATTACATCCTGAAACTAGCCTCGTAAATGAAACTTTTGGCTCCTATTCAGTGGTTTCACTATCAATTACCATAACTCGCCAATTATATATACATATATATATACATATATATATATATATATATATATATATATATATATATATATATATATATATATATATATATATATATATATATAATGAAGGAAAAATTAGGCACGACTGAGCTTTCGAGGGGTTACTTCTTATCTTTCAGACCCAAGCTAGGGCCCTTCTTCAGGAAGTGAGCAGTGCAAAGTGCAACTGCAGAATGATTTCAGTTGGCAAGGCAAGTATAGAAAGAAAAAGAGAAGGATCACTGTGAGATCATTTAGTCAGAGAGGAGAGGTTTAGAAAAAACTTATGAGAGGATAGGAGAAGGGTGATAAGCCCGTGGCTATACACCGGTGGGAAGTATGTGTTGGTAAGTTGTACAATAGTATTGTGGGTCTGGTGAGACTGGGGGAGGGGTAGACATATTGATAGCTCGACGGCTTGCCTAGATCGCCAAAACGTGGTGGCTCAGTGTCTGGAACACCTTGGCACGGCGGTATCTCTACAGAATCAAGGAAAATGCTTGGCGATGCTGCTATTTAGGTTTATAATGGTTCAGGCGGCTGGTAGTGTCGTGCTGCTGGGAATTTACGTTCCCAAGCAGCAGCTTACTGAATGTGGTGTGCTTGGTTGTAAATGGGGTCTCTCTCGAGTTTCCTCAGTTGTCAAGGTAGTCTTGTGAAGGTGTAGATATTTAGAGGAGTGAGTTTATTTGTGTCGCGAGGTATCGACATTCTTGTGTACACAGGAGAGCGACAGGCGCGCTTCAGAGCCGAGTCCTGTATGCGCTTTACGACCCTCTGCTATGTGTGGCTTGAGGCCGTTAGTGTAAATGGTGCATATGTAAATATTGGGCTGACTAGTGTTTTGTATAGGTGTAGCTGCATCGTTTTACTGCTGGTGTAAAACATCTTCAGAATGTTGATCATTCATTTGGATTGGCTTTTGTGGAAGTGTAAGTACTTGTCAAATGTTGCCCCGAATATTTTTGTTGCGGTTTGTATGTGTCTTATGGGGGCTGGGTAATGTTGGTCGAGTAGGTGTTCCTATGCTTGTATGTTTTGCATGTATTGGTCTGGTGCACCGTATATTATCACCTGTCTTCTGAGGATTAATGGTTATGAACCACATGTCCTCGTACTCTGTCTTCTCGTTTAGGATTATTTGTGCCCAACGCGCAAGAATGTCGGGGCGCATGTTAGAGATAAGAATGGTCTCGTCGTCCGCATACACTAGTGTGTGTATGTGTGTGTGTGTAGTTTTCTCATGGGCGTGGAGTGTCGTTCGTTTAAATTTGAAGAGTGTAGGTAACAACACGCTTGCCTGGGATACTCCAGCGCGTGGCGTGAATGGGCGTGATGTTGAGTTGTTGTATCGTATGTAGCACTCCCTATCCGTAAGGTAGTGCGCTAAGAGTCTTCTATGCAGAGATGAAGCTCCTTGTTGTTAGCGAGTTTCCAACGGAGCCCCTCGTGCCACACTTTGTCGAGGCTTTCTCGACATATTTGCTGATAGTGAGTGTTTTTGTCGTGCTTTTTTGTATGATGTCATGAACGATATTGATCACCGATCCGGTGGACCGGCTCCTTCTGAAGCCATAGTGACAGGGAAAGAACAAGTTCTCCACTACTAGGAAGCTTTGCAGACGGTTGTTCACCATACATTCTAGTATTTTGCCTAAGTGATTTACGAGAGCAATAGGCCTGTAGTTGTTTGGTTGTTTTGGATCTTTGTGTTGTTTACGGAGTAGAATGTTGTGTGAGGCCTTCAATATATTCGGAAAATACCCAGAGACTAGGGAGGCGTTGTAGGGGTATGTTAATGTTTGGTAGATGTTTTCTGCCAGGCGATGAATGATTGTGGTTGGGAGGCAGGAGGGGGAAGGCTCGTTTACGTGTGGCTTTGATGCAATGTTTTGTTTCCTCGATGGTGATTGGACTGGTTAATGTAGTTGTAGTACGAACGCTTCCATTTCGATCAAAGGAGCCGGTTCCAGCTCGTTTGCATGTAGCGGCACCATTCTTGAACTTCTCGGAAGTGCTCTTGTGCGCGTGGATTGAGTTGACTATGTGTGTGTACTTGATCCCAGTGAGACTTGAATACTTCGAGGATGTCATCCTTGTTTGCGAGTGTTTGATAGTTTATTTATAGTTTTATGAGCTTGGAATGGTCCGTGCCCATTGTAGTCTTAACGCGCCGCCAGAAGAAGGAGGGATCAGCGCAGCAAGCATCCTCTGCAACGCGGAAGACCTCGCCCCACTGTCGGTTCCGATCTATCAACACGCACTGTAAGATGCGGGCACGGAGGAGTGTAATATTTCGTTGTCTTGCGCCTCTGTCATAGTGATTGTTATATATCGTGATGAGTCTTTGTGTATGTATTGAGAAGGTGTAGTGTTTTATGCGTTTGTATATATTACGTGGCGTGTAAGTTTTGCGGGATGTTATTATGGTGTCCATGAGAACCTTCCAGTGGTTGTCTAGTTAATTGTAAGGATCTGGTCACCTGGAAGTTGAGGCTGCTTGGTGTGTGAGTAGTTATGTGGTTTCCGAACTCAAGGGCATGTCCTCTTTGTGTATTTTTGGAAGTCCATTGAAACGCTGCACTGTGAAACCCTGTGGTTTAGCCTTCTGGTATTATTCATCCACCACAGTCCTGAGGTTTCAGCTTGGGTCTGAAACCTCAGAAATAAACCCTCGAAAGTTCAGTCGCGCCTAATTTTTCCTTCAACATGTTTCCTGAGCTACAAATATTCTGCGATATATATATATATATATATATATATATATATATATATATATATATATATATATAGAGAGAGAGAGAGAGAGAGAGAGAGAGAGAGAGAGAGAAAGAGAGAGAGAGAGAATGAGACATAGTGCAAAGAAACAAGAGAAACGGAATCATTTTTCCTGAGTGAAATGTTTTTTTATTAATTGCGAAAAAATCCATGCAGGAGTGATGAAAGAACAAAAGCACACCGAGGAGTCAAGCACCGCTTTGATCTAAGTTAAAGCCGTATGGGCTAAGCCGTTGCTTTAACTGAGATCGAGGCGGTGCTTGTTGCATCTCTGTGCTTGGTTCGATCCTCACACCTTCACAGATTTTTCACAATTAGGCAAAAATATTTTTTCATAAGATAAATTGTTCCGTTTTTCTTCTGCTTCATCAAGCTGACTAATTCTATTTGATTTCTCGCGCCTTCATGAGAAAAATATAGTGTATTGTTCGCCACTCGTTCAACTTTATTTCTCTTTTGTCCTCTGAATTGCCAATTAATTTCTCTCTCTCTTCCATAATTATTTCGATCGACCTAGCAAAGAAAGTCATAAAAGCCTATATATGCGTGAAAATTTTCTCTCACACATTGCCGAGGGGTTTACAGCATTGATTGAACTGAGATCACAAAGGTGTTCGCTACCGCAGAGTGTTTGGTTCGATCCTCATTCCTGCGCGGATTTTTCGCAATTAGGAAAAAACTTTTTTCCGAAGAAAAATTATTTCGTTTAGTTTGTTTCTTTGCGGTATTTATTGCTCATTCTATTTCATCATTATCTTGCATTCATGATCGTTATATATATATATATATATATATATATATATATATATAGTCTCCAAGATTTCTTATACAAAGCTTGAGTTTAATGTTTATTAAGAAGAACAAAGCATGTAAGGTGAGTCCCATCTTTAATGCCTTTTTAAGTTATTACAAAACCCATCTTCAGGAGATATAAGAAAATTCGAAATCAGTACATCGAATAATATAGTACTAAAAACTCTACTATAGCAGAAGTTCATTAGTGTAATACTATAAATCTTAGAAAATGACACATGAACATCGTTAAATACTAACATGAACGTTATTTTAATGAAACAAAACAAAAAACCTAAACTAGTAAGGTAAATAAAGTACAGCAGACAATATTTGAATAGAAATTATATCTATCAAACGCAAACAATAAAATAAACGTAAAAGTACGATATTTAATAGTTGAAATGATTAAAATTGGGAAAAAAATAGAGAATTAGATACATATAGAATATAGTAAAAACTGAATAAAGAAACTGAACATTACATTATATGGTTGGGTCAAAATTGACAAGTGAAAGCGAAAAGAAATTTTAAGATTCAATACAGTTTGGTTGGTTGTTAGGTTATAAACAATGGAAAGGATAACGGGTCATTATTTAAATTTGGATTGTTGTATTTAATACAGAGAGATTCTTTAATATGGGGGGTAGGGTGGATCGGAAATTTGTCGTTCTGATACGAAAGGAACCACCAAATTTGTCGCCGATATCCAAAACATCATTGACAACGGTCTCAGAATGTTAATGAGCTCCATAACCAGGAACAACAGACTGTCAGAGTCTCTCATCAAGCAATTAGTTCATGACAACATTTGCTACTACTCATACAAGATGAGAAAGGGCTATCTTTTGTCGCAGAGGGAAGAAGGAAAAACGAAAAGAACTGGATGCAAAGCTTGTGAATAAACTGAAAAATCCCCTCAATCCCGGCATGCTGTGGCTCTTCTCATACGAGAAGAATTTCTGCCAGGACCAACCAGGTGGTGAACTCGCAAAACAACCGCTACTTGTTGTTCCCCCCAAAAGATCTACAGAGAGTTATGAAGACCAAGTTCCCTGTTCATATCATGGTGTTTGGAATGATCAGTTGTGGAGTCTATGTTATTTCCGCCAATTATCATATCCAAGGGCTACATCAAGCGCCTCTGGGAGTTGGTCTTACCCTGGATCCAGAAAGTGGCTTTTGGAAGGCCGTACGTTGGGCAGCAGGACTCGATACCATGCCCCACAAGCATGAGGACTCAGTCTTGACTTTCAGACAATTTTTTTGACCAAATCACTCCAAACATCTGTCTTCTTATCTCTCCAGACTGCAACCCCTAGAGACTATTATGTGAGGAGTGTGGTTGAGATAGAGACCAACATGTCCTTGTATACCAACAAGGTGGAGATTAGGTCTAGGTTAATCACAGTTTTCGTCCAGTCAAACAGAGGGATCGTCGAGAAGGTCTGCAGGAAATTCAGACACCACCTGGAGGCTATGGTTGAGGCCGACGGCGATTTCATTGAATAATACGAATAGCATTTTTATCACATCATCTTCCATAACTTTTGCCGGAGAAAATTCAAGGTTCCATAATTGGTGTACGAAAACCTACAGCTATGAACTACTTATAGGTAAAAGTTATGCAAATTTGAATGAATTAAATGGAAGTTACAAACAGATGAGCAATATACTAGAAATATTTGTTTGCAGAATTATCATAATTGTTAAGTTTCTTGTGCGAGGAGCAATCAATAAGTTTAGCGAATCGGTAGGGCAAAACAGAGGAAGGGGGATGGCTGTTTGTGGGGGTGTTAGGACAAGTTAGGACAAGTCAGGACCTGCAGCCGCATGTTCCTGCCTCGTCTATTTAAGAAGCAGTAGCTGATCGCAGATCGTCAGTCACAATTTTTTCAACAATGGAGAAGGTTGAGCACCGCGCAGTGATCAAATTTTTTACCAAGGAAGGCAAGAATGCAAAAGCGATCCATGAACGCATGGTTGCAGTGTACACCGACACCGCCCCTTCCTATGCAACCATTGCTCGCTGGAATAGGGAGTTCTGACATGGTTGTGATTCCCTTGAAGATGACCCCCGTCCAGGACGCCCGTCAGTCGTGACCAACGAGGACAATGTGGCCCGTGTAGAGAGGATGATCCTCGAAAATCGACGGGTGAAGGTCGAAGAAATCGAGCGAGAACTTGGAATATCACATGGAAGTGTTATCAACATCATCCAGGACAATTTGGCCATGACCAAGGTCTCTGCCCGTTGGGTCCCTAAAACCTCACGAAACCTCACGCCCCATGATCGACTTCAACGTCGTCAAAGTTCGGAGGAGCTGCTGTGCCTGTACAACCAAGACCCGGCGGGATTCACATAGTGACAGGTGATGAAATGTGGGTCCATCACTGGGATCTTAAGAACAAGCTCGAGAGCATAGCCTGGAAGCACAGGGGCTCTCCGACCCCAATTAAGTTCCGGACCCAACTCTCAGCCTGGAAGATCATGGCCACCATCTTTTGGGATTCTGAGGGAGTGTTGATGGTGTACTATGCGCCTCGTAGAAGGACCATCACAGGCCAATATTACGCCGAGGAACTGGTTTGGTTGAAGAAGTGCGTGTGTCGGAAGCGGTGCGGCAAGTTGACACGTGGTGTCCTGCTCCTCCACGCCAATGCTCCTGTCCACAAGGCCAGAGTTGCACAAACTGCCCTGCACGAGTGCGGATTCGTGGAGCTCAACCATTCTCCCTACAGCTCAAGGCTGCACTGTGTGGACGCCGGTGTGGGGACGATGAAGTTGTCCAGCTCGTCGTCCAGGAGTGGATTGAACAGCAGTCGGGAGATTTCTGGTTGTCGGGAATTCGAAGCCTCAGGGACAAATAGCGCAAGTGCATTGAAGTTGAGGGTAGTTATATTGAAAAATAATAAAACACTTTTCCTCATATCTCGTTTCCTTATATCCGAATTGCAAAACTTATTGAGCGCCCCTGGTAATTAACCTGCATTGTTTGCATAACAACTAACTTCGGTTCAACCTCGCGTACCTTAGGTCATTTTCTTGCTGGCTCTCGTCCGGTTAACATACCAATGAATTCAGTAACGCCTGTTTATGTCCTCGGGGTGATCAGAAAGGTGCGCAGCTAAAAGTCTTTCAATTGAAGCTATTTCAAAGAAAGGCCAGTGCTCTAAACGTTTAGTCCAAAATATTCTTTCAACCTATGAAAAAACAGGTTGATGTAAGGCTGATAATTCAATTGGCATGCTAAGGAAAACTTCAAAAACGGATAGTCGAACCATTAGCTATGTTGTGAAGAAGGACTGCTTTAAGACGGCTGTACTAGTTTCTGGAGAGATTCATATGTTTCGGGGCAGAAATGTTTAACGTAGGCTGGGGGAAGACAATATTTACGCTAGCACAACTGCGTCAATCCTTTTTTCATTGGAAAGAAGAAGAAAGTCCTTTTGTGTTAGCTACTGAGCACGTTACATAGATGTATGGCCATTGGAGCTATGTTCACTTTAATGACGCCTCCAAGTTCAATTTGTTCGGTCCGATAGCAGGAGGCTCATTTGTCGTAGAGCAGGCGAAAGATTAACAATCACTTGGATAAAAATAGTTTGATGTTTAGTGGAGGAAGGTTTATGTTCTCGGGCATGATTTTGATAGAAGGCACCTGACCTCTTTACAATGTGCAAGGAATTTTTGTGACAACACGATTCGCTCCATCTGCAATCCTCAGTAGTCTAATGCAATCTCCATACAGAATAACATCCCTTGCTACACGGCTAAGTAAGTAAAGACTGTTCTGGATGATGACCACATCACTGTTATGAACTGGCATGTAGGAAGTTTGTACTTGATTCCAATTTAAAATACTTTAAAACACTATGAGAGAGGTATAAAGCGAGGAATCCGAAAACAGCTTAAGAACCTTTGAAATATTTTATGATGAATGGAGCAAGATTACTGCGCAAGAGTGTCAAGAACCAGCTGGTTTGTTCCTGTGGGCAAAGATTTCAAATTATCCTCGAAAATAAGGTTTCTACACTAAATACCAATTGCTTATAACTTGTAATAATGTCTCCCACCTATAATTTAATTTTCATAACTTATACCAAAACGTTGTCTATGCCTTTAGGTTTACAAATATCTTCCATAGGTTTTCTATGGTGTTCAAATCAGGGCTCTGCTTAGGCCAGTTCTTCCTGTCAATATTTTTAGTATTCAATAACTACTTCATCGTCTTTGGTGCAATGTTCGAAGGGAATGAATCACATTGTCTTGAAGAAGATTCTTGTACCCGCATTGTTTACTCTCCCGCATCAACGGACGAGTGGACAAACTTCAGGCTTGAAAACATGGCCCACACCATGACTCTGCCACCTCAAAGTTGAAGTCTTTTCCGTGGAAGTGGGATCCAATCTTTTACATTTACGACATATTACATTCTGCTTTCGTTGTGATAAACACTTTTCCCCCTTTTTCAGCATTCTACAGAACATTCTTAGTTGCAAAGGCAAACATAGTCTCTATTCTTTTATTTACGATTGATTTGTTAGCAGGGGAGAGTAGTATGAGTTTCACTTTTCTAAACCTGTTTTTTGAAGGATTTGTCGACCTTAAATCGTTTCGCTATCCTGATAAGGTAATGAGACTAACAGTAGCATTGGTGGGACAGTGTTGCCATACGTACATTACGAATTTTTCAGTGTAAATAGAAATATCTGTTATTGATGTCTAACTTTGGACGCATCATTTCTTTAAATCCACATTACTTTGGTCATAACTTTTTTCATCCAATATTTTATGAAATGAAACTTGGACACTATCAGAAAGAAGCATATTTGAAAGAATATTCTTGCATTTTTATTAAAATTTAAGAAGATTGTTAAGAAAATATTGATTTTGTTATTTTGTATTCTAGTTTGGGACTGTGCTGTATATCGCATCATCATATGATCAGTGTCTCACTAGCTAGCAAAAACTTCTCATAAGAAGTTTCCAATGAAGATGATCAAGTGCTCGATTCTGCCATTTTACTCTTGCTATTCCACGTATTTCATCTCACATTCTCTGAGGTCTTATGAAGATATCTTTATGTATAAAGGTGTTCAGTTTAGGGATTATTTGTTCCATCTTTTGTATTTTCTCGTAACAATGTACCTTACCAATTTCCATTCCATATTTTATATTCTTCTAAATCTATCCGTCATTCAGGTTTGTTTTCTTACCCAAGTATTTGCCGTTCTGGTCGATGCGAGTTAATCCTAACATCTATCGTTCTTTTGGTAAACATGAAGATCGGCGGCGCGCCCGAAAAAGTGTATTTTTTTGCGTGTATGTTTCGTTTACCCGCGCATGCTTATTCATGCGCGTTTGGTTAAATAAAAACGTTAGAACATTATTCTATAAACAATTATGATAATATACTGGGGGGCTGTGCCCCCCAGACTCCCCAATTGATTGAAACTCAGGATCATCGTAGGGGAGCCCCCGCAGTAATCAACCCCCCGCGAGCAGTCCTCTTGAATTTACTCCAAAAAGGTGAAACATATTGGAACAGGGACAAAATATTTTGTGTCCCATCGTTCGCGCCGCCGATTTTCATGTTTACCGTTCTTTTTTTAGACTTGGTTTCTATGTGCTTTTCATGGTCACTGTCTTAATTTCACGTCTGTATATTAGAACTGATATATGCATTGGCTAAATAATTTTCGTTTTAGGCATAGATTCACGAGACATCTGAAGATGAAGCTAAGATTTTGATTTCCCTCTGTCAGTGTAAAAAAAGGAGTATGACAGTGTAGAAATGACCTATTTTTGTATATAAAAATATGAATTTCTTATGTTTCCCCAATTCAAATTTAAAATATTTTAGTTACCTATCATTATAAACCATCAACCCAATTTGCAGTATATTTATGCAGATTATTACCATTCAGCATAAGGAACAATTAATTTGATATTTTTATTTATGTTTTCATTTATTTTTATAATATACCAGAGTTGACCCGCTACAGATTCAGTTTGTAGCCCTGCCTTTGCCATTTCAAGTAGACAACCACAGTAACTTACAACAGAGGCAATCCATTTCTCCATAACTATTTAGAGCACGACATGATAAGATTTTAGGGACTTTGGGAACAAAAGGAATCAAAGTTATTTGGAGATATTTAAACTCCTCTCGCTCAAATTTTCCTCAAATCCAGAAGAATTACAGCCAATGGGAACATATTATTACAGTCTCACAGTTGGGCTGAACATTAACTTTTTAAGGAGGAATTTGATGATCAATACTTTGGCAGGAGATAGAGCAATTAGGATTGCCGATCACATTTTAAAACAGGTACACGAATAAGGTTTACTTAGGACATCTTGTGGCTCTTGATGAGAGCATGGAGGAGGAAATCAGCAGATAAATAAATTAGGATAGGAGCTAAGGATGGAGAATAGCGCGTTTAAAACTGAACGGAAATGCAGTAAAATTCGGATAATAATTAAACCTCTATATTCTGATTACCTTTTAAATAGAAGAAAGCCAATGGGGAACTTTCCGAAAGCGTGGAGAAGTTTGCTGGACAGCATCATACTCAATGTAGTGTAATACTACCAATAAGTGAATGTAAACTCCCAACTGCATTCAGCCAATAGATGAAGCCGGTTTTTGAAACAGTGAACGTGACCATCTGAAAATTCCTTCAATAATTATTACTCTGAACTATATAGTATAGAAGGCTTCTATAGAAGGCATGTGAGGACTATGAATAAACCCTTGATGATCTGGCAGAGAGCGATGTAGTACTAATGACGTTCGGAAAGGAGTTAGTAACACGTATATTTATACCTTATCATTTATAAACATTCAGGCAACGCCGTTATTTAGGATCAATTTAGTCAGTACATGTAAATCAAAATGGAGTAAAACAAGGAACCATTTATTTCTCAAGCTGTTTAGGTTAGGTCGCTTAAAGGGTATTTAGAAATTTGGATTAAGAGCGAAAAAAATGGAAATAATGGAAGATCATTAAACTTCAGCAGTAAAACGTGCAATGTACGCAGCCGTGGTATCAGCCTCTCTATAACAATGGTTAGCTAGCTTCGTATAGGTTGCCCATAAGAATGAGTAAACATCCCCGTGTTTTGACAGTACTAGTGAAGTTCGAAATACCTAATTGAAACAATTATTTTTAGAACTTTTAGATTAGTCTTTTAGATAGAGCCTTTTGGCCTTTACGAGGAGCTCCTCTCAGGGATGCCTTTGAAGTATGAAGGCGGCAAACCATTGCTATAGCAACGGATAACTAAGCCCCCTTTATTTTGCACACGATATCGATTGACTGGTGACAAGTGAGAAATAAATACAATGATTACCTAACTCTCTCAAGTCAATCTCACAATCGAACTGAAGACATCTTGACACTTCTGATATTCTTTGCACATTCTTCAACTTGGGGTTCCTGAATTTGTCTCTTTAAATTTTATATTCTTCACTTTTCTCGATTACTAAGTTGACGTATTCTTACATTTTTGTCCCCATAAAGAAAATAAGTGGGCCGTTTCTCTCTCTGTTTTTGTATACGAACTTGTTCTTGTTATTCTTGAATGTTTGTCCCCAATAGGAAGTTGAGTATGAAATTTTAAGTATCTGTATTCTTTGTATGAATTTGTTCTTAGTATCTTACAATATTCCTCCTAATCCCACGGTTTGTTAGTGAGTTCTTTATTCTCTTTATACTCTATTCCTGTTTCGTCTATTTATCCACATCTTTCTACTATTCTTCCTCCGGCAAGGTAACATGCCCTTGTTGGTCTAACCAGATTCCTTTCTTTTCTCAATTGAGGTAACTTAAAATTTTCTAGTGCTCTTGAGTTTTCTTAATATTCTTAGTAATTTCGCTGTGTAGTCTTTGCATTTTTTAATTAATACTATATTCTTGAATTCTGTAGATGCTTCAATGGGTTTTATTTAATTCTTGAAAAGCATTTTTTAAATAATACTATATTCTGGAATTCTGTATATGCTTCAATGGGTTTTATTTAATTCTTAAAAAGCATTTTTTAATTAATACTATATTCTTGAATTCTGTAGGTGCTTCAATGGGTTTTATTTGATTCTTGAAAAGCATTTTTTAATTAAAACTATATTCTTTAATTCTGTAGATGCTTCAATGGGTTTTATTTAATTCTTGAAAAGCATTTTTTAAATAGTACTATATTCTTGAATTCTGTAGATGCTTCAATGGGTTTTATTTAATTCTTAAAAAGCATTTTTTAATTAATACTATATTCTTGAATTCTGTAGGTGCTTCAATGAGTTTTATTAAATTCTTGAAAAGCATTTTTTAATTAATACTATATTCTTGAATTCTGTAGATGCTTCAATGAGTTTTATTTAATTCTTGAAAAGCATTTTTTAATTAATACTATATTCATGAATTCTGTAGATGCTTCAATGGGTTTTATTTAATTCTTGAAAAACATTTTTTAATTAATACTATATTCTTTAATTCTGTGGATGCTTCAATGGTTTTTTTTTTAATTCTTAAAAAGCATTTTTTAATTAATACTATATTCTTGAATTCTGTATATGCTTCAATGGGTTTTATTTAATTCTTGTAAAGCATTTTTTAATTAATACTATATTCTTTAATTCTGTGGATGCTTCAATGGGTTTTATTTAATTCTTGAAAAGCATTTTTTAATTAATACTATATTCTTTAATTCTGTGGATGCTTCAATGGGTTTTATTTCATTCTTGAAAAGCATTTTTTAATTAATACTATATTCTTGAATTCTGTAGATGCCTCCTTGGGTTTTATTTAATTCTTGAAAAGCATTTTTTAATTAATACTATATTCTTTAATTCTGTGGATGCTTCAATGGGTCTTATTTAATTCTTGAAAAGCATTTTTTAATTAATACTATATTCTTGAATTCTGTAGATGCTTCAATGGGTTTTATTTAATTCTTGAAAAGAATTTTTAATTAATACTATATTCTTTAATTCTGTGGATGCTTCAATGGGTTTTATTTAATTCTTGAAAAGCATTTTTTAATTAATACTATATTCTTTAATTCTGTAGATGCTTCAATGGGTTTTATTTAATTCTTGAAAAGCATTTTTTAATTAATACTATATTCATTAATTCTGTGGATGCTTCAATGGGTTTTATTTAATTCTTGAAAAGCCTATTTTTAATTAATACTATATTCTTGAATTCTGTGGATGCTTCAATGGGTTTTATTTAATTCTTAAAAAGCATTTTTTAATTAATACTATATTCTTGAATTCTGCATATGCTTCAATGGTTTTTTTTTAATTCTTGAAAAACATTTTTTAATTAATACTATATTCTTTAATTCTGTGGATGCTTCAATGGGTTTTATTTAATTCTTGAAAAGCATTTTTTAATTAATACTATATTCTTGAATTCTGTAGATGCTTCAATGGGTTTATTTAATTCTTGAAAAGCATTTTTTAATTAATACTATATTCTTGAATTCTGTGGATGCTTCAATGGGTTTTATTTAATTCTTGAAAAGCATTTTTTAATTACAACTATATTCTTGAATTCTGTAGATGCTTCAGTGGGTTTTATTTAATTCTTGAAAAGCATTTTTTAATTAATAAAATATTCTTTAATTCTGTAGATGCTTCAATGGGTTTTATTTAATTCTTGAAAAGCATTTTTAATTAATACTATATTCTTTAATTCTGTAGATGCTTCAATGGGTTTTATTTAATTCTTGAAAAGCATTTTTTAATTAATACTATATTCTTGAATTCTGTAGATGCTTCAATGGGTTTTATTTAATTCTTGAAAAGCATTTTTTAAATAATACTATATTCTGGAATTCTGTATATGCTTCAATGGGTTTTATTTAATTCTTAAAAAGCATTTTTTAATTAATACTCTATTCTTGAATTCTGTAGGTGCTTCAATGGGTTTTATTTAATTCTTAAAAAGCATTTTTTTAATTAATACTATATTCTGGAATTCTGTGGATGCTTCAATGGGTTTTATTTCAATTCTTGAAAAGCATTTTTAATTAATACTATATTCTTGAATTCTGTAGATGCTTCAATGGGTTTTATTTAATTCTTGAAAAGCATTTTTTAATTAATACTATATTCTTTAATTCTGTGGATGCTTCAATGGGTTTTATTTAATTCTTGAAAAGCATTTTTTAATTAATACTATATTCTTGAATTCTGTAGATGCTTCAATGGGTTTTATTTAATTCTTGAAAAGCATTTTTTAATTAATACTATATTCTTTAATTCGGTGGATGCTTCAATGGGTTTTATTTAATTCTTGAAAAGCATTTTTTAATTAATACTATATTCTTGAATTCTGTAGATGCTTCAATGGGTTTTATTTAATTCTTGAAAAGCATTTTTTAATTAATACTATATTCTTGAATTCTGTAGATGCTTCAATGGGTTTTATTTAATTCTTAAAAAGCATTTTTTAATTAATACTATATTCTTGAATTCTGTAGATGCTTCAATGGGTTTTATTTAATTCTTGAAAAGCACAATACGATTGCGTTTGTTATTTTATCTATGTATAGCTCCCGTATTTTCAGTTATTTGAAATTGTCTTTAATACCTCTTTGTCTTGAGTTTTTTGTATTTGAATAAATCCGATATTTTTGCGTATTTATTTATTTTTTTTAAACAGTTCGATAGTCTCGAATTGTGAATTTTGTTCTTGAATACGGTAAATATGATATTCTTGAGGGATTTTTTTTGTTAGAATACATTCAATATTCTAGAGTTGTATATTTTATTCCTAATTATATTCAATTTTCCTTATTATTTTGGTCTTCAATAAATCATACTTTCTTGACTTTCCTATTTTAATATTGAATAAATCTAAGATTTTAGGAGCTTTGTATTTTATTTTAAAACACTGCCTGCCTTTGAAAACAATTTTTTGGTGTCTGAGGTTTTTCAACTGATTCTATAAAAATCAACCTCGCTAAACACGAAAATGATAATAGTTTTCTTTAATCATGTCGATTTTTCCTTCTATGGAAGATATGGGTAATACCTATTATAATGTTGTTCTCCGTAGTCCATATTTGAATATATCATGTGTTGAGAGCTAGATACAAGCAGATATAAATGGGCCAGAAGTTACAAAACTAAACCCAAATTGAGTAAAACAAGAAAATTCCAGTAGACATTTTTATAATGAAAAATACAACAACACTATATTGGACTATTAATTAAAAAGAAAAGACAACTTAAGTGGTTTTCTGTTAGGTGTGATTCCAGATTCATTTCTTATCAAAGACCAACAGTTCTTGGCCATCAAGTTGATGTCCCAGTAACTTTGGTTTCTTTCTTCCATCATCCGGATATCCTGCTAGAACCCTTACCCTTGTTTTTCACTGTAACTTCACTTTTCAGAAATAATCCAACTGAGAGCTTAAAAAATGTAATTCTAGGAAAAGATGAACTCCCTTTTTTTTTTAAACTTTACAAGAGAGTACTAAGAATGGCTTCATACTCTGGACTTCCTTGCTTTCCGAGAAAGTTATTAACAATTACATAATTTGAAATCAATCCCAGCTTTCTCTTCTATTTTGTCCATATTCTTCACATACATAATTGCGATCCTTTATTAAACTTCTAATTTGTGGACCATTCAAAATACCCGCATTTAATTTTACATTACTTGAATGTGGAAACTTCTTCTGGATATAAGGAAAAGCTATTTTCTGTTTACTCTGCCTTTATGATATTCTTTTATCAAACCTAGCTTTCTATGCAGTAGTTGGAACATAATTTCATTAGGATTAATCCATGGGTTGGTAGCGATTGCAATCCAGATGTAAAAGATTTTCGAGCTGGCCATTCATGCTGTTCAAATTATTCGGCGTCTGCCTGATTACCCCACAAGCGAAGAAAGCAAGAATGCTTGGTGTAACCTCTTTGTATTCCTAACATCAGAGAGATAACGTTGAAGCAACAAGAAATTCTCCACTGACGATTTATGTATTTGATGGCATCAAGTAGATTTTTCATGTTTTCATAACTTTCACTCAATTGGATACAATAACCAACTAGAACAAAGGCAAGATTGTTACCATTATTTAAGAGCACAGGTTTGAGACTTTTACTTGATGAGTCTATGTATAAATAATCTCCATTCAGATGGTTGATACATAAAACATCGATTAAACCATTAATCTCCGAGCTATACACCAAAGATGAATTCTCATGATGATTAAAAACCTTTCTGAATTATTCATCCCTTCTTCTGTACCAGTAATATGTTCTGTCTGGTACCAATAGAATGCTCTCTCTATAAGACGAGAGCCAAAGAGCTGGGACAACTCTTTTAATACTCCTAAATCTTTTGTGAGATCATTGAGCTGTGATTTTGTTAATGGTTTTGCTTCATTCAAACTAGATGATGGTAGGCTAAATGTTTCAGAATTGCCTTCATTGTTTACCTTGAGCTGTGCTTGTGGTAAGATTTTTAGTTCATTCTAACTAGATGATGGTAGACTAAATGTTTCAGTGTTGGACTTATTGTTTATCTTATCATAACGGACTTTATCCAGATCCAAACTTTCAGGCAATTCTGCAACTCTAATGCCTGGTCCATGAGGGCTTGGCTTTATGGTATGGTACTTAACAGCGTAATTATTTTCCTTGTTTACTCCTAAACAAAATATATAGATTTTAGTTAATCGTTACTATCTTTAGATAAAAAAAGGAGGAGGACACGAGTTTCCTAACTTTCGAAACAGGATGCATTAGAGCCGTTGTTCTCAAACTGTGGGTAATTACATCTGTAGGGGTAATGAAGCTGTTTCTGGGAGGTAACGAGTGTCATTCTAAAGTCAAAAAGTTCTTTGTAGTAAAATTCAGTAAATTGTTAGATAATAATTTTACGGATTGCATCATGTTGTTTGAGGCATCTAAGACTTAAGAAGTTGCATAATGCGACGGGAGCAACATCGGTGGCACCAGAAGTCAAGCAGTGCTCTGATTGGCTGGAAGGAGTTGCATGACTAGTATTGCACATGTTTTATTAACTAACCCAGATGTAATGGAGACACGTGCTTCATGAAGCAGTAAGAAGGAGTGACAGAGCACCCGCTAGTTTGAAAAGGATACGGACAAGAAGAAATGAAGGCTCGGAGGCGATTATAGAAAAGTGCTGTTACGTGAAGGAAATAGTTACCACCCCGGATACATTGTAGGAAGTTAACTCTGTAATAGGACTACCCTGCAACATTCTTCAAGTCATTGGGATCTTAAATAAAAGAGAAAGTGCTACAGTGGAGCGGGTGCGTGTTTTTCCTTTGGTGCGTCTGTTGGGCCTATCTGTGTTTACAGGAGCTGAACTTCCAGAGTGGAGGTAAGACGGAGATTCTCTCTCCCTCTCCAACACATAGTTCACAAATTAAAAATAAAATTTAAAAGTACTGGCACAACTCATCTTTATTCTGACATTAGGCTACTGAACAGTCCAGTTTCAATCACCACTGTATTCACTTCACATTCTTTACGTTTAATGCGCACACAACACATGCATACATGGATTGATTAAATAAAACTGTAGGTTAGGTACAGAAATCTCTTTTCAAGTATAACGGGACCAGTTCACGATGCCAACCAGTAAGAAATGCTTTTACAATAAATCCTGTTTTTTCAGTTTTTGTTTGTATTAAAACCAAGACAGGAACCAGCTGAAAGATACAGATGCTGATACTTGATGCTCACTTTCCTCTACAAACCCTCGCATTTAGTAAAGAAGCAAGCCAATGTTTCCCATTGATAATTCAGCAATAATGTCGTTATTTTCTATTAATGAGCCTTTCTTTCCACGTAAGGGGTACGGCGATTTGCCTTCCTGGCCGCCGTGCTGACGGGACTCAGCGCCCCGTCCGGCCCCAGCTTAGCCTCTTCTCCTTCTTTCTTTCAGCACACTGAGCCTAAATAAGGACTGTGCGAAAAAACTATTAAAATAAATAAATTCAGCCTTACTTTGCTCCATCGTCTGAAGTATTCCACATATGTGAGCTGCAAAATCTTGATCTCCCATCTTCCTGCTAAATTAAGCATGATGGCACATACATGGCAAAACTTATTGAGGTCATTTTTGCATTTTCTATTCATAGTGAGTGATTTTTAAAGTAATAAATAGTTCTAATCTTGAAATACATTGTTCTCTGCTAACTTTCTAATAAAAAATCTAAGATTATGAAAGAAAACTTTCCGAAAACAAAGTAATTACAGTATTTACATAAAATTCTGCATTGAAGGGTGAAAAAGGCAATACAAATAATGTGTTGTAGGAAGCAAACTAAACCACATCTGCAAAAAAGGATTGTAGATTTAAATTCAGTGCCAAAATTTCATATAGAAACATTTAAAACATTTCAGACATCAAAAATCAGGTAGACAAGTGAAATAAATTCGTTATGGTTGAGCTTAATATTTCATTCTTAAAAATGTAATATCCTTGAGTTTTGTAATTCATCCTTACATATTTCCAGCATCCATTATCTTTCTATCATTTTTTCTTCAATACATCTGAAATTCCTGGATTTTTATTTTATTCTAAAATCAATTCAATGTCGTTTAGTTTTGTAGCTTATTCTTAGAAAACCTGATATTTTTTTAAAATTTATATTTCATTTTGAATTAATAGGATATTCTTGAGTTTTATTTCGTGTAAAATTCCCACGGTCTTAAGTTTTGTGAATAAATCTGATTTAATCGAGGACTATATTTCATTCTTGAATACACCCGAATATTCTTGAATTCATTCTAAAATGAACCCAATTTTCATTATTTTTTTTATTCTATCCTTAAATACATCCTACTTTCTAGATTTTTCTATTTTATTAAAGGACGCGTCACCTCTCTACCCGGCCTTGCTGGTACGTAAGGCCAGAGTTCTCGCCCGACAGACGATAGACATAGACAGGCATCTATCACTCGGGTATGGACTTGGTTCTCGTCTGGAGTACTCCTTCGTTCATTTCTCAGCGAGGTTAAAAAAGAAGGTATTTTGCAAGTGGAAATTTGGAGAGCCCCGCTTACTCGTCGTATCCAAAGCTTCCAGTCAAATAGGCATTACGAGAGTTTCCCCGTCATTTACACTCCCCTTCCCTTTTCCTGGAAGCAATCACCGTACATCCTCTCTCGGACTCTCGTCCCCGTCGAGTCATTTGTATCCCTCCCCCCTTGTTTTGGACTATATTTTATTCTTGAATGCACCCGAATATTCTTGAATTCATTCTAAAATGAACTCATTTTTCATTAGTATTGTATTCTCTTCTTGAATACATCCTACTTTCTAGATTCTTCTATTTTATTACAGGACAAAATCTATATTATTGAGTTTCGTACTATATTCCATGTTTACTCATACATTATTGAGTTTTATATAAAGCTGATTTTCTTGCTTTTTATTTTATTCCTGAATAAACCCGATATTCTTGAGTTTTTTTATTTTATTCTTGAATAAATTTGATATTGTTAACTGTATTTGATTATCGATTAAGTAATATTCTTGTGTTTTATTTATTCTTTAATTCTTTGTGTTGCTTGAAGTAATCCTTGTCCATTTCCTTACAATTTCATCGAAGCTTACAGGGAAGGGAGAGACTTGAATCTGCTTATTTATTGGCACTCAATTACTGGCACTGGGCTCGGCTATCAAATCGACCGTTCTAAGGCGGAGCTTGGAGAACAATTGAAACATTGAGAGCCTTGTAGCTGAACCTGCCCCCAGCCATTATTGAGGACAACAGGTATACATTTAATGGCAAATAGGTATTTGAAGAAAGACCCCTAAGGGCTATTAAAGGACCGCAAATGAGATATTTTGTGGACGATACTAAATTGGAGTATTAAAGGCGAGATAAAATGGAATAAGAATCTAAGTCAAAAGTGAAGTATTTTAGGGTCCAGGAAAAAAAGGAGTATTGACGATCAAGAGCAACAATGGAGTATTATAAGAAGGGACAAAATTGGGTATTTCATGACCAATAAATATCTTTAATGGGTTCTTCTTTCTTGTGCAGACTTGGGAAAGAGAGAATGTATCCCTTAGGCATAGAGGGGGTAATAGGAATATTGTAGGATATTGTAAGGAAAGATGGATTGAAAGAGAATCTAGTGAGGAAGGAGAATGGGAGGAATGGGTAGTTGAGATGAAAGAAAAGCAGGAAGCCAGGCAAGAGTACTCTCATAGGAAAAAAATAGTACTGAGTATAGGAGAGTACTATTTATGAGTATAAAATATTTTCCGAATTATCAGAAGCATTTCTATACAACAAGAAGTGTACCGGTTATCCCCGGTTCAGCTAAGGCGTCATTCCTTGTCATCTTCAATCCTTCTCTCGCCGCAGTCTTTGTCATCCGCGATACTCACGTGGCAATAGCGCTTGTCGGCCGCGATTCTTCTCTTATAGTACGAGTATTCCATGTCATCCTCGATACTTCTCTTCCTAATCTTAGAGTAGTCCTCCTCGAGCTTCTTCTCGTAGTAGTCATTGTTCTTGCCTATCATCTTCTCTCGATCCTTCTCTCGTAGTATTCTTTATCTTCATCAATCTCTTCTTGAAGAAGTCCGTGCCGCTTTCCTACTTCTCTTGTGTTAGTCTTTGTTATCCTCGATCTTTCGCTCATTGAGTCATCCTTTACCCTGTTTCGTAGTACTCCTTGTGATCCTAGATCATTTTTTGTGCAAACCCTTGTCATTTGTCATTTGTTTTCATTTTCTCTTAGTAGTATTTGACCTCTTCATTCTTTTTATCTTACTACTCTTTGTGCTTCTCGAGCCTACTATTCTTCGAATAGTCATCCTCGTAGTCAAGATTCTTTTCTCGTAGTCTTTATCACCTTCAAAACTTGTCTTGTTACTATTAGTCGTTGTTATCCTGAACCATTCTCCCAAAGTATTCCTTGTCATCCTCGAGCGTTTTCTCGTGAAAAGCATTAGCATTCTTGCTCCTTCCTTGTAATTATCGTATCCCCATCGCCTTTTCTATCGCATTAGTTCTTGTTGTCAATGATCCATCTCTCGTAGTAGCCATTGCCATCTTCGATCCTTCTCGAAGAAGCCCTTGTCATTCTCGATCCTTTGCGTGTAGCCATATTCGATCCTCATTTCACATTAGTCCCTTTCGTACCCGATCCTTTTCTTGTATTAGTCTTTGTCATCAACGATCCTTCTTATAGTGTAGTAATCTTCTTTTGTTAATACTCCTTGCGCCCCATAAATCTATTTTCTTGTATTATGCCTTGTCATTCTCAATCTAATTCTCATATTAGTCCTCGTCATCGCCGATCCTTCTTTCGTTTGTGTTTGCTATTCCCGGTCCTTCTAGAAGTAGTAGTCCTTGTTATCCCACTAAAGATATATCTGTCCCTTTCGACTCTTCTCTCGTAGTCGCTGCCTATACTCGATCCTTCTCTAGTAATAATCATTGTGATCCTTAGTACTTCTCTCCAAGAGGTCCTTACCATCCTCGATCCACTGTTGTAATAGTACTAATTATCACCTCCTTATTTCTTCTCTTCTTTTCCGGTCTAACTCATTGTAACAGGGCTTCATCCCTATTTAGTTTCACAACGTCCTATTTCCTCTAGAGTTTACCATTTACGATTCACTATTTATATGTGTGTGAGTATATCTGTTCGTTAGAACAGCTATGTGTGTATTTTCAAATATGTTTATTTTTGCGTGTCCATAAGTGGAGTGCATGCAGGTAATATATGTGCATATGTGTGACTACGTTACATTATGTCAATGTTCGTGTAAGTATGTATTTGATATGTGTGTAACCCTAATAACCACAACGGTTATGTACGGAGGTATTCGCATGGATACTTGCGTCTGTGTGTGTGGATGCATGAGTACTTGTATGTGTATGTATATATGTATGTACGCCCTTATGTAGATCAATATTCGTAAGAACTTTTATTAGCTTCGGTTTGCCTTTATTTAGTTGTAAACGCTGTCTAAGTTTCTCAAATTAACAAATCCAATAACAACAATGGTTCTTAATTTGTTAAGTATTTTCTCGTAGTTAATATATTCTTAGCATAACGTAGCATCTACTTAAAGATTATTTGCATTTAACCCTAGTTAAAGTTATTAAATCAGAAGAACATTTTTTTTAACTATTTTTTAGTGCTATTAAAAACGAGAATTCTCATCTACCGGTCCAAGATTATTATCTCCGTAGCCGCCACAGTTAATTTAAATGTTAAACTCCTTATGTAAACAAAGTTTCTCAATGGACTAGGCGAAATCACCCATTGGTTCGGGTTCCTCTTCAAATAAAACAGTGTTTTATATTCTCTTAATAGGCCATTCTGAGGAAATAATCGAATTTAAACACATCTTCACTCTATCTTTATTCTTAGTTCCATTTCAAAAACTTACATTCTTACTTTTTTCGGTGTTAACCCTTTCGTTACATTCAAGAAAGGGAGCCCAATTATAGCCAAATTACAACACAATTATAGCCCAAAGAAAGAGCGCATATGTATATATATATATATATATACATATACTGTATATATATGATTTTTTTTAAGACTATGTAAATGTTAGGATAGTGATGGAAGTTCAGAGTTTCTGGCAAACCCATTTGGGAGGCAGTAGGTTTTGTTACAAGGATATGTACAATGGGTTAACAAGCTAATAAGATAAGAACTTGGCTCCTAATAGCCCAGATAGCAAACGGCATCATTAATACTCGTTAGGTTTTGTGAAAGGGCTTATGCAATTTAGCGAACGCGCTTAAACACACCGATTTTTCGTCGAGAGCTATTTTTTTAGATGTATTCTAAGAAGTATTCTTTAGAACTATGCTGAAAGGATCTGTACAAAGGTACTGCGAACTAAATTATGCAACAACTTTTAAAGAAGATTGCTACAAACCTTCATAGAAATAAATTAGCATAAAATTGTAGAGGAATATGAATCTTTTTAAGCAATGGTGTCTAAATTCCATAATTTATCTGTTTAAAAAAAAAATTATATCCTTTTAAAGCGCCGGTGTCCATATATATACATTTGTTAGTTGCCAAAGAACTTATTGAAAGGAAGGCGGAAAAATATGATGTAATGCGCGTTAATGGGGTGAGATTTTGCTTCTTTTAGCTTCTATATTATATCTCTCTTGACCTCTTCCTAATTGATGCCTAAGATAGCTGAGTGGTATGGAGGATGTCTCGCTATCCAGTGGAGAGGGGTTCGAATCCAGATGGGCCTTTTCCTCCCAAATGGACTTAAACTACTGGTTTATGGCTGTACAAGCAAGATGGGTAAGGAAATAACAGAGTAAATTCTTACATTTTAAACTACGGTCTCTTTGCTTTTTATTGAATACTTGTGGCTTCGACATACGTTGACGCGGAGCGCCTGTTAATCAGCTCCACTGGTGATTGATTGTCAACCTACGTTGAATAGTCATTGCCCTCGTTGGCCACGATAAAGGACCTGCCTCTGCTTCAAAACCGCCGTGGATTGAGAAGAGTTGCTCCCAACTGCACCTCCTAGCACCACAAATACCTCTTCTTTCGGTGACTCCGTTTATACACTTACCCATTTTTACTTTCCTTCACTTCAGCACATCCATTACAAACTTATTTTCATAGCAGAAATATATGTCAAACTTTTCACTTTTATGATAATAATAACAGAGATAATGGTAATAATAATATAATAACGATAATAATATCATTGATAATAGTTATAACAACATCCTTATATACTTAATGGGATTAAATGCTGATAGGGCCAATTGACTCGAAATGAATGTCAAATCAATCTTTGAATTGCGTCATACGTCGTGAATGAGTTTGGAAGATTTAACGCATCGTTGCATGGCATTTATCAACCACGATAGACTGGTAACTAAAGAACAGATTTAGAATGCAGATTAATTCGTGGCCAATCTCTCAATTAAATATTAATGAGATACAAAAATACCCAATTAAATGTTAATCATATAAAGAAAGAATTTGGTAGGGGTCCTGTCGCCGATCTGTCCTCAGTTAAGAAGCATTTATTTCTCAGTGGCGGCTAGGGATCTACTGATTAACGTGGGGTCCGAACCACGGGTATTTACAGTGAGGGAAGCCGTTATGAAGTGGGGCCCGAAATAGGACTACATTTAGTCACTAAGCACAAAAATGTGGCTTAACTTCGCTATAATCCGAAGCAGTGCTTTAACCTGCTAAGACGTAGCCCATGTTAATCGGATTATTGGATTATACCCATTATCCGATGAAATTACAAAGCAGACAGTTCAATTACAGATCGGATAATCAGATGTAATCAAATTTACACCCCAATTATTCTGGGTTTGAAATTCATTTTTAAATTATTTTTTAAGGTATTAGTGTATAAGATGAGATGATATATATATATATATATATATATATATATATATATATATATATATATATATATATATATATATATATACTAAACAATGATTCGTGACTCCCCCCCTAAGGGAGAGCTTGCGCTTCGCTACTAAGATTTAAATTTAAAATGTAAAAAAAAGCAGCAATGGTTAATTTTTAAAAAAAATTCTGAACTTCGCCAATTATAATAATTTTAAAAAGGAACTCTAAACTAAAATATCACGTCGCTAAAATATAGTTATAGAAGAAGATATATAAAAATAAATTTTCAGAACTTCAACATTTGTAATTCATTCGGTTTTTTAAAATTCGCAAATTTAGATACTTATATTTATTTCTGAACTTCACCATTTTGTTTTTTGATATTATAAAAGAATTATTAGAAATAACTTTGATAAAAAAAACAAGTCATAACCAAACTAAGATGAAATATTTATTCAAATACTCAAAAAAATCCCCTTCTTAAATTATAGAGTTAGTGATGATGATATATGAATGAATGCAAAAGATGCATACATATATATATATATATATATATATATATATATATACGCTCAGAGGTTTATTACTAGGAAAGTCTGCCTGAAGCTAGTAATTCCTTCCCTTCCGTGATGTTTGAATAAATATTCAAGGTGAGCGAGGCCCAGACAGCTCAGTTTTAAATTCACCAAGAAATTTATCGCTAGGAGAAGACTCGTGGCTTGAAAATGCAGATTTGATTTGATTATGGAGCCATGTCGTATCATTAATTCCACCACAGACCAGCGTTGTTCAAGAGTCACTTAGACAACATGGTTTGAGAGGCTTTTATTACATGACAGAGTTTCGAGCCTCCTTCGCTCATCTCCTGCCTGAGACGGTTTCAAGCAAAACACAGGCCAGGTCGAGTTTCTGGAGTGTGATTGAAGTATTGAGCGTTTTCCTAAAGCTAGTAATTTCTTCCTTATGTTATTATTTTTGCTTTGCGACAAGTTGCATCATCATGCTAAAAAATTCAGTTATCATCTGCAAATTTGTCTTGAACTTTGTGAATATGTGATGATGAAGGACGAGTTGGTTCCATTTTGATTCATGGCAGTGCTCTTCTCAAAGATTCTTTGTGCTTCAGTTCCCTTAGATGAGAATCAGCTTGAGACATGGAGAGTGTCTGGATGTTTCACTGTGGGCACAACACAGGACTCATGAAAACAACACTCCGATTTTCTCTTCCTAACAAGGTACGAGTATCTTCAAGAAGTTCCAAACAAGCGGAAGAAAGCTTCATTATAATATATCCTTTTTGCCCCAGTCTTCAACATTCCATTTTTTATATTTCCTAAAAACTTGAGCGTGTTCTTAAGGTTCTTGTTGATGAAATAAAGCTTCTTCGCATCTTTTCTCGACTTGAGACCTTTATCGAAAATTCTCCGCCCCACTGTGGGCGCTGAATGGGTTTCACACCTACTTTCTTTTCCAATCGTGAGCAAACTTGGCACTGGAGACAACCCGAGCCAAAGATTGGATCGGGTAAGCTGTAACCTAACCAGGAGGCGATCTTGGGGTTCATTCGAAGTTCTTTGGCGTCCCGAGAACTTTTCTAATGAGTGTAACCAGTTTTTTAGTCTTTAATGATCATAAAGATGCCACTTGATGCAAGACCCTGAGCAACTACTTCATTACATTTCAAGTCACTTTGATGTAGAGCAACTATGGTTCAACGCTTTTCTTTGAAAAGAACCAATTTAGAATTGAAAAAGATAGAAACATTTATTTTTAGCAAACAAACATATTACATAATAGATCATAATTACACAACAACATTCATTTAATCCATATTTGTTATCACTTTACCCTTTTGATCGAAAAACAAAGCTCCAGAGCCTGAAAATCAGCTCTACAGGAACAAGACCAGAAAGCGATTTTAGATTCAACGAAGGAATTCAGTTTTTCCTATTATTTTTGTAAGGCTGACTTCTTAATAAACCTACAATAATTTAAATATTGTAATAATTATACCAATCACTTAAAATTAAAAACGAATAAAAAAAATAATAATAATATTAGTCTCAGGAACTTTTGCCCATGTCTGTAGGTTGGTTAGATTAGGGGGAGTTCGTTTGATTATGAAAGTTTGGTTAATTTAGGAGGAGTTGGTTAGGTGGATTAGGTTAGATCTAACTCAATAACGATTTATATTAAGGCCAAATTTATTTACACCACTTTATATTACATAACAAATGATAATTATTTTGGTGAAAGCGATTATGGTCCTAATCTACACAATTACATCTTTTAACATGGCCACATTCTTTAAGATGCTACAATGAACTTCCACCCTTTCTTTTATATTTGGAGCGGGGTACACTTGCCAGTTAATGAAACTAACATAATGATCAGAATGGCGATTTTGTTAAGCTTGAGGTCACTAGGGATGCACCTCATCTCCTTCCCTGCTGGGAGAAAGGAGGTGCGAGGCAAGAAGAACGGTAGAACTATGCGTTTGGCACTAGATAGCAATCCTTTTAGACTCTTCAACATCAGGGAAGTGTGGACTGAAACCCTTTTGGTGAAAGAGTGATATTTTGTATGTACGAAAGAAAGAAGTGAAAGCAACGGTTTCCACCGACTAGTCAGGAAAATATAAGACACAGCTACCGGTATTGAAACCAAATGAAGCAGCATGTCTTATATATATATATATATATATATATATATATATATATATATATATATATATATATATATATCATACCCACTCTTCTCTGACTGTGATCGCTCCATTTCTCCTACCTTCTTCCGCCTTCTGGAACTCCCGTCGAGAGGATGTTTGGGTTTTAGGGTCGCTCTAGGGCCGGATTCTCTAAACATATTCAAGCCTGTTCCTTCCCAACTTTCTCCATCTCCCTTCCAGAGAACTTGCATATAAGTAATGAAATTATATTTCACTACCTTCTTCCACAAAGACTTTTATTTCTACCTGTTCATAAATAAATACAGAAGCATATAAATTCATTATTTTAATTTACTAGATCAAGCTCCTCATATCATTAAGAATTCTTTTAAAATAAAGATGAGACTGATTATTATTTCTTACTTTACTCTGGAAACTATTTTTTTTATCTTTTTTAAAACCACAAATAACAAAGACATAAAAGTAAAATAAAAGATCAGAATTTTCTGGGCCAAAATGTTTCATGAAGAGGTTTCAGAAAATGAAGAAAATATTAAGCTTTTAAATTTATATATTTTGTATGTTTAATCCTGGTAATTTATTTCGATGCAAAGTAGAGTAATTTCAATCAAATTAATCAATACCAAGAGATATTTTCATAGTTAAAAGAAGAAACGTATGTAACCAGCGAGGGAATGTTTAATCAATATATAAATAGTGAATGAGGTCAGGGAGAGATTGATGAAGGAAAATGATAAATATAAAGACATAAATACTAGAAAATTTTAAGAAGGACAGGGACTGAAATAGCAAACCAGGTCAGCAGAAAATACTGACGAGAAGGTGGTCGGGACAACGAGTAAAGGGAAAATGTAAAATAACAAACAGTAAATACAACGACTAAAAGTAATCAGTATAAGCATCCAGAAAGGCCACGAGTAAAGATAAGATAGCCGCAGAAACGTTTGTCACGTAAGAGCGTCCCCTAGATGCGTTTAAACTCACAAGCAAAGCAACACAAAGCGGACCTAAGACACATTGACCCTCTGTAGGGTAGAAATTTTCAGCTGGCCATGAGGTATTTAATAGAAGTGTTGTTTTAATTTAAATTCATTCTAAAAGTGTCAAATGGTTACATTAAAGGTCACTACAAGGGAAAAAAAACTATATACAACTGATAGTGAAGAAGTTTTAGTGGGAAAGTTTCAGCTCTTCCTGACTAAGGTTTCTCATGTTGAAATGTGCTTAAACATGTTTTGGGGATTTATGAAATCCCGCGGGACTTATCTTTCATTTATCTATCTGTGG
Organism: Ceratothoa steindachneri; assembly: GCA_963969495.1. Classification (NCBI taxonomy): domain Eukaryota; kingdom Metazoa; phylum Arthropoda; class Malacostraca; order Isopoda; family Cymothoidae; genus Ceratothoa; species Ceratothoa steindachneri. The sequence goes on from OZ018325.1 coordinate 48,382,402, forward strand.
TTTTCCAGCATGTGACTTGATAAAAAAATTAATTTCTTTAGCCATGAGAAACTCTAGTTTTGAGATCAGAACAGTGATAAAATTATTGAGAAATATTTGTTGTAAGTTTTCAAACATAAATTAATCGAGATTCTACGCCGCATAGAAATGTGATGTTGAGGTGGATGAAGTGCTTTTACGGAGAGCAGAACAAATATGAAAGATAACGAAAGGAAAGAAAGATCATCCACATCAAATAATAAATATTGAATTTATACCTAGTCAAGTTTAAATTTCACTTGATTCAGCATATTCGATATAACTGATCATCTTGGTCTCAGAAAAGGTATTAAATCGATAGTTGCCTGAGGCATTGCGTGAAGATCAGCTCTCTCAATTGACTAATCTTATCTTTAAAACCCTTGACTAAAATTGTAACCGACGAAGAAAATTTCACGCAACAGATTCTTATGGGAGATAAAACTTGTATTCGTCATATCGATCGAGAGATCAAAATCCAATCGAAGTCGTTCTTACGGGACCTTCAGAGCGAATCAAATTCAAGGCAGAGAAATCGGCAAAGAAGTTGATGGAGACTGTTGTGTAATGCCAATCGAGTGATCTTGATTGACTTTCTTGAATGGCAAATGGTGGCTTATTATGAAGTGGTAATGAGTAGCAAGGGCGACACTGAGGGAACTTTGGTGACAAATCGTACCCCATCCATTTTACAGTTCTACCTGCCTTTTCAGACTTATTCTTCTTATATCTTAAAGAACACTTGAAAAAAACGAGATTTCAGTCGATAGACGAATCGAAAAATGAAGATAAGATGCAGATCAATCGAAGAGTGAAGGAAAATATGTTGAGAATCATTAATTGCTTGAAAGTATTTCTGTTTAATAAGCATTTGATATTTTAAACGTCCAATGACCTTCTTTTAGTAGAAAAAACATTTAAATAAAGGCAATATATACTTTTTATGCTCCAGGAGATTTCCTTTTAGATAAAATATGTAATGAACCTTTAAAGGATTCAGGAGCGGTTAGTTCTTATCTATGTACAAGTCCACGTATGCCATCGCAATTTTAAGCTGATAAGCTTAACTTCAGCACATTTTGCCCAACCAATGTCCTTGAATTTTTCCAAGGTGAGGCAGTGAATGCAAATTATTTAGACTTTAAGAAGTTATTTTACAGGGGACCACATAAAATGTTCCTGCATAAGTTGAAGTTACTTGGGATAATAGGTAAGTTTTATAATTGTGATAGAGAGTGGTTGTCAGGTAGCTAATAGAGGGTATAATTTAATGTAGTACAGTCCGAGTGGGTGTCAGTTTAAACTGGTATACCCCAGGAACCATTACTTGGACTTTTGCTATTTATGATATATTTTATGGCTTGAACATTCGGTTGAATGCTCAGGTATTAAAGTTTGCAGAAGATATGAAAGTAGCTGCTAGAATTGCTGATCTAAATGGGTGTCTAGGATGACAGAGTTATTTGGATAGACTTATTTCCCGGCCCAATTCTTGGAAAATCAGCTGTAATGCAGGTAAGCGTAAAACAATGCACATAGCTATAAAAAAATCTAAAAATAATTATGAAACGAATTGGAATTGAGCGAGTTAAAATCCAGAAAGAGAAAAATCTTGGTTTTATAGTCGATCAACCTCTTAAACCATATAGGTTATCTGGAGAAGTATACTGTCTATGCAGCTCAATCAAGAAAAAAAAGCAACGAGAGAATAATGTTTTATTCTACGTACTGAATTATTTTCGATACTTATCACCTCATCTTTCAGCTGTACAACTTATATGAAATACACACGTTACTTTTAATTAGTTGTTTATAAAAACAGCTTATTTCCTATAATTCATTGCCAATCTGAAAGATGAGGCGAGAAGCCTCGAAAATAGTCTTATACGTCAAATAAAAATAAATATCTCATTGCTTTTATTTTTATCTAAGGAAAGTCCTTAAAAAAGAGCAATACGGCTAACCAAATATTAGTAGTTATCGATAAAAATGTTTTATATAAAAAAGTATAGTTATAACCAAATTATACAATTCCTTAGGGTGTACTCATATGAAATTTTACGTTCAGGTTTGGTCTTCTTACGTTGTTCAGGATGTTGAAATATTACGAGTATATTAGAAAAGACAGCTCAGACCAACAAAATTAATCCCACATATTACCAAAATACAACATTGGATTGAAGGAACTTGGTAGTTTTTCGCTTTACGCGAACGCAAGGTCTCCTAAACTCCGAAATCTTTTGAGATAAGGGCAATAGGTTAGAGGTAATGTTAATGGGCAAAACAAGAAATGTGGGTTAGATGCTCAAGAACATATTTTGCAAGCAAAAGGTAGTTAACTCGTGGATTGAGTTGCCGAAACCTCAAGACAGAGTGATTCCATTGAGATGTTTAATTAAGGACAAATTAAACATGCCTGACCTCAGACTTTGGTAGGGTCAATGAAACGGGCCATTTTATGGATGCCTTTTCATATGAATAACACGTGTTAGGTACTTGCGCCATCCTTCCTTTATCAATCGTGGACGAGAACCCTCAACTAGATGATGAAACTCACATAAAGGTCAGAATGAAAATCGCTGGAAAGCTCGATCGTAAAAGAGGTACAGGTGGGGAGAGTGGATGCAGAAGGATCGGGATTACTTTGTTTTTGCTCATGGCCCAAGGGATAGCCACCTGTCCCGCGTAAGGAGAGTATCTTATCAAAACCCTTAGGTAGGTTTTGGGACTGAAGAGTTATGTTTTGTATTTGCACAGAGATGAGGGAGGAAATGACAGCGGCGCCTTTTTAAGGCTATGTATGTAATGATGCGTGAGGCTAGACCTACCTGCGTGCGCTCACGCGTGAAACTCAGCACGCCACCAATCGTTGATTACATCTCTAAGAAGGATGGGTTCTTGTTTGTTTTTTTGTTTTTTTTGCCTCATCTCTCGCTGGGTTTTAAATCGGTACCTAGATGCTAGAAATCTAACCTCTTGTCTACTGGGCTAGCAATGGCTTCCGTGCCTCCTATTTGATGTGTACACTATTGTATATAGTTGGCCGCCTCCCTCCCTGGAAGGCAAGATTAATTTATGCATATAGATTTTAAGGGATTCGATCACATAAACTCCTTTGAGTGGTTAAAAGTGGCTACGATTTCCTTTTGTTCATTTGTACGAACAGTTGCACAAATTAGTGGAGTCGCATTTTCCCCCCCAAAATCCAGACAAATCTAAGTTAAGTATGATATAATTATTTATAAGTTCTATGAAACATCAAATAGTTTTGAATGACTGCCGCTAAGCTTTTCTGTGCTGCCAGGTAATAATATTTTTCATAACACGCTAGAGTGGAAGAATTAATTATAGGGATAAAATTATAGATTAGCCCATTGTTAATGAGAAAATTCTTGTAATATTGCTGAGTACAAATTAAATAAACATAAAATTAATTAAGGTGGGAAGAGGTAAAATTTGTGGAAATTTGGCAACAGTATTTTGAAACAAACCAGTGTCAAAATGTTTCGACAGCGCTGCTTGAACAATAGCAGTAACCTAAAGAATCCGTAAATTCATTTATTTTTATTGTTAAATGTCTTATCTAGATTATTTATAACTAAATATACTCAAAACATTCCATCCCTTATCAAATAATAATGTATAAAATTGTCACTTTGAATGAAATTCAGCGTAAATTGTGACATGACTAATTGTGGCAAGTGTGCCTTTCCCCTCATAATGGTGCGATATACTTGCCCTTGTGGTTCATCCAGGGGAATTCGACAATGATAATATACCCTTACATGCCTTTTACTCGCCCCTTTGTTGCTCAACCACTCGCATTCAACAATACTATATTCTTCCAAACGCACAAGCTAACCCCATGGCTCGACCGCGTGTATACAACACAACACCGCTTCACCTTAACGCTTTCAACCACCGACAAAAACAAAACAAAACCCAGCGCATTGCGTCTAAGGATCCCACTTTACAAATTATCTCAGTGGAATTAGACTGGGAGTATACTCCTATCCCTATTTAATTTGGGGGGAGTCTGGATGAGTAATTTCTCAAATTAATTGAAAATCAGGTTTGTTTTCCATCTTTTTGCGTCCGTTGTAAGCAAACTGATAGAATCAACAGAATAATGAAGTCGCATACACGAATCCCTTAATTGCTACAAGGGACCTGAAATGGACTTATGCGGATTGTTGAGAGTGGTGTGATTTATATTAATTAAGGGTTAGGAGTGAAAGTGAAAGGAAAAGAAATTGTGTGTATGAGAGAGAGAACAAAAGTCTCCAGAGTAAAAGATAATGAGTCATATTCCTTTAATCATTATTGAAGTTTTTTTGTTTTTTTCAATTCTTGCCTCAAAAGCTAACTTACATATTGGATTCACAGAAATCAGGCTAAATAATTTTTAGACTTTTTCACTATTTATGCTTTATATTTTTAGACCATTTTATATTTTTTACCGGATGATGAGTGTATTTGTTTAAAAGAATTTTATTGAATGATTTAGTTGAAAATTTTTCAAACTTTTGGGGAAGTTGATGTGTTATTTATTTTGTATAACACTTTAATATATTATTGATTTTATTATTGGTTTTGAGTATTTTTGGTAGTAAATGTTCAAACAAATTGTTTTTCATCCAAACATTTTGTACTAAACGAATTTGGGGCCCTAACATTTTCTGTGATTAAATGATTTTACGAATTATTTTTAACGAAATTAGATTTTATTGAAAGTTAACAATGGAAATTATATTTATTAATTGTTACGTCTTTCAATAAATGGCTCATAAGTGATATAGAAATCATTGAAAAATTTCTTGTAATTACTCATATGAAATTGCCTTTATATCCTTTAAATTTTATTTCAATGTTCTCATCCTCCAAAAATGTTTTTTAAACGCCATTCTTAATCAATCCTAAATATAAAATTGTGCTGAAATGACACAAGGAACATCGTTTTATATAGATTTGTTCAAGTCTTGTTTACTAGGAAACTCATTTGCATCTTAATTGAAACATCGTACAGATGGAAACCCTGTTCAAAAATGCCTAACTGTATATGCTAGAAATTTATTAGCATTGAAACCTTTTTGAAAAGAGATTAATTACTTCTAAACAAATTTATCTCACTACTGAATCAGGAAATATAACAGCTTTCATACTCTCAATTCTCTTTCTTGTATAGTTTTCAGATTTCTTTATGTCTTTAACTCTGACAAGTAATTATAATTCTGTTGTTTAAGTTCTATGTTTTTCAAAATATAAGCTCTGTCAGTTTTTAATTTTTAAATTAGTTTTTCAATCTTTATTTGAATTAATTCTCAGCGTGGTTGGAAACCAATAACTTTGTAAACTGCGTTATCTTTGATATATTTTGGGAGTATTTTGCAATTTCAGGGCAAAAACTTTGAGAAATTTAATATTTAACTTTCAGATTTTCAGTATATATACAATTCATTCAATTTTTCGTTTGTATTATTAATTTATATTAATGTATTTTTAGCAAGTTTAAATGAAAAAAAGTGATTTTATGTATGAGTGAAGAAGGTGGAGGATGTAGGATATAAAATATTGCTTTTTTGCAGTATATCTTTGCTATGAGAAGGAATATATAGTACTGAAGTTATTAAAAAATACTTTGTGGCTAAAAAAGTAAATTGCTATGGAATATGAATTAGGGAATAAAGGGAAAATGTGGATGAATAGAAGTGCTGAAAGAAATTAATGATGTCACAAGACATAACAGAATGTAGCAAACCTAAATACAGGACCTGCAAGGGATTACACCACAGTAATGTTTGTCAAAAGAAAACAAAGACTAAATGATACGAAATACCTATTTGTGGGAGGTACATATAAAAACAAGAAGTGAGAATAATGCAACAGTTATAAGATGACTTATAAATGGCTATGAATTCTAAAAAATATTAAATATTTTTATTAATGACTAAATAAATATGCTTATGATTCTTTATTTTCCTAATTACACTTCACCGTAGATACTAAGATGGCAGTAATTAAGATTTACTATATTGAGTGGTGAAATACTACTTAGCAAGATATATGATCAATTAGCTAATTATACACGCCTATTGTGAAAAGCAAGATTCTTGTAAGAAAATAAATGTAAGATCAAATAAAATTAACATTTTTTATGCACGTTGAGTTATGCACACATAGTTTTTCCTAAATCTAAATTAGAATTAAGTATGGTAGAGAGCGAAAACAAGCCAGATGAGAATAGTGGAAGAATCGATGTAGTTTGGTTAAGTGAAATTCTTCTTCACCAGATGGGCCACTTTGTCGATCAGAGTCAGAGGCAAGTATGCCAAATTTGCCAACCAGGTGCGTCTGCCTATGAGTGGGGAAGCCATTAAAAATGATTGGTCCCCGGTGTGTTACGTTCTTTTTCCAGTGTCCCCTGCCTATAATCTTAGGCCACCACGGGACAAACAAGGGTTCAAGAGCAAATGAGGGTGGGACTCAACAAAGAGGACAAATAAAAAAAAGACACTTTTTTTAGGGATTCAACATTAGAAGAGTGGATTTAGATTGTTGTTAGGAAAAGTGTTAGCAGGAAGATGGTTTCAGAAAGGAGTAGTGTTGGTAGATTGCGTTTTTCAAGTATTAAATTTCCATGTAAGTTGTAAAGACAAGTGGAATTAGGTGAATAAGTGGTGTTAGATGGGTGGCTTCTTAGTTGTGCTTCTGAAAATTATGATTTCAGCCTGTAGCTAAGGGTCTTAAGTTCCACCTCCATTTTTATTCCACCCATACAACCATTATAACATACACATCAGAAGACTGGAGCTAAGTCGCGCAACTGCACACTACTTAGAATAAACAAGAAAAATCGTTTAGAGGAAAAATGTCCCCTAAATTACTATCGTAATCCACATGGGCAATAGTAGCAGAAGTTGAAATAGTAGTATGTTCATAAATATTTCCCTATCTAGTGTAGTATCAACCGCCCCGGAATATATAATGCATTTAATAGGATAACTAGATAAAAGTAAGGGAATTAAATTTCAATTTCAAACCTTGAAACGTCAATACCAATTCCTCACTTAAATTATACAAGTTCTCCCCTGAATAGAAAATTAGATCTGGGAGATCCTTCTAAAGACATCTGTGGCCTATTTTCTCCAGCTTAATTCCCAATGCGTAATAAACTAAAACTCTATTTTTTGGTGTTCCAGAAAATACTCGTATGTTTATAGTTTCAGTTGACAAAGTCGTGATAAAAAACAATTAAAACTACTTACTACCTGCGTTTTACGTTAGTAATCATGATTTATAATAATATTAAATTAATAATAATAATAGAGTTGCATTCATTTGAGTGACGGACATTGATTAGCATTGAAAAATTATTGCTGGCGGCACACACACTCCACACGACTGGAGCTCTCACCATCTTAATGGATAAGACGTTGGATTTCTAGCGGCGGATAGGCGCCGAGTTTTAGCAGGAGCGAGAGTGGACACAAACGTCAGCACCTGTTAAGGTTTGGGCACCAATCCCTGGATACGCTGTGCTTACCCCCGCGGAGGTAGGCAGGTATCATACAGGTTATAGCATACATACCCAATCACAAACCCGCTATTTTTCTCCCCGTCTTCACAACATAACACTCTCTACTCCTCTTTTCCAAGGAATCCTGCCGATGAGTAGTTTTATCCACATACCTCTGACTCAAAAAAGTCCCTACCCCCCTTCCCCCGGGGTGGCAAATGTTCCTACCTGATCGCTGGTTTGTGTCAATAACACACGTACCTCTCCACACCTCCCCTCCACCCTTCACTGAGGAACACTTGATTCTGTTCCGCTCACCAGCGACTGTCATGCTGATCTTTATTTTAGTTTCGTTATCTAGTCAGTTGGGGGTGGGGGGCGGTTCGGTCTGGCAGAGATGGATGGCATTCACTACCTATCGTACAGAACTGCCAACGGGGACAACAAGATGTTGCTTTGCGTGGCTAGAATCAAAACAAATCAATTAATGCAGTTTTAATACAAAAGTGATATGAATTAAATTGATACGATTGTTTCAGCTTCTAAATCAATTTTCGATTTTAATTTAAGAAATTTAGATTCAAATTTAAAGATTCTAACTTAAGAGTACGATAGCAAATTCATATTTTTTGTCAGTTGCATAATGCTGACATGGCTGGATTTTACATCCATTTATATCAACCTATTTCTTAGTGTTGATTAAATATGAATGATTGACTAGAAGGTTAGTTTTTATGATACTTTTATTAGAAAAAAGTCTTTCATTAATGCGAAATCCTAAGTTTTATGAATTTTAGATTCCAATTCCTTGAGGCAGCCATAAGCTACGAGTGCCGGAAAAAAAATACAAGTTCCTACTTTAGGACCGCGCACCATAGGTTGACTACCTTTAATATACTTATCTTCAGTGGGTGGTGGTCAATAAAAAAAATGATGAATGATGGTGATTAAATTTTGGTAGAGATGATGAATTCAGAAACGTATTCACCAGGTAGTTTGGAGCAAACCACGATCTAGTTAGTTTTTGTGACCACTCCTTAAAATATCTTGTATACCCCTGCATCGAAGAAGGTGTATTATTTGTTATTATTATCATTATTTACTTATTAAAACTAAAAAAGTATGGATTTTTTAATTTTTCAAAATTTAATAAACAAACAAACTAACTGAAAGTGTAAATTTAAATATACATATAATAGGTTAGATTAGGCTATTGATAAATTAACGTCGTTTTTATAAGCCTTATAAAACTTACTGCTTAGAGTTGTTTAAATTGTCATAAATTTGCTGTTCATTGTTTAAAAATGACCAGAGAGACATGCATATGCCTTTATTAGAGTTCCCACAACTGTGTTTGGGTATCACATGACCTGTATAAAGGACAACGTTTACAAGTGTGAATATTGTTTCATCGCTATTGGCTCGAAGTGCTCGTCAGCCATTTTTTGGCAGATTTTTTATTGCAATATTGCAAGCGCAAAAAAATGGCTTGCTGACTCTATAAAAACCCACTACTATTCTTAGACGGGATCTCCAACATCAGAAAAGCATGCTATGATGCATTTGGTGGAATGTCCAAAGACTTACAAGGAAGCAGCGCACCTCAAACGACATTGCTATACATACCGAGGAGGTACTTCTTAGAGAACGCCATAAAATACCGGGTGTCCCAAAATTGAGTGCGTATTTTGATAAAATTGAAAACTTTTATGAAAAACTTTTGTGAATTATGTTCATCATGTTCAAATTGCGCTCTGCACAAAATTGTAGTGTTCCATGTACACGTTGTCCCCAAATTTGAATTTGTTTTTCAATCCTTTTCAGAATCCTTCAATAATTCAATAGGAAACACGTATTTTATTGAATGATACCTGACAGTTGATTTTAAGTAATTTTTGTGCGCTGAAAACGAATTTCACCTCAGTTTGGCTCCATCATGTCCTGATTCTTGTAAACAGCCCATGCGCCATTTTCCGGTTTTTCAAAATTAGGACTAAAAATGAAGTCACGCGTTAACATTTATTTCTCCGACAGTAAGTGATGTTCGTGCTGGCCAGATTTGTTTGGAATAATGTTCTTCTTTAGCTCTGAAGTCCCGTGAGCAAATGAAGCAGGGATATTTAGTATACCCTGCTTGCTGCCCTAGCACTCGTGGTCCTTATATTTGATAAGTTTTAAAAAGGTTTCCATATGCTCATACTTTTATTTTAATGGTGTTGAGTGCCCAGTTGGTATCGAGCTGCATATATTGCCATTATGCAGCAGCACACACTTAAGACTTCTTTTGGAACTGTCTATAAACAAACGCCAACCACTTGCATTGTAAGACTGAACCCCCATTTCCTTTAACAAACCTGATATGTCGCAGCAATATACTAACCTATGTTCTGTCTTAAAATATTTAAGATGTTCGTTTTCTCTGTTTCTGTAAAATGAAATGCATGTGTTTAAACTAAACATGTTTTCTGTTTTCTGTTTAAGTCTTGAAGCTAAAATTTCCGCAGCCTTTTTTGGTAAATTTAGATCCCTTACAAGATCATTCAACTCGGCCTGGTTAAACCTTCGCTGATCACTTTCACTTAAAACTACAATGGGGTCGAATTCGATGTCCGACTCCTCAGAGTGCATAACAATATTTTCAGAAACATCTTAAATTAATTCCTGAGATGGCAGACTCTTAAATTTTGGAATGGGAATTCCATTTGAATGTAGCACAGGTCGTATTGCGGTGTCGAAATTTGGGTACTTGATACAATGTTTATTTTTCTTAGTAACGCCCGAAGTCTTGACAAAGCCGAAAAAGCAATCCATCTCAGGGTTAGTAGGCTCTCGCCACACTTGAAATGGAAAAATTTGTGAAGCGTTAACAAAAGCGAATTTGATCAAAAGTTGCTTATGTACTTAAGTTACAATTACACTTAGGTAATATATGGTACACAACTGACTAAGTTACGTAGTTTTATGAAATCATAAACTTACCATCGGAACTACAAAAAGTATTTTTGACTCCGAACCCTTGGTTCAATATCGCAGTCTTTCACTGCATACAGTGCAGGCCTTATGTGGAACCCATGATTTATCTTGATCGCCCAGTTTAATGCCAAAATAAGCTAAGTAAGCTCTTTTCACGAAGTACATTATATTTCCTCGTTGAAGTGGAAGAGTAAAATTTCCACATATGTAGCAAAATGAATCAGGACAGTTTTTGCATATGAACTTTCTAGTGCTTGAGGATATATTACTTAGTGGTTTTGTCAATTTGTAAAGGTATTTCAATTACTTATTTTCAAAATCTGAAATATAAAAACAGACGTTATTTAAAAAGGTACTAATAGATAATGTCAGAGAGGGAAGGTTACCCCCGCCCTCCACCCTAGAACCCAACGTCTATCCGTGGCGCCTGAGAAAGATGCACCTGCACGGCCAGACAGCCCCAAGAGAGCAGCGAGAATTCGCGCGACCGCGTGATCCGTTCGAGTTCTAATTCTTCCCGGTCTCATCTCCTGATAGGCGCCAGACCTACAGCGTCAAGAACCTTCCCGGGAGGCTTTGATGCCCGCCGAGAATATCCTCCTTCCCCCCCCCCCGCCTGGCGCGCCAAGCCTAATGAGAGCCCTGTCCCCCTTTCCCGGGCCTCCAACGACCCGTTTTCGCCGAGGCAGAATAAATACTTCGAGAAAAGCTTTGAGAAATGAATACCCTACAGCCCCGTCTTGGTTAGCAGCCACGTACAGTCTCGTAGACCCGGCACCGCCTCCCAGCGGTTTCCAGCTAAGAACGCGACAAGTCACATCTCTACCCGGCCTTGCTCGTACCTAACACGTTTCTTTCCCTACCCACTCTCACGGTAACATTTTAGACCTTGTAATCTCTGACTGTCTTATTTCCTACCTGACGACTACAAATTTGTCCATTGCTATATCTGATCACTTCCTTATCAAATTCAACTTCTCTATCCCATCCCATATACCTCCCCAGCTGTCTCATAATCTTAAGCCTTTCCGTCGACTTGCCTCCATTGATATTCCCTCCCTATCTAATGATGTGGCCTCCAAACTTCCTCCCATTGATGCTTCTGCCTCTCCTGACCAGATTCTCTCTTCTTTAGAGCAACCCCTTCTCATTTGTCTTGATGCCCACTCTTCCCTTGTCACCCCTTCGAACTCCCGTTGTCACCGTGCCCCTTGGTACTCTATGGAACTCCTGCGTGCTAGGCAGTCCATGCGTGCCCATGAAAAAATTCTTAGAAAGGCTCGCACCCGTGGGCAAGACACGACCCCTCTCTCGCTGGCGTTCCAACTTGCGACAGCTTCCTACATGGCGAAATTAAAATCTGCTCGTGAAGCCTACTCACGTAATCTGCTTACTGATAATAGGAATGATCCCCGTACCGTCTTCCGTCTGCTCTCCCGTCTTACTTCTCCAGCCCAGGTCTCCCACCCAATAGCCCTGCTACTCTCTCGAATTTCTTCGCAGATAAGGTCACTAACATCCGTGCCTCCCTCCCTCAGCCTTCTGTCCCGGCTCTTGCCATTCTCCCTGACTTCCCGCCTCAGCCGTTTATCGTTTTCCCCGCTGTGACCGCGTTGGAGCTTACAGCCCTGCTCTCGCGTTCTAAGAAATTGGGCTCCCCAAAGGACATTTTCCGCCTAAACTGTTATGTAAAATTCTGCCTGCTATCCTCCCAACGCTTCTTCACCTGTTCAACACTTCACTTTCACTAATCTTGTTCCCTCTTCCTTCAAACGTGCCCACATCCGTCCGATTCTTAAAAAGACTCAACTGAACCCCACTGACCCTTCCAATTATCGCCCGATTTCGCAACTTCCTTTCCTCTCTAAGGTTCTGGAGAGAGTGGTTGCTTCACGCATCAACAGTCACATGGTGGCCTGTCACATTGATGAAACCTATCAATCTGGTTTCAAGTCAGGTCACTCCACAGAAACCGCCCTTCTCAATGTGTCCGATTGCTAACGAAGAGCCGCGGACAGGGGTTGTGCCTCCATCCTCGTTCTACTCGACCTCTCCTCTGCCTTCGATACTATTGACCATACCATCCTACTTGATCGTCTCCAATCTTTCCTTGGCATATCAGGCACCATGCTTGACTGGTTCTGCTCTTACCTCTCGTCTCGTACCCAATCAGTTGTGATTGACGACGTTTCATCCAGCCCTACCCCCATTCACTTTGGAGTGCCACAAGGCTCTGTCCTTGGTCCTCTACTATTTCCTATCTACCTTCTCCCTCTTAGTTCCCTTCTTCGTAATCTCGGTCTATCCTTCCACCTATATGCTGATGACACTCAAATTTTCGTTTCCTCATCCCCCACGTCTCTTGCCTACTCTATCACTGGCCTACTGGCTGCCTACTCCTCCATTTCTGACTGGCTCTCTACCAACTTCCTCAGGCTTAATCACTCCAAAACTGAGGTCCTCCTCGTCGGCACCCCTGCTCTTGTCAAAAAATCTAAATCTCCCTTTCCCTCGCTTACTTTGGGTGGTAATACTATCATTTTCTCTGACTGCGTTAGGAATCTGGGTGTTGTTTTTGATGAGCATCTCTCCTTTAGGCCTCATATCTGCAATGTCAGCAAATCCTCTCTATGCTTCCTTCGTAAATTCTCTCGCATTCGCTCTCACTTTGATCGCCAAAGTCTTGAGACTGCTGTTCATGCCTTCATCACCTCACGCCTTGACTACTGTAACTCACTGCTTGTGAATCTGCCATCCTCCTCTCTCTGCTCCCTTCAACTTGTACAGAACTATGCCGCCTGGCTTCTCCTTCGTCGCCTTCGCTTCTCTCCGTCAAAACCCTTGCTGCATGAACTGCACTGGCTCCCTGTCAGATCCCGTACTCACTTCAAGATACTTCTCTTCACATTTAAGGCCCCGTCTTACCTCTATTCTGCCCTCTCGCCACGCCATGTCCCTCAGGCCCTTCGGTCATCACATGCACCTCTTTTGAATATTCCTCGTTCACCCCTCTGCTCAATGGGGGACTGCTCCTTCTCAATCTGCGCCCCTAAGTTGTGAAATGCTCTTCCTGCTGAAATCAGGTCTTCTCCCTCTCTTATCACATTTAAGCGTCTTCTGAAAACGCATCTTTTCAGTATTGCCTTCTCCCCCCTCTTGAATTTCCATTGAATTTCCATTTTCTTCTCAGCACAACGTGCGTTCTGGGAAGGCCTGAGGCCTTGAAGAGCGCATTACAAAAGACTTATTATTTATTTATTTATCACTCGGGTATCGATTTGGTTCTCGTCTGGAGTAGTCCCTCGTTCATTTCTTAGCGAGGTTATAAAGGAAGGAATTTTGCAAGCGGAAATTTAGAGCGTCCCGCTTATTCATCGTATTTGAAGCCTCCAGTCAAATATGTAATACGAGAGTCCCCCTTCATTTACACTACCCCCCTTTCCCTGGAAGCAATCACCGTACATCCTCTCTCGGACTCTCGTTCCTCTCTAGTCATTTGTATCCCACCCCCGCCTGTTTGTTACCCCGGACCTCATCTTATTTATTGTCATTTATTTACTTTTGATAATAATATTTTCTCTGTATAAAGTAAAGTTATTTTTCTAAAATTAGTTTCTCTAAAACCCAGAAGCTCTAAGAATTGATTATTTAGGCCAACCGCACTCGATTTTTTCCTTAACCCTCGCACTAGGAAATGTATCCCAATTTCTGGTGTGGTCCCTACTCACGTCAACGCAGAATCAATCCTCGGCTATCATCGACGTTCGACTCTACGACATTATATTCTGGTGTGAGGTGTGGCCTCACACTACGACATTATATTCTGTTGTCAGGTTGGGGTCACCCTACGACATCTATATTATATTCTGGTGTCAGGCTTTTAGGGTCACCCGCAGTATCTGATCTCATTTCTTTAAGACCTGTGACAGATTCTAAAGGGTGTTATAATTGTATATTAAAGGTTCTGGTTTTAGAAACTGTAGGGAAGACCTTACCCATTTCCCATTTTCCCTTATGTGTACGTATTTTTTATTGAATTTTGTGACCATGTGAAACTTTAACTCTTTTATGGCCTCATAAAACGTTTGCCCTATTGTAAAAGAGTTAATCTTATTTCTTTCTTTTTTTGTATTGTCTTTATTTTGTTCTTTGTGCGTATCAGGCAAAACAGGCTCTCGCTAAATTCCGGAGTGAATATTTCAAGTATAATTAAGAATTCTCGCCGTTCGAAATAATTATCGCTGTCTTTGTTTTGTTTTTTTATTGAATAATCTTAGGTCCGCCAAAGCCTACCAGTAATCACGCTCTGCGTCTAAATAATTTCCCCCTTTTTGTGGTGCTTTTCCTGAAAGTTGGTCGAACGCGATAAAATGTCCTCATTATTTAACACGTTTAAGTTGCAAGGAGAGTCACTTGGGCTCAATGGCACCGACATCTTAGCTTATTTTCAAGCGGAGGAAAGGACCGAAAGAGAAAAGAGAAGACAAAGTGAGAGAGAAGAGAAGGAACGAGAAGAAAAAGGAGAAAGAGAATAGAAGGAACGAGAAGAAAAAGAAAAAGAGAAGAAAGAAGAGAAAGAGACGAATGAGGAGAAAAGGAAAGAATCCGCCTTCATAAACTTGAAATGAGTAGGACCAGGAACGAAACGCTGTCCATTATCTTGAGGTCCGAAGCTCTCCCTACCGCGTCTGTTAAGCTTCCGGTTTTCAACGAAGGCGAGGATTTCGGAGCCTTCTTAATCCACTTCGAGGAAATTTTCCAAATCAACCATTGGGACATCGAGGCAGATGGAGTGGCACAATTGTTGCCCTTGCTAAATTCCCAACTCCGAGATATATTCATATCACTCCCCTCGGAGGCAACAATTGATTATTAGACCTTAAAATTTGAGTTACTGGTGGCATATAACACGACCCCAGACTTTTACCCATCCAAATTCAGACATGCTTGCCTTCAGCCAGGCCAAACATACCGTCAGTGTGAGTACACCCTTCAGGATCACCTCAACCTTTTGCTTGATGCTTCTAAAATCCCGCATGACTAGGATGCCTTCGTTGACTTCTTCCTGAAAGACCAGTTGTTGGTTGCACTTCTGGCTGGAGTCAGATCTTTCGTAAAAGACCCGCGGCGCCTCACATTCAAGGAGTGCACATAAGAGGACGATATTTATTCAACAAACCACAACCTTTCTCCAAAAGAAGGGAAGAAAACGATCACTCTCCCTTTCCCTAAAAACCTAAAACAAACAATGTAAATTCATCCTGCAAAATGGAAACGAGCTTGCCGAGGTAACTGGGCCGTCGAAGCCGAAACCACTGGTTTCGTCCGAACACCGGGATGTAAAACTGTTCTCTTTCTTCAGCCCCCCCTACGTCATCTTGCCCAAGGAGACCCATCATTTGTTTTTCCTGTGGTGTGGAGAGCCACGTGAAAACGAACTGCCCCCAGAACTCTCAGTTCAGGAATAACTATTCTCAGCAGGTACACCAGATCTGGGCCAGGTTTGCGCCTCTGTCAACACCATCGGAATCTTCTCCTCCCCCGAGCACCTCAAGTCGCGGCGGCCACCAGGTAATCTTCTTGTTTGATAAATATACCCCTGGAGGCCTTAATTTCTAGTCTAAACGATTAATGGCTGCCGTGTCTCCACTCTTATGAGAGATACTGGGTGCACCTGCATAGTGGTCTCGTGCAAGTTGCTTCCCTTAGTAGCCCCGGACCATAATAAATTCGCCGTTGTGCACGACTACTTGGTCGCGTCAATCGGTTTCCCCATCGTTAAGTGATACATCGATTGTGCGTACTTCACTGGTTGGGCAGAAGTAGTAGTAGCCCCTATTGAATTCTGCTTTCTGCTCCGTCCTCATTGGCCAGTACTCACGGCTCTCCCCTAGTTCCGTGGCTCAACCCGTGTTTACCCGTTCGCAAGTGATAAAAGATTCAAAAATGCCCTCGCACCTACAAACTTAACATATTGTTCAAAATACAAGGAGGTCATGACTGAAGACTTCGCAAGGAACTAAAATAAATGCGAATCTCTCCGACCCTTGTGTGCTAAGGCCCAGTCAAAAGAGCAAGAAGCCACCCGAGGAGACAAGGTGATCTCCTACTAAATTACGGACGGCTTACTTTATCGTGCGTGGTCAGAAAACGGTAAACCCCCGACGCAAGTATTGTGTGTCCCACGTCGGTCACATTTTAACCACTGCCCATGATGGCCTATTTTCAGACCATTTTAGCCACACAAAGACCACCCAGAAGATCTTCAAATATTTTTATTGGCCAGGCGCCCATGAAGAAATCCTTTGCTACTGCAGGTCTTGAGACATTTGCTAAAAGACTGCCTCCAAAGGGCGAATTAATTCCGCACAGTTGCAGAGAGGACTACCGACCTATCAGTCTGACTTTGATAGTCTGTAAACTCATGGAAAGAATCATAGTGGACCAAATGACGTTGCATTTAGAGTCAAACCTGCTACTGAGGAGTTCCCATCACGGCTTCCAAAGGCAACGGTCATGCCTGACGAACCTTGTGGAATTCTTCCACTTCGTCTTCAGTGAGCACGATCGCGACAAGGCAGTGGATGTGGTCTACTTAGACTCTCAGAAAGCCTTTGATAAGGTACCACACCGCCGCCTTCTCCGGAAAGTACGAGCGCTGGACATAGACGGAAAAATAGCCGGCTGGATAGAGAACTGGCTAAGTGGCAGACGGCAACGGGTGGTGGTGAATGGACAGGCTTCTGAGTGGGTGCCAGTTAATAGCGGGATGACTCAAGGTTCTGTCCTGGGACCACTACTATTTATCATCTTCGTCAACGACATGGACGGTAACATGGTTTCTAAGATTTCCAAATTTGCCGACGATACCAAGCTTGGTATGAACGTTGCAAAGGATGGAAATACTGCCCGCCTGCAAGAAGATGTTGGAAAGATTGGGGGAGTGGTCGGACACGTCACAAATGGCTTTTGACGGGAACAAATGCAAAGTGATTAATATCGGCCACCGAAATCCCCAATCTCAGTATATCCTTAAGGGGACTGCTAATGAATTCACCGATACTGAGAAGGACTTGGGTGTAACAATCACTGGTGACCTCAAGTTCTTCAAACAGTGCATTGAGGCGGAGAAAAAGGCCCAAAGGATGATAGGCTATATAAAGCGCCATTTTGGATATCAAAACAAGGAGATTATACTGTGTTTGTACAACTCACTTGTCCGACCGCACCTGGAGTATGCCGTACAATTTTGGAGTCCTTCATTTTGAAAGGACATCGCGAGATTGGAACGCGTGCAAGCCAGGGCAACCAAGCTGATTCCCTCTATCAGACATAAAAGTGATGAAGATAGATTAAGGGAATTAGATCTGTTCTCGTTTAAAACCCGTAGACTGCGTGATCAGCTCATCGAAGTTTTAAAAAGGCTTCGAGGCTTCGACAATGTTGACTATAGGGATATTTTCACACTTGCTGAGAGCAGAACAAGAAATCACAGCTTTAAACTTGAACTGAATCGTTACAACCACGATCTGTGTGGAACTTTTTCACCTACAGTATCTGCGGTAGTTGGAACGCACTTACAGTGGAAGTTGTCAATAGTGAATCTTTTGACCAGTTCAAGTCAAAACCAGACAGGGTCTTAAAAAATGGCAGTTTAAGGACGTAAAGCATTCGAGCAGAGATGTGCCCGCTCGACTGCTAGTCCAAAAGTACCCCCATTGAATGGACCTTAAGGTCTTCTAGGGTACTTTCTTTCCTTGTTACTCCTTGTTACTAATCTCAGAGCCGTTTCCCCATATCACAATTGATCTCATCGGTCCCATACACCCCCGTGATATCATTAGTTGATGTTTCCCCCCGATTCCCAGAGGCCGTGCCGTTGAAGAATAAATGGATCACTTTTGTATATATTCTTTAAGAATTTTTGTAGAATATGTTCCATTATTTTTTATTATTACTGTGTATATATTTTTGATGAGTTACCCTGTTCGTATATACCTTTTTTTGTATTATGGGAGCTTCTTATTTTTTTAATATCGTTGTATGTAAGCCCCTCGTTATCCAGACTATGTTGACCCCAGACAGCTATTGATAACTATTCCTGTCTGTCTTATTGTAATATTGCTATTTTTTTTTACTTGATATTGTTCGGAAAATAGGAATACCGAGCATTTCCCGAGTCCCCTTTATTTGACTTATTTCCTGCAGAATACCCGATACCATCCCTTTTGTATTTGTGTGCCTATGGAAAATTTAGCCGTGTAATTATCTTATGTCAGTCTAATGTCACTTCCTTCGGAAGCTCCATCTTGGGAGAGAAAGAGATCTCAGTGAGAGAAGGTTACCCCCATCTTCCCCACACACACACACCTAGAACTCAAATTATACCAGTGGCGCCTTCGAAAGATGCACCTACACGTCCAGACCACCCCAAGGAATCAGCTACAATTTCGCGCGACCGCGTGATCCGTTTGGTTCCCCTCCCCCCTCCTGGCGCGCCAAGTCAAATGAGATCCACGTCCCCCTTTTGCGTGCCTCCGGCGATCCGCTTCCGCCCAAGCAGTATAAATACTTCTAGAAAAGCTTTGAGAAATAGTACCCTACATACCAGTCTTGTTTAGCAGCCACGTACAGTCTCGTATGCCCGGCCCCGCCTCCCAACGGCTTCCAGCTACAACACAATGCGACGCGTCAGCTCTCTACCCTGCCTTGCTCTTACCTAAGGCCAGAGTTCCCGCCCGACAGACAATAGACACGGACAGGCATCTATCACTCGAATATCGACTTAGTTCTCGTCTAAAGTATTCCCTCGTTGATTTCTCAGCGAGTTTAAAGAAGTAGGAATTTTGCAAGTGGAATTTGTAGCGCCCCATTTACTCGTCGTATCCAACACCTCCAGTCAAATAGGCTTTATTTGAGTCTCCCCGTCATTTTGCACTCCCCCTCCTCTTTCCATGGAAGCAATCACCATACATCCTCTCTAGAACTCTTGTCCCCGTCGAGTCATTTGAACTCCCCCCCCCGTCCCCCAGTACCCCGGATCTCATCTTATTTATTGTCATTTATTTACTTTTGATAATAATATTTTTTTGTACGAGGGGCGGTCAATAAGTTTTGCGAATCGGTAGGGCACAACAGAGGAAGGGGGATGGCTGTTTATGGGGCTGTTATGACAATTTATGACAAGTCAGGACCTGCAGCCGCACGCTCCTGCCTCGTCTATTTAAGAAGCAGTAGCTGATCGCAGATCGTTAGTCACAAATTTTTCAACAATGGAGAAGGTTGAGCACTGCGCACTGATCAAATTTTTGACCAAGGAAGGCAAGAATGTAAAAGAGATCCATGAACTCATGGTTGCAGTGTACATCGCCACCACCCCTTCCTATGCAACCATAGCTCACTGGAATAGGGAGTTACGCCATGGTCTTGAGTCCCTTGAAGATGACCCCCGTCCAGGACGCCCGTCAGACGTGACCAACGAGGAAAATTTGGCCTGCGTGGAGAGGATGGTCCCCGAAAATCGACGGGTGAATGTCGAAGAAATCGAGCGACAACTTGGAATATCTCATGGAAGTGTTATCAACATCATCCACGACAATTTGGCTATGACCAACGTCTCTGCCCGTTGGGTCCCTAGAAACCTCACGCCCCATGCTCAACTTCAACGTCATCAAAGTCCACAAGGCCAGAAGTTCGCAAGCTGTCCTGCTCGAGTGCAGATTCGAGGAGCTCAACCATTCCCCCTACAGTCCAGATCTGGCATCGAGCGACTACTTTTTATTCCGCCAGCTCAAGGCTGCAGTGCGTGGACGCCGGTTTGGGGACGACGAAGATGTCCAGCTCGCCGTCCAGGAGTGGATTGAACAGCAGTCGGGAGATTTCTGGTTGTCGGGAATTCGAAGCCTCAGGCAAAGTGGCGCAAGTGCATTGAAGTTGAGGGTAGTTATATTAAAAAATAATAAAACACTTTTCCTCATATTTCGTTTCCTTATATCCGAATTGCAAAACTTATTGACCGCCCCTCGTATATAGTAAAGTTATTTTTCTAAAATCAGTTTCTCTAAACCCAGAACCTCTAAGAATTGATTATTTAGGCCAACCGCGCTCGATTTTGTTTATTTAACCTTCGCACTGGGATCTGTATCCCAATTCCTGGCGTGCCTTCTTCGCACGTCAACGCAGAATCAATCCTCGGCTAGCATCGACGTTCGACTTTACGACAGATAATTATAATTATAATGTGCAACTGTAAAAAGACTTAGCAAGTATTCGAGAAAATAGCCTTTTTATGAATATAATGAAAGAGGAAGTGTGTTGAACAAAATCAGGACCTGATAGAGCAAATCGGATTAAATTTCGGGCTCAGCGCACCTAAATTACGTATAATTAATTAACTGTAAAATCTAAGTAAATAATGAAATGGTTGAAATTTGTTCCGCTTGGTAATGAATACAAAAGAGTGTTTTTTTTGTTGTGATAGTTCGTATCAGAGGAGCGAAATTTAATGAAGTACGAGAGACGTTCCAAAGAAAGCTTAGAAAACCTGAATCTACAGACAAGGCAATCCGTTCACTTGTGAACAAATTTAAAAGAACCAGATCGGTACATGATGATAATGAAAGAGGACGGAAAATGATTGACCGCAACAAAACTGAACAAATTGGACAATTATTTGAAAATGAACCAAGAACTTCGGTTAAAAAGGCCATTCAGATACTTGATAGGCCCAAGACAACAATGCACATAGTCTTGCGTCTAACACTTATAAAAAGGCCTGTTTTGTGATCATAATTGAGCTGGAAAAATAAGTTTTTTTTTCTTTTTAATATCCATTAAGAAGGGATTAAGAAAAGGATTGAAACATAGAACACTGCAATTTTGTGCAGAGCACAATTTGAACAAGATGAACATAATTCAACAAGAATTTTTCATAAAAGTTTTCAATTTCATCAAAATACGCACTCAATTTTAGGACACCCGGTACAACTTGAGTAATGCATAGTACAGATAAAAGCTCCCCCCAACCACCTCCCACACTTGCATCTGCGGGTACGGAAAAGATAACTGATTGTGCTAAGGAAAAAAGAAAACCTAAAAATTTTATAATTAATTGGAAAATATATTATTCTACGAAAAATATGAAGCCTACTTCTATCAGGAGTTACCATTTGGCTTCTTGGGCTACGACCGTAGAATTCGCTATGAATTATTTACACAACAAAAACTAACCTGTCAATCATATTTGTAAATTGTTCAACGCTGGAACTATTAAATACTTAAGCAGGTAGCTCATTCCATATCATGCACACTATATATGTAAAGTAGTTGCACACCAGACTGGTTATGAACAGCGGAAGTTCAAGTTTACAACCGTTGCTCCTAGTCTTATTCTGACTAGGGCAAAGAACTTCTGGCAGTCTATATTCTCGAAACATCGAAGAATTTCATGGTCCTGTTAACTACGCAGTCTTCTGGCTTCTTGGCTTCTTGCCAAACGAGACCAAACTCTTGCAGACGCTTCTGATATTTTCGTTGTCTAATCGATAAGATAAGTTTTTTTTCCTGGCCCGCACGCACCCTTTCCACGTTCTGGGTGTCTATTTGAAGGATAGCGGAGAAAAACTGAACTGCGTACTCAAAGTGTAGTCGCACCAAGGAGTTATACAAAGAGAACACAATATCCTTGTTCACACAACTGCCTCTTTATGTAACTTAACAGTCGTTAGGCTATTATATCTGCTTCATCCCACTGTGGCCTTTAAATTTTGCCGTTGTAAAGTCTTACATGAGGTTCGCATACCCATTGTGCATCACCCTACACTTAACTAAGTTGCAAGGCAGCTCTACTACGTGTCTGACTACGCTTCTATGCGGCGCAGGTAAACCCTCAACCTCTCGATGCTTTCAACTAACACTACATTCACACCCAATTTGGTATTTGCAAACTTGTCTATTTTCCTAAATATTTCCTCGTCTATATAGTTTATATAGATGATAAATAACAGAAAGCATAACGCAGATCCCTGAGGGACTTCGCTCATCATCGACGACTTGCGAGAGGCTTGACCGTTGATTAAAACCCTCTGCCACCTTCCAGACAACCACTTATCGATCCAATTTTCTAATTTTCCGCTAATTTCGAATGCTTGCACCTCGGCCATCAGCCTACGCTATGGTAACTTGCCGAAGGATTTTTAGTTGTCCAAGTACAGTATGTCCGCCACTCAGCTTCTATCGTACTTGCTCATTAGGTCATAAAAGAATTCAAGCAAGTTGTCAAGCACAACCCCTTTTTACACACCTGTGTTGTATGTTTTTAGTAGTTCATTGCTTTCGAAGTGACCCTGCAATAGTGTCTGATATAATACTTCCAAATACCTTCCTACAACTGAGGTCAGGCTTATAAGCCGGTAATTACCCGCAAAGTCCTGATGAACCTTGTGGAGATGAGAATCTTGTTAACCACCGGCAGTCATCTGGTATTTCTCAAGCAAACAGAGACGCATTGAATATTTCGGAGAGATTAATAGAATTACACCAACATAGCCACTTCATGTCGTAAAAGGCGACTAATAGAGGTCTGCTGCCTTGTGGGTTTGCCTGTTGAGGCAAAGGCTATGGGAGTAAACCCAGAATACAACCCCAGCTGCCTTGTAGGTTAACCTTTTGAGGTAAAGGCTATGGGAGTAAACCCAGATTACAAATCTTCCCTCTGGTGTAGGGAAAAAGTTAGCCAGACCTGCTGCCTATCTAAGCAAAGGCTATGGGAGTAAACCCAGAAAGAAAATCCGAGGGCGGAGGGCTGGGAACCCCATCCCCTTGTGTCTTTCTTTCTCACGAAGGATTCAGCCAGGGATGAGGGGGAGGATAGGCGAAAGCTTATCCGAACCTTAAATATTGGGGCCTTGAATGTGCGTGGTTGTAGTACAAGTGAGGAAATGAGGGAGGAGATCAGAGACCTATCTAGAAGTAGGTCTCTCGATGTCTTGGCATTGAATGAGACAAAGCTAAAGGGAGTAGGCGAAGTTAGCTTTGGAAGTCCGAATGGCAGAAAGTCTGGAGTGAGTGAAAGTAGTAGGGCGAAAGAAGGTGTGGCACTGATAGTAAGAAAGGATCTGAAAGATTGTGTGAGAGAGTGGCGTGAGGTTTCGTTAAGACTGATGTGGGTACGAATGAGGATTGGTTCTGAGAAATGGGTGTTCATTAGTGCGTAATTATAACATAACCTAAATGGTAAAGTTTTCTCTAACATGAAGGAGATGGAAGAAAATATCATTTCACCTATTTATTAAAAAAAAAGGAATGAATTATTCAAGAAATATATCCATTCTTGGTTAAACGAAGGGAGAGCCTTACAGTATGTGATCTCCCATCATGATTTCAAAGTCTAGTATATCTTGATGGAAGAGCGCTCCTTGCTCCTCTGAGTATGCCTCCATATTCTCCTTGAACTTGTCAAGAAGGCCAGCAAGGATATGCACTTTCAGGGACACCGTGCAGCCCCTTTGGCTATAGCTTTTCACTAAGTTTTCAACAATTTCCACATAATTGTCAGCCTAATGGTTGCCACAAAAGCCCTGACACACCGAAACAAAGCTCTTCCAAGCTTCTGTTTCCTATTTAGTAATCTTTCCAGGGAATTCTGAACGGACTATGATTTTCTTGATTTGTGTTCAACAAAAACATCAGCTTTCACCTTTGCCTAAGAGAGTTTGGGAAAGAAATTTTTAACTTACTGGAAGCATGCAGACTCTTTTTTTGTTAAGAACTCTAACAAACTGTTTCACGAGACATAGTTTTAAATGCAAATGAAAGGAACAATACCTTTTTAGGGTCTATAAATTGTTTATGCTTGCCATTTTGCCCTCTAAAAGAGAACTCAGTCCCTTATGGCCAATGCTTCTTGTGGCGATGTGCTGTGGTATCTATACTCTCCCAAAGACAGGGATGCTATGGCAACTTGGTAGAACCTCCCTGGAGACCTATCAAAAATGCTAAAATTTTGGATACTCCAATCACTTTGCAGCCATACTCCCTATAATTCAAAGCTTGTAGCATGAACTTGAAAATGTCGTTGTCATCTTTGAGATATAATTAATGAGCCAATAGAAGGGATTGGTACTTATTCCAATTGTGGAGAAGTACAGATTTAATGCTTCTTGAGGAGCTGTCAATGAAAAGCCTCCTGTGATAGAATTGCCTGAGGCTGCCGCGCCTTGCTTCTATCACATATCTGTACTCATGCTTCCCACGTGTATCGTGCGAGAAGAGAGTAGCATGGCGTTTTTATTGCCTCGAACATTTTCCGAGTCTTATCTTCCCCCGCTCCAAGTTTAATCAAGGAGGTTCGATCCCCCGTTTGCCCACCGGCGTTGATCTGGCCAGATTGAGTTAGGCTTATGGGAAGATAAGAGTGTTCGAATCGCTAGCGGAACATTCCATGGAAGTCTCCCATTGCAACATACCCCGAGGGGCTGGCTCAGGCTATTTATGCGATAGAATTTCGCATTTGAAGCAGATCCCGATTATCTTCGTCAGGCATCACGCTAATCCGGTCTCCCTTGTGCACCTAAAAACTCTCTACCTCGAGAACCCCCTTATTGTCCAGAAGAGGACTATATCCTTGAGTGCCAAGGTTCGTGCCCCTCGAGACGCCAAGTCAACAGGGCCCCTCTGTTGTTTAATTGTTCAGAAGAGAACAACTTTAGAACAGTCATTGTTCTTCGAGCCCGTTCGACAAGAAACGGTTCTCGCTCCCCTGATATCACGTCAGTTGTAATATAATTCCCCCTTTTAACGTTCTTCAAGAGAACTCTTGGTTACCACAACAACCTCAATTGTTCCGCCAGAACATCTCCGGTATCATGTCTCAAGGATCGCTCGTACTTCCGAGCCCCACTTCGCTCCCACTCCTCGAAGTCTGTCCTTCCCCCCCTCGTTAAGGACAACCCCTCTAAAAACCCCTTCTCCTGGTAAAGAAATCGCCGGGTGGACCGAAGCCATTCCTTTAAATCGCCTTCACCTGCACGCCGACCTTATAAATACGTAAGCTACGAATTGCATTTAATTATTTAACTTTGTTGCCAACGGAACTCCGTGCTTTAACACGGATTTAGTCGCCCTTTTCCATTCTTGTATGTTTTTTCATTTAAATCCCTTCAAATCTTAATCCACCGCTTAGTCAAATTTATCCTAGGACCTTTTCATTTCATGTGCATCTCCCATTTTAATCCCCTATCATGTAAATATTTTCCATGTGTTGTTTTGATTAGATTAATTAATAAAATTCTATTTTGTTAATGCTGGCAATATTATTCATCCTTGGGCTCCGTTCCACTTCTTAGGTATATTGAAGATAAATAAGCCCTCTCCAAGCCTATTTTTTAACGTAGAGTCATACTCGGCCATCTGATTAAAACCCCGCACTCGAATATAGAATAATCCCCCACAAAGAATAGATATATAGTATATCGTCAGGAGCTTTTTCTACGGCATATATATATATATATATATATATATATATATATATATATATATATATATATATATATTCTATTTAAATTTGGTGTCAAGTGTGTAAGGTGTAACGCTATATCTTTGCAAACCCTGGTTTCAGTCGAGTGAAGCATAGTGTTATACGTTATTAGAGTAAAGTATATCAATTCCCTTTTTTTAAAGATTGTTATCCTTTTTTGCAAACTTAAGAAGCTGAAGTAGCTCAAGGAAGTGGTATAATAATTTGTTCTTGTGTTTTTTTTTGTTTTTGTTCTAGTCATTGGTTATCTAGGTCGAGAAACCAATTTGGAATAGGTCAGTGCCCATATTTAGGTAGGCTAAATCTTTAGAAAGCATACTTCTTACCGCAAAGGAATTTAGTTGTTTGACTATTGTGCCCCCAAGTGCAAATATGACTCAGTTTGAAATCTTCAAAGCGCAAGGAGAATCCTTGGGACTTTCCGGAAGAGAATTGAATGAGTACGTTCAAGAGGAGCAACAAGCAGAAAGAGAAAAGCTAAGAGAAGAAAGCCTGAAAATTGAAAGATTAGATTATTCCTTTCTGGAGATGTAGGTATAGGAAGATCAGCACTGTCTGGTATTGGTGGAATAGAGGATGAAAGATCGATATATGAAATTGCAAGTGAATTTATGCCACTTCTACGTTTGGAATGACCCGCCATGCAGAAGTAGCAGTTGCTTGAGTGATCAGTGGGTTCAGGCCAAATCCTGATAATGGCAAATTTTATGGCTCTTCTTTCACCTCTATACCATCCTGTAAAAGTAAAATATATATATATATATATATATATATATATATATATATATATATATATATATATATATATATATATATATATATATATACTTTATTACTCATTTGGCTTACAAACAAACATTATAGCTTAAATACTTGTGACATTATTTTACTTTTTACAACAAACATTTTTCTTACTTTGCAAACGTTTGTGGACGTGTTTACAAGCAGAATGAGGTGCCTAGAGCTAGTCTTGGTCTCCAACTAACATGCCAAAGTAAGTTTTGTAAGCTTCATCCGTCCTCATAGATGTTGTCACACTGAACCTTTTCGCTCTTGTTTTGATGAAGTGTCCGCAGAATGCACCTGGAGAATAATTGCAGCCTCATTTCTTTCTGATGGGTTCAAGATGGTTGCTAGAGCTGAAATTATAGCATATCTGTGAATCCCTGTATAAATATTTCTGAACTAATATTCCAGAATATTCCACAAATTTCTAGAAGTTGACAATAGTGGATTTCTGCAAGTTCTTGAACATTCTTGAAACTTCATAAAATGTTAATAAAGTCTAAAAAATTCTCATTAAATTTCCAATGTTCTGGAAAGTTTCCTTAAAACAAATATTATTATAAAATATTAAATTTTTTTAAAATAAGATTTACAATTTTCTACCATACTTTGAAAAATATAAAGCTTACAGCTCTTATAAATTCTCATTTTTTTCCGAAATTAATAATAATACCATAGCATTATTTTCTAAATGTGCAAAGTTAGAAATTCAGTGGTTTATCTTCAAAAGCAAAGTTTTGGGATCAAAAGAGATTTTTCTCATTTACGAACAACTGGAAAATATCACTTTTAAGCCAGGAAACAAGAAAAAGGTGAAATTTTGTATTATAGTATTATCAATTTAATAATGTAACTACTTTGCTGAATATACTCATATATTGCAATGGTTTTACTTCCTCTTGAAAAACGACATTAGTTTCTTGACAACCTAATACATACATAGAGTTTAAAGATTGGAATTGTGTATTTCATAAGTCATTCATCCCTTGTTATACTTATGTTGCTACATGTGAATACACATGCAGACCTGTAGAGAAATAACGCTCAAATCTAACAATATTATACTATGTTCTACATATAAACAATTAAAAATAAACAAAGAGCAATTTATTTTACTACACAGTTTCAAATTGTTTCCATTTTCATAATAGAAGTAAATCACTTAAATGAGATACCTGACACTACAATGAGGCGCACTCGGCTTAATACTAAGCCCCCCTTCCCACCCACAAACCATTTTGTTTACATATTTAAAACCTAATGGTGACCCACATAGGGGTAATTGATCAGACTATATCCACCACTAGGAAAGTACACACTGTGGGTAATTTAGTAGGAAATCGTAGGTAATATCGATAACACTGGTTAACCATTTTTGAAATGTTGTGTGCTTCTTAAATGAGATTAGTCAATTCTTATGTTTTTATGCACTGAATCCAAATATAACCTTAAAAATGTTTATTGACTATAGCTTTAGAGACACGCGACATATAATATTTGATTATTTAATTATAACCTACAAAATTATTGTCATATATTTTAAACTCTAATCCAAATCCACTCTCTGCCTTGTTGCTTGAAACTTGCAGTGAGCTGAAGAATGATATCTTGCCAATGTCCAGAAATAGTCTGCAAGCAGTGTTGTACTCCATTCGACAACTCAAAATGGTTTCAAATGTAGCATGTGCATTCATGTTGCAGCTAACATCCGGTTAATTAGGTACCCTCCTGCCTCACTCGCCATAGGGGAATCAGTCACTATATCTCTACCACCCTTTTTCACCTCTTCCAGCTTCACCACTTTTTTTACACTTCTCTGCTTATAAACTTTCTAGTGGAGATGCTCTTATTTATTTCCACTTCGAAGTTTTAAGTAACCAAAACATAGTTTAACACTTAGTACTCTTGCAATGAAAGGGTGCCGAATGCTGGTTGAGGGAGGAGAGCCATTGTACCTATTTTACGTGCGCAATGGTAGCCATTAATACCAGCCCTTCTGTTGGTTGGGTAGTATTTTAGTTGCTCGTTAAGGCCCTAATTATGAAACGACGGCTTGTGGCTACAAATACAGCCAAAGGCATTCAAGGATCTTATTGAAAATATGTCTTTAAGCTGCTTGCCACCGACAGGTGAAGTGAATATGAAGACCATTTCACCCGAAAACATGGTGATAAATTTCCATTTTTAGTAGCATTATATTTTACCACAGGAATGGGTCTGGTAGAATGGCAAGGATATGGAAGCAACATTTGAACATCAAAGCTTGTCGGCAAATGTGTTAATTTAACTTTTAAGACCAGTTAATTTTTCGGTAATTTTACAGATTAACGAGTCTATCTCCTTTTGCAGAAAAATTACTTTCATCTATTATGTAACAACTTCTGCCTTGTGTGTTGTTATTTTCCGGGTTATTATCGCCTGAAAGTAGTATTTTCCGAGGTACCCGACATCGGAACCTGAGTTAGACTCTCGCAATCTGTTTTTGATTTATGACCGTCACAAAGATCTTGGATAGAATAAACTTGTTTTAGAATTCCTTTTCAGCTATTACTGATAAACATTTTTAAACCCAAAATGCCATTTCGGGAATCATTTGTTTGAAAACAATGGTGCGTACATAGTCGATATCAACCCAGGGCTGTTTTTGTTTTTTATACTCTCACGAAACTTGGAATTATACAACGGGACACCACGACCAACTATTTAAATAAATTGATCTGAAAACTAAACCCCTTTAAATAACCACCTCACTTTCTAAAACGTATTTAATTAAGTTGTCTTACCTCAATGTGATGCTAATCATCATCGAGAGGAATGGGTATTTCTTGACTCGGTGCGATCAATCACTTTTTACCAGAGAGTTATGACGTTATATCGATAGAGCTAGCAACGGCAAACAATTGCAGCAAATAATGAATAGATGTCCAAAAATTTACTTTCTTTACAACATGAGTATTGAAAAGTAGTGAAAGTGCTTTATATTATATGCCTGCAATATATACTATAAAACATTTGCGTATTTTTCAAAATATTTATAACAAAGCGCCTTCGATTGCCATGGAAACGTTAATCTGTAGAATACCAATTTCCCCCTTCAAGTAGTCACTTGCCAGCTAGCATTACGGTTCTTTCTTGACCCATAGATGGTAATAATTTTACTTTTGATAGTTTAAGGCCTGTCACAAATTGGCATGGATCTGGTTGGGTGCCAAAAGAAAGAAAATTAGATATGAGGATTATCAGCTACTTGAAAAGTAGAGATAGTTTCACTTAACCTCATGTTT
The DNA here is from genome assembly GCA_963969495.1 of Ceratothoa steindachneri. Lineage (NCBI taxonomy): Eukaryota > Metazoa > Arthropoda > Malacostraca > Isopoda > Cymothoidae > Ceratothoa > Ceratothoa steindachneri. The sequence goes on from OZ018325.1 coordinate 48,412,514, forward strand.
TGTTTTCTTTTTATAGTCCCTAATTTAGTAGGGAAAAAACGACCAATTATAGAATCTTGCCGTACCCGTAAGGATAGTGATGAATTGACTCTCCTGGATAGTACACTTTACTTCGATCGGTCACGGATCTGATAGCGTGCCAAAGACAAGTGAACCAGATTTGTTGATCATCCCTTGCCTGTTGAAATAGTGCGAATTTGTTGGTTTGGATAGCTGTACCTTCAATGGTGATGAATGTGAGTTGCGTACCATTGATAGGTGAGGAAGGTTTGAGGATCATTATCGCCCCCTCTCCCCCCAAAAAAATGTTTTAGTTTTACCTTTTAAGGTTGTAGGAGTTTTCCTCAAATAGTGAGGGATAATTTCTAGTAAAATTTTGGTGCTCTTCATTCAAATACCTTTTACAACATTTTTCCATACAATCAAGAAGTTTGTTGGTTTTTATATTTTTATGTATAGAGTAGCTGTTTGTGTAGTAGCATGAATGCCCAAACTATTGAAAAGCTAAATAAAATTGGGCACCGAGATGCATAGCCCGTCAACCAATGCATATTAGAAAGGAATTAAATAACAGAGCAATCGATCAAATTGGGTAAGGAGTTACATAGCAGATCAAATGATAACATTTAATACATAAAAGATAAATCGAAAAATTTAAAAACGGAGGTAAATAACGGAATAATTTATCAAATTGGGTATGGAGGTAGGTAGAGTTGCACAAACTAGTCATGTTAATTAAGCTGCGTCGTGGTATAGCCGACTATAGAATATAATATCTATTATTATTATTAAGGGGGAGAGCTCAGGCTATTAAAGCGAACTGTCCAATGACTGAACACTACGTTGATGCGCGGATTAGAAAGGACAGGTTGAGGCGCGGGGTTAATACGCTTAACTAATTAGGTCAAGTCCGAGGTTGGCGAGATTTGAATTACGTGGCCGAGAGTGACGTTCAGGTCAACTAAAGATAAACATAAGAAAATATAAATATTACTTACAAATTCAAAATGATCAGAATGATATAGAGGAAAATTAGAGGTTGGATAATGATTTATCGTAACCGGTGGGAAGGTCTAATTTCTATTTATTATTTTCGAGCTACCTGCTCAGATCCAAATGGGCTCACAAGATTAAATGGGGAAAAAGGGAGGCTTAAGGATCGGAGGGCAAAAGAGTTTTCAAGGAGGCTTGAGGGAAAGTAGGGGCTCGGAGAGACGACCTTGTCATCGTCTTCAAAGGAGGGATCTTCGTCAGGAGAAGAGTGGGAATGAAGGGTATGGTCGGAACCTTACTTCTGGGGCTGTGACGACGTAATTTCTAACCTTACCTGGGGCTTTAGGGGGGAGCTGGAATCCTTAGTTTTTCTCGGGAGAGGTATGGCTACCTTAGAGTAACTTCGACGGGTCTGGATGCTTCGAGGACTCGAAAGAGTAATCCGGCACAGCTGCTTCAGAAGAAGGCGGGGGCAGAGGCTTCCGTTTGACCGTGGTTGCCTTAACGGGGAGAGAATATCCAGCCTTCGGTTGGGTACACACAGAAACACCGACTTGGGACAAGGGATGTCTTCTTGCGAGCGAGCCTTGTTCCTTACAACTACTATTCCAAGGCGGCTAAGGGGTTTAAAAATGGAGAGTCTCCTCATGCGGGAGATGGGAAATAACCCCTACTTTGGGGAATTCCCAGGGGCAGCTGAGGCGCCAAACTATCGGCAATAAGCAGTTCTTTTACCCCCTCTCTCTATCTCCCGGATGAAACTGCTGGAATTTACGACCGTGTAGGGGGATGTTCTCCACACTCTACTTGAATCGTATGATGGAGGGGGGGCATCTGAAGGTGCTTCACCATGTGACTCTAGGCCGCGTGGGGTCTGGCTTACCACCTGGCTTCCAGCAAAGAAGGAGAAAGAAAGGGGTATCCTTCTACAAGGTAAAAAAAGGAAAGTTGTAGTAAATTTGTCAACCCTGTTTTGAAACAAAACCGTGTCAAAATGTTTCGACATACTGTCACACTGAATAAAATTCAGCGTAAAGTGTACAATTTAATATTTGTGGCAAATGTACTTGAGCATAAAGATAGATAACACAACAATTTATCAAATTTTGCATAGCGATATATAATAGATTAATCGTTCAAATAGGGTGTGAAGGTTCATCGTGCATAAACCGATCAAATTGCATACGGAAGTAATAGCAGATTAATCGATTAAGTATGATAATGAAGAAAATAGTTGATCAGTTATAAAATTTAGTAGTAATGTATACGGGATCAATCGAAAATACATGGCCTGGAAGTAGTACATATGTAGCAGATCAATCGCTTAAGTAATTTATAAGAGTGCATATCAGATCGAGCGATCCGATAAAACTAGGTACGGAAGTCATAGCGCATCAATCGATAAAACTGAGCACGAAAGTGCATAAAAAAACATTTGATCCGATTGGGCACAGAAGTTTATACAGGATCAATCGATGGAATTGGGTACTCATTTTCAACCTACCAAAATTAGACCTGTGTTTAAACGAGGCCGCTCAATTGTGCACGAAGTTAAAAGTTTTAATATAAACTTCTGAGACTAAAAGTCCGGAAAATCTATTGCTGGTCTATATTATTTCTAGTAATTTACTTTATTCCAAAAAAGAATTACAAATCACTACTAAAATGGACTATTCACCACTAAGTGAGGGTTGCAATGGTTTCAATTTTCCCTTTCATGTTTGTGAGAGTTTTCCTCATATAGTGGTGGATAATTTCTAATTGGGCACGAATGTAAATAGAGAATCAAGGCATCAAATTGTATACGAAAGTAGAGAGCGGATTAAAATTGATTAGATAATTATTAGTGAATCAATTGATCCATTTGGCGACGGAAGTTCATAGTGGATCAATCGATTACATTAGATACGGAGGTAGATAGCGAAACAATCTATCAACTTAGATATTGATGTACAATGAGGATCAAATGATATAATTGGGCACGGAGTTGCATAGCGGATCACTCGATCAAATTGGTCTCAGAGATACTTACAGGAACGATCGATCATATTGTGCCCGGAGGTATATTGCAAATCAACCAATCAAAGTAGGTACATAAGGTAGGGACCAATCGGTCAAATTGAGTAATACTTAGCTGACCAATTGTTCCGTTTTGGTAAGGCAGTTCATAGCAGATCAATCAATCAAATTGGCTGCCAAAGTATATAGCTGATCAACTTATCACATTAGTTAAGGAGGTGCTTAACAGATCAAACGATCAAAATGAGTATGGATATACAAAAGGCATTAATGGATATAAATGGGTTTGTATGTAAAGAGGGAATCAATGGATCAGAATGAGTTTAGTTGTCCACAGCACATCAATACATCACACTTTAGCCATACACATACACTACAGACCGTTCGGTTATTCTAACGTGGCGATGCTACAGAGGACATTTGGATATTATAATTCGTGATGTGCGGTGGAGTCCAACCCTTGATGGTCAGTTACCCTTCAACGTTAGGTAAACTACAGAAGCCTATTGAGAATAAGGGTGAACATAACCCGCAAGGGGAGGAGGGGACGGGGATTCTAAGCTCTTTCGTTTTTTTCCAAAAATTTGTAGATATAGAAGAAAGCGCTTGAAATCACATTTTCCTGATGCTACTCTTCCTTAACCCTTTTCAGAACTCTTACGAATTTCAGTTCCACATGAAGGGTTCGTACTTGTGAGCACATGTGTTACGAACGGGTTGCAAATTAATTATATTACGACCATAGTGAACGAGTATTTAAGGTTGATCATTGGTGTATCTTAATCCGTCTCTTTATTTATTTATTTTCCTCTTTGTTATCGATTTACTTTAATCTTCTAAATTCTTTCTTACTCTTATTTGCACAATTTACTTATATCTTCTTTATTTCCTCTTCCCCTTTTAATTTATTTACGTTTATCTTCTGTAGTAACTCTTACGCATTTTGTACTATTTGCTTTTATTTTTTTATTACATCATCTACCTTTTATATTTATCTTTATTCCTTCTTCTTCTGTTGTTTTATTCATTTTTTCTTCTTTAATACACCTTTCTTTTTTTATCTATTTAATGTTATCGTCTTTATTACTCCTTGCTCATTTGTTCTCTTTATTTATCTTTTTTATAACGTCTTCGTTCGTTTTTCTATTTACTTTTATCTTCTTATTGTCCCTTGCTCTTTTTTCTATTTATTTTTCTTCTCTATTCACAAATTTAATTTAGTTTGATCTTCTCTAGTCCCGCTTCCTAAAATTATTCTATTCTTTTTATCTTTTTGATTCGCTCTTTCGCTTTTGTTGTATTCAATGGTTTCTTCTTTATTTCCTCTTTCTCTTTTTGTCCTATATACTTTTCCTTTATTGCTTAATACTCATACTCTCTTTGTTCTATTTACTTATTCTTTTGTATTCTTTCTTTCGCTTTTGTTTTATTCACTTTATCTTCTTTATTCCCGCTTCCTCTTCGTCTATTTACTATTATCATGTCTATTCTCTATTCTTCTTGTTCTATTAATTTATCTTAATTTATCTTCTTTATTCCCTTTTATATTTCTATTTTATATTCTTTCTTATTTTCCATCATCTGTTGTTCCCTCTTCATTTTTGTTATATTTAATATCTTCTTTATTGAATCTTCTCATTTCTGATATATTTACTTTTATCTTCTCTAATTACCTTTCTTTTTATTTATTTACTTTATCCACTTTGTTCAATCTTCCTCTATTTGTTCTATTTAATTTTAACTTATTTATTCACTCTTATTTTCTTTTTTTCTATTTCCTTTTATCTTATTCTCCTATCCTTCCTCATTTTTCTATTAATATTTTCCTTTTTATTCGGTCCTCATCTCTTTTATATTTACCTTAATCTTCTTTATTCCCTTCTCCTCTTTTTGTTCAATTTAGGTTATCTTCGTTATTTCCTCTACCTTGTTTTTTTGCTATTTACTTTTATTTTCTTTATCTCACCTTCTCTTCTTGTTCCGTTTTCTTTTATCTTCTTTATTCTTCTTGCTCTTCTCTCTATTTAATTTTATTATCTATCTTCTCCCTTACTAATTTGTTCTATTTAATTTCATATTTTCTATCTTTGTCGAGGGTTAGTGAGTGGGTAATCCCAGTCCCACTTCCTTGGCATCTATTATAATCCCGCACCCAGGTGAAGTGGAGGTGAAGTGCAGCCAATACACCTACCGTAGCCACTTTCGGTGAATAAGCATAACTCGGGTGCTTCCCTTTTGAGCAAAATTAAGCTAATGATCTCCTGAGTGTGTCCCTCACTCAGTAAAAGCTAGTCACGGGTGGACTTATGTAATATTGAGAATAGAGCCAAGTGGATTGCTTTTCAATTGCCAAAGGATCGTCCAAAATAGTTAAAACACACAGCTACAAAAATAATCTTTAATATACATGGATTAGAAATATGAAATAGCATATATAGGTATAAATAAAATTAGTCTTTGCACTGAACAGGTAAGTCTATATAATGTCGTGTGGATTACACTTGAAATCTACTTACTAGGATGCTTGCGTCTTAATTGCACCCGACAGAATGAATTGAATAATATTATGGAATTAAGCACTGAATTAATCACTTGTAATAATCGAGGTTATAAGCTCGGGATGGAAATTCTAGTTAACGGTTAAACTGGTAAAGTTAGGGGAGGGGATATTTCACTTTAACGATATCTTGGAGTTCCTAAGTATTTGGGGGGTGACGGTGAAGGACTTCCTCTGACGATGTTCGCACTTAGCCCGGTTGCCCGAGGTTACCGAATGTGGAGGTAATCCTAGACCGGTGTCATGATGTAATGATCCCAGACCGGATCGCGAAGACGAGCCAGATTGGGATTCCAATCGGAATTCTTCTCCTCGAAGTGTTCGTTCTGATTATTGGCTCCTGGAGTGGGTAGCCAAAATGATTACCTAGCTGCGTCTAGGGTAATCCAAAAGAGGGAGGTCCTGTATAAACTTTGACTCTGAAGAGGGAGGGGGAGGAGGCGAGAAGTTTAGCACCTACAAGTCTGTGACGGCAACAACCAATTCCCCGAAGTTTCTTCCTTGCAACTGGCGAATGTTTCCTTTGTGAGACTAGCTCCACACACAACGTAGATCCAAGATCTTCTGCCCGACTCCAGGGAGAATTTTCCCTTTCATTTCTCTCAAGAGCTAAAATCGAGAGAGAGCGCCGGATTCTCATAAAATGCTTATCGTCGCGCCAAAAAGACCTTTTGTCTGCTGCCAGGACATGCGAAATATTTCACGCCTCGCCGCCATCCGAGCTTTCCTCGTCTCCAACCGCGGGTTTATGACCGCGCGAAAAGGGGTGAAGGAAATTCGATGCGAAAAGGCGAATTTGGAATAAGGGGTGGGGGGACACGCAGCTGTGTCGGTGTATTTATGTATGCACTAATGCATGGATGTATTTAGACTTCTACAAACTTTTTTTCTTTTAGTTATTTAATTTGTTTTCTCTCTTCCTCCTTTTGATCTATTTATTTTTACTTCTCTTTTCCTTCTTCTTTTCTTCATTTGGTTATATTTACCCTTATGTACTTTATTCCATCTTTCTCTTTTGTTTCACTTTAATTTATTCTCCTTTATTCCCTACTGATTTTTTTCTCATTATTTTACCTTCTTCCTCTCATTGTTCAATTTAATTCAATCTTATTTGTTCCCTCCTCCAGTGTTTGTTCTATTTATTTTTATACTTTATTAAATATTCCTCTTTTTGCCGAGTTAATTTTATAATCTTAATTTTCATTACTTTTTTTGTTATATTTGTATTTGTCTTCTTTATTCAAAATTATCCTTTTGTTCCTTTACTATTATCTTCTTTATTCCCTCTTCCAATCTTTTGTATTTAATGCAATCTTCTTTATTCCTTTTCCTATTTTATTTACTTTATCTTACTTATTTTTTATTATTATTTTATTATCTATAATTTATCTTCTTTATTCACTCTTCGTCATTTTCAATTAACATTTATCCCCTTTATTATACCCATTTTTCTATTTAAGTGTATCTTCTTTATTCGCTATTCCTTGTATTGCTCTATTTTAGTTTATCTTCCCTAGTCCACCTTTCTTTTTTCTTTTTACCTTTATCTTTATATTTTCTGTCATCTTCTTTTTGCTCTAATGAATAAATCTTCTTTAATTACCCTTCCTCTCTTTGCTAAGTTTACTTTATCTACTATATTCAATCTGCCTCTTTTTGTTATATTTACTTTTATCTTCCTATTCCCTTTTCCTTTTTCATTTACTTCTATCTCCTTGATTACCTCTTCCTCTTTTTATCTATTTATTTTATCTTCTTTATTCTCTCTGCCTCTCTTTGCTCTATTTTGTTTTGTCTTCTATATTCTACCTACCCCTTTTTGTTCTATGTATTTTTATCTTCTTTATTCCATCGTTCGCTTTTTTTATATCCTTTTACCTTTTATTACCACTTAGTCAATTTGTTCTATTTACTATTATCTTCTTTATTCTCTCTTTCTCTTATGTTCAATGTGGAAGTATGAATTCGAACGCGCCGTGTGGCTTAATTTTCTCAGGCCTAGACTGGCGCCAGCTATGTTTGTTTTCAATTATCAACACCGTCCCCCACTCTGATATCGTTGACCGCCCGTCTGGTCACTGGTGTCTCCCACCCCCCTTGTGGGGTAAAAGAATTCTCTCACTACCCCCTGGTCGCTTCGTCAAAGCGGCCTTTATCAAACTTCCTTGTCTGCAGTGCCTGACGACATGCAATCCCTTGGGACTTCGCTCGTCTCGCCCCCCCCTTGCCTCCAGACGAACTTCCCTATTTAAGACGAAGTGCATAGTTCTCATCAGAAAGTGCGAGTTAGGAAGTCTTGTCGCCCAGACCAAGTGCATCTGTACCATAGTCGAACCGAGCTTCGTCGTCGTGATCTGTTGACCAGATCCTCTCCGTAATCCGCTTTGTTCAGAGGAAGATCACCACTACTTTATTACGTCCCTGAAGACTGTCCTGGGCTCGCCTCTTCTCATCCGTCTTCTTGGAGATTCTACGCCGTCCTTTGAAGAGTCTCTACTGTGGTCTCACTTCCTTCTCCCCGTAATTCGGAGTAATCGCAAACCCGTTGAAGTTCCCTGAATGCTCATACCCCGAGTTCGTTCTACGAAGACCTAGACACTGGTCTTCCGCTCCCGTCAATCATCCGAGATAATCCAGAATCCTACCTTCGTAAGTCACCTCATTCTCTCAAGTACTAAAGAGACTACATAATCTTATTTAAACCATCGAATTAATTAATAATTCCAGGGCCCAGCTTCCATTAGTTCCTGCCCCCTATAATATTCATTGTCACGCTAACCTTTGTGCTAATTTCCATTATTATTCTTGTCTCCATATTTAATCATTTATCTTGTATTAAACCTTATATTTGTAGAGGTGTTTCCTTAAATAATTCCTGATTTGAATCTGGCAAAAGAGTTCCCCTTTCGAAAAGCCAACCTGTAATTAAGTCACACTCTTACTTTGGGAGGCCATTGTCTATCCTTCGCTACATACCTGCCTGAATACAGGGCCGATATTTGCCAGTCTGACTCAATTACGTATGTACCCATATTAGACAGTGGGACATACTGTGTCGTTCTTCGACATTCAATTTACATTTATATTCTTTATCCATTATTTCATTTATTTTACCTTTTTTATTCCGTATTACTCATATTTTTTCTATTTTTTGTATCTAATCTATTGCCCCTTCTTTATTTCCTCTTCTTTTATTTGTTGTATTTAACTTTATCTTCTTTGTCCTTCTTCCTTCATTCTATTTGCTTTTTCTACCAGATATAATTTCATTGCCATTGTTTGTTGTTTTCCTGTATTAATCAATCAATCAATCATTTCCTGTGGCACCCACGGGGATGCATAGGGCCTCAATGAACTCACGCTACCACGCTCGATCTTGAGCTAATGCCTCAATATCTTCCGGTATTACGATAAATAAACCTTTAACATTGTTATACCAAAAATAATTTTAGAATTTTTTATTGATATGTAATCACAATGAAGTGCGAAGCTCATGTAATACATTATACAAGTGAAACCCCCAAATAAGGATAAGATATTCAATCATATTTGGCATCTGTATCCTACACCCATTTTCATTTCTTCCATCTTCACCTCTATATTTACAGATTTCTACTTAGAAACCTTCTGCGTGGTACGGCTTCGTTTTTATTGCGCTTTAAATTCCGAGCGGGAGAAAATTCACACCGAAACAAACGCCTTCGTTGGATTATTTTGATCATTTCGTCAAAAGAAATTAAAAAATATTGTGTAGTGTTCTTTGAGACATCATTGTTTCAATGTTTTGGTAGAGCTACACAGGGTGAAGGCAAGTGTAGTGTTCGGTAGGGAAGCAAGGTCTGCTGACCAAACATTTGCCTGCCCTTGCATAAGATAGCCTAGCCTAGCATACTATAGTCTAGCTTGCTATAGCCTATCCTAGCATAGCCACAACAACATAATATAGCAAAGCGTATCATATTATAGCTTAGCCGAGTATATCATAGACTAGTATAGCATACCATACCCTAGACTAGAATAACCTTGCATAGTTTAGCCTATTATAGCCTGGGTTAGTTAGCCTATTGTAGCCTAATTTGGTATTACTTAGCATAACCTAATATAGTCTAGCATAGCAGAGCATAGCCCAGCATAGTTCTCCCTAGCCTATTATACTTTAGCCTACCCTAGCATAGCATAGTATATCCCTGTCTATCCTAGTATACTTTAGCCTACCCTAGCATAGCATAGTATATCCCTGTCTATCCTAGTATAGCTATGCCTAGCATAGTAGAACCTATCTTAGCATTAACTATCCTAGACAAATATAGCTTATACTATCATATTATACCCTAGTCAAGCATAGCTTAGTATTGCCTAGCCTAACATACTATATGCTATCCTAGCATAGCATTTTATAGCCTAAATTAACATAGTATATCTTAGCCTTGTAAATTATATCTTATCATAGCTTAGCATAGTATAGCCTATTCTAGGCTTGCCTAGCAGAGTATAGCAAATTATATAGCACAGTCTAGTCTAGTAAGGTATCGGCCGAATAGTTATGATGTTATTACCCAAACCAAATAATTCTCGGGCTACACTTAGGAAGACTTCGGCAATAATATCATTCTAAAGAGGATGTAAAACAACATAAGGGTTCCATATTTCATTAGAATCGGCCGAATAGTTATTATGTTATTGCCAAAAAAAAATAATTCACGGCCTAACCTTGGGAGGACTTTGAAAATTATATCATTAAAAAAAAATGTAAAGCAACATAAGCTTTTCAAATTTTGTTATAATTTGCCGAATTATTAGAATGTTATTACAAAAACAAAAAAAAAGCAAAACGGACACCGACCGACATAGTGAGATGTAGAATCCATCGCGACTAGACTCGCACGCGACTAAAACTGTGATGGTACTTCAGCATCAGTTACTAACTTTACTTTGCATCGATTTTGATAAGAAAGCAATTAGAGGCATTCATACTCACACTCATTCACACATAAATGCACTCAATAGGTTAAGAAGTGACACATGACAAAGTTTGGTACAAATTTAGTAACATTATGTATACATTAATTATATCTGCACACAAAACAACAGAATGAATGTACAGGAATAACTTAATAGCATATATATATGGCCAAAAGTATTAAACATAGATTTATATATTTATTATAATTAATCAAACTTTTTAGAATGTATTATATTATTTATAAATATGTATAATAATAATGTGTATTTTGCTAATATATTTTTAATATTGGAATTTTTTGTTAATTTGTTTGAATTACTTAGCATTTTATTGAATGATGTGTAATAAAAAAATGGTATCTTTCCTAAAATCGGAGGTGAACGAATATTTCTTACATTTCAGCTTAAATTTATAAATATGATGTATTCTATATCGTACTTAATAAGTAATATGACTAAAAATAAAGAATTTACAAAAACAAAGAAAACACAAATCCAACTTCTTCTTAGAAAAGTGTTATCACAAGTAGATATTGCTAAAAAATAAAATAAATATTTAGGATTTGCTGTCCAAACCACTATAAACCGATATCGAGAACCCAAAACCTTTGTATCAAAGAAATAAGTGGCAGAAAACTCTTACAGCACCTAAAGAAGACAGATCTATCTTTCATGCTTCGCTCTATAATTGCATAAAAGCATCTTTGAAATTTGAAGTTACATGTTAAAAAATATCACCCGAAAGAGTTATGAGACTTAAAGATCATGAGATAAAAGGATGCAAAGCAACATATGAGTCATGCATATCTGAGGTACACAAAAAAACTTCTCCAGCTTGCCAATGATCACAAAAATTGAACAGAAGAACAAAGTAATTATCAGGTTTGTAAAAAAAATATTGTTTTATTCTTATTTTACATGTAACATATAATTTCATTGAAATTTATCTTGGAAGAAAATTATTTAAAAATTTAACTTTTTATAACAATTTGCCAGATTTTCAGCACTTCCGGGGCCACCTTTGTGAGACGAAAAGTTGGAGAGCCATTTCATTCACTTTCATTGTGTAGTACCAGGTGGGAAGTAGGGATGTGGTTTATCATAGTATTGGTGCTGCATGTCTTCTCGAGGGCTAGAAGTGATGTTTTTATGCCAGGATGGAATGGATTTATGATAATTTGGTGAAATCCATGGCACGAGTAATTATGGCTGTAATTAAGGCAAAAGGGAGTCGAAGTAAGTATTAGAATAACTAAAAATGAATTTATATATAATATATATATACTGAATTTATATACCACAATCAATGTCTAATTACATTATTTGAATGTTTCGAATAGGGTGCTCTATCATTTTGGCCAAAATAGCTTGCGTCAATCAATTTATTTACCGGCGACGTTTCGAAAAAATACGGTCATTTTATTTGGCCTACAAAATAAATAAACAAACAAAATATTATGCAATGTTGGGCACAATTCTAAAAATATAACTATAACTTTGATAGCTACTTTTAGCTTTGAATATGAGATTTAGAGTTAATAGATATTTTTAGAATTGCAGCTTAATTTTACAGTAAAAAGACTAGGACGATTTTAAAATATTTAAATTAGTTAGCCAGTGTAAAATTGAAATAATATGATAAGTTAGAAACGTTTTGATTTATGAATCTAATCATCATCATATAATTTAAGAAGGGGATTTTTTTTATATTTGAATAATAATTTCATCTTAGTTTGGTTATGACTTATGCTTTTTATCAAAGTTATCTCTAATAATTCTTTTATAATATAAAAAAAAAATGGTGAAGTTCAGAAATAAATATAAGTAGCGAAATTTTGTGAAATTTTTAAAAGCCAAAAAATTACAAATGGTGAAGTTCATAAAATTGATTTTTATATATCTTTTTCTATAACTATATTTTAGCAACGTGATATTTTGAAAGGGGGGAAAATTTAGTTTAGAGTTCTTTTTTGAAATTATTATAATTAGCGAAGTTGACAAAATTTATAAAAATTTAACCACGGCTGCTTTTTTTTAGTTTTTAAATTTTAATCTTAGTAGTGAAGCGCAAGATCCCCTGTAGGGGAAAGTGGTGAAGCCATTGCCTGGTCTTTATATAAAACTGTTTTAAAATTAATATTAAACGCAGAATTGAAGCACAATTATCCAAAAGTCAATGTACAAAATCACAAACCTAGCTAAAGCACGAGTTACACGATACTGAAGGTTGACACGACAAACGCCAAACTGCGCACTGCATCCCATATACAAAATAATTCATCTAAGTCGGGAGAGAACCGATGACAAATCACTATTGAAGTTCGGGTAAAAACTGTTATATGTATCCTGTTTCCAAGATTCGAAAGGTAATCGAGCATTTAAGCGAATTTGAAATTACAAAATTTTGAGTAGAGCAATAAATGCAAAATATCACACAGAAAAATGAAAGGTGGATTCCAAGTACTTTCGAACTTGTTCAGTTCATTCTCAAGAATAACGAAAGTTTTACGAAGATGGTTAATATATCAGAAACAACAGAGTAGTGCCCCGCCCATTAACAACGAAAGGACACGAAATAGAAAAATAGTATCAAAGACGGATATGAGGTATGAAACCAAATAGATAAAGTCAACTTCCTGAAATTCCAACTGTGAGCAAAGAATGTAGACATAGAGGTGACTAAACTAAGTACATACACACCTAATTATGAATCCCTAAAAATACACGAGAGAAACATAACTAAAGGAATAAATCAAAGGGACAAGATTTAAAATGAACAATTTCGTTATAAATAAGCCTTTTAAAAACAGGGACCAGTTTAAAGAGACCCGGGGATATATTAACATTAGGCGAGGAATTAATGAATGAGCACTCGAAAATATTTCTTTGAACAAAGTCATCCGTTTTGTAAATAAATTTAGCCGAATTCCAATTGATAGCGTGACTATTTTCAGATAAATGGACAAAGAAAGCACCATTACTTTCACACCTCCTAATATTGTATTTATGTTGCGTCAAGCGTACACTTAATGACTCACTGGTCTTCCCAAAGTATTGCTTAGGGCAAACTGAACAGTCGAAAAAATACCTCCCTCCCTATACTATTGTTATTATTACGAATCAACATTTTGTACATGGTACGAGGGGCGGTCAATGAGTTTTGCAATTCGGATATAAGGAAACGAGATATTAGGAAAAGTGTTTTATTATTTTTCAATATAACTACTCTCGACTTCAATGCACTTGGGCCACTTGTCACTGAGGCTTCGAATTTCCGACAACCAGAAATCTCCTGACTGCTGTTCAATCCACTCCTGGACGGCGAGCTGGACATCTTCATCGTCCCCAAACCGGCGTCGACGGAGTGCAGCCTTGAGCTGTCGGAATAAAAAGTAGTCGCTAGGGTCCAGATCTGGATTGTAGGGGCGATGGTTGAGCTCCTGGAATCCGCACTCGCGCAGGGCAGCTTGTGCAACTCTGGCCTTGTGAACTTTGACGACGTTGAAGTCGATCATGGGGCGTAAGGTTTCTAGGAACCAACGGGCAGAGACCTTGGTCATGGCCAAATTGTAGTGGATAATGTCGATAACACTTCCATGTGATATACCAAGTTCTCGCTCGATTTCTTGGACCTTCAGCCGTCGATTTTCGAGGATCATCCTCTCCACACGGGCCACATTGTCCTCGTGGGTCACGTCTGACGGGCGTCCTGGACGGAGGTCATCTTCTAGGGACTCGAGACCATGGCGGAACTCCCTATTCCAGCGAGCAATGGTTGCATAGGAAGAGGCAGTGTCGGTGTGCACTGCAACCATGAGTTCATGGATCGCTTTTGCATTCTTGCCTTCCTTGGTCAAGAATTTGACCAGTGCGTGGTGCTCAACCTTCTCCATTGTTGAAAAAATTGTGACTGACGATCTGCGATCAGCTACTGCTTCTTAAATAGACGAGGTAGGAGCATGCGGCTGCAGGTCCTGACTTGTCATAACTTGTCCTAACACCCCCACAAACAGCCATCCCCCTTGCTCTGTTTTGCCTTACCGATTCGCAAAACTTATTGACCACCCCTCATAGAATCATACTTGAATCTGACAGAAATATTTAACCTATTCAAAAGGCGGGGAAGCCAGGAAAAGGACCCAGAAAACGGCAAAACAAAGAAGTTCTTAAAATTGTATGCGGGAGGGATTTCAGTTCTGTAAAAGGATTTTATTGTCAAATCTAGGCATCCTGCATATATTTTTGTGGGGAGCAAAGATTGTTACCGATTTCAAAGATCTTTTCAAAGATTTTTTGCATATATATATATATATATATATATATATATATATATATATATATATATATATATATATATATATATATATATATATATATATATATATATATATATATATATATATATATATATTTATATATTTATATATATATATATATATATATATATATATATATATATATATATATATATATATATATATATATATATATATATATATATATATATATATTTATATATTTATATATATATATATATATATATATATATATATATATATATATATTAATTAAAAGTTAGACATTATTTAATTGTTTCTAGAACAATAAACAATGGAACAAATTTCGTACAAAAATGAAAAAAATGACAAATATTATTCATTAAATGGAAGTAATTAGAATATGCATGTATCTCTGTAAAACATAGAAATGTCGGTTATAAAGTTTGACCTCATTAGAATGCTTTAATTTTATAGTGAATAAGTAAAAAATCCCCCAACAATGCGTCATTGTATTAACAATGCTTTGTTTCATACACTAGTTGTAGTGATTGATTGGTTGATAGGTTGAATTGGATCCGTTTAACTTTGTGTTAAGATATTTGATTCGAGTGAAGTTCGATCTAAAGAAGTTAGGTGTAGCAAACAAATCTTGGGTTGGGAAGAACTGAGCTGAGTGAGTTTATTTGGATGAAGTTAGATTAGCGAGGTTAAGTCGCTGTAAAATGACTCTAAGTTTGGGTGGAATTCAATGGAATGAGCTGAGATTTTGTTAAAATGATTGGGTTTATTAGTTTGGTGAATTAAATGAGTCTTTTGGGGATTAGTATCAGCCTCCTGGTGTAAGAGCAGGTAAGATTGAGTGATGTTATGTGACCTTACTATATGAGTTTAATGTTTGGTTGGATTACGTTGATTCTCGGATTATAGATATAGAAATTCAGATGCAATCAGGTTTGGTGAAATGAAACGATTCTTGCATGGGGGATGTTAGGCTAAATTAGTTTGTGGTTTAGTCAAATACGAGGGGCTGTCAATAAGTTTTGCGAATCGGTAGGGCAAAACAGAGGAAGGGGGATGGCTGCTTATGTGGGTGTTAGGACAAGTTATGACAAGTCAGGACCTGCAGCCGCTCGCTCCTGCCTCCTCTATTTAAGAAGCAGTAGCTGATCGCAGATCGTCAGTAACAAATTTTTGAACAATGGAGAAGGTTGAGCACCGCGCACTGATCAAATTTTTGACCAAGGCAGGCAAGAATGCAAAAAGAGATCCATGAACGCATGGTTGCAGTGTACACCGACACCGCTTCTTGCTATGCAACCATTGATCGCTGGAATAGGGAGTTCCGCCATGGTTGTGAGTCCGTTAAAGATGACCCCCATCCAGGACGCCTGTCAGATGTGACCAACGAGGACAACGTGGCCCGTGTGGAGAGGATGATCCTCGAAAATCAACGGGTAAAGGTCGAAGAATTTGAGCGAGAACTTGGAATATCACATGGAAGTGTTATCGATATCATCCACGACAATTTGGCCATGACCAAGATCTCTGCCCGTTGGGTCCCTAGAAACCTCACCCCCCATGATCGACTTCAACTTCGTCAAAGTCCACTATGCCAGAGTTGTACAAGCTGCCCTGGGTGAGTGCGGATTCGAGGAGCTCAACCATCCCCCCTACAGTCCAGATCTGGCCCCTAGCGACTACTTTTTATTCCGACAGCTCAAGGCTGCACTGCGTGGACGCCGGTTTGGGGACGATGAAGATGTCCAGCTCGCCGTCCAAGAGTGGATTGAACAGCAGTCAGGAGATTTCTGGTTGTCAAGAATTCGAAGCCTCAGGGACAAGTGGCGCAAGTGCATTGAAGTCGAGGGTAGTTATATTGAAAAATAATAAAACGCTTTTCCTCATATCTCGTTTCCTTATATCCGAATTGCAAAACTTATTGACCGCCCCTCGTATTCTTCACTCTTTGTGGCCAGAAATCTTAGATCGTGCTTTATCTACACCTCTATTTTATGCGTTTGGTCCTGGTGATTTGAGTGTGCGATATGGAAGCTCTGCTTTGAATACGCTTCACTTCAATTTTGGACAAGTTCCATTCCCTGTACACGGCTCTCGTTAACTCTTTCATCAAATCATAGCCTGGAGACTTCATAGCAGCAAAATAAAACTACCAAAGATCAGTAAGTAAACGGAAATTTGAAAAAAACTGACATTTAAAATAGCGGCATGAAATAATTTACTTAGAAGTTTACATTTTTTCCAAAGGAAGCGTTGTTAAATTAACAGGATATATGAGATTCAAGTGAGATAATCATCAATATCAACATTACCTAAATTGCCTTTTTTTTTTACTTTTAGCTATATCTTTACAACGTTTCAAAATTATTTTGCTCTTTCTTAAAGTACTCAATGAACCTGCTGATACAAAATGATAGGCTTCACTTTTCTGATCAAGTCTTCTCTGTTATCCTTCAATTCTGTCATTTGTTTTTGAAAGTAAATATGATTTAAATCCAATATAATTGTGATGTAATTTGAATGTAAATTTCGTGTAAATATTTACATAGGAGTTATTTACGTCTCGATATAAATCTAATCCAGGTGTCTTCAAAATAATTAAGGACACAGTCTTTTTAGGGAAGTTAGCCCTATTGTATAGGGCCCCGAAAACATCTAATTAGGGATTAGGGTATCTATGCTAAAATATGGTATCATAAACAGAAAAAATGGAAAACTATGCATCGGCTTCATACGCGCTGGTGATGGCATTTTCTAAGTCTATAGTGTTAGTAAATAGACAAGTTAATGGTTCTAGTCATGTTTTTTATTTACTGTCATAGATATATTCTTTTAGATATATACTTATGACTTATAAGTAAACAACTACTGCACTGAAAGCCATGAATTATTTTCCTTTGAGCCATGTAGATTATAAATGTTGATGCAATAATGTAAAAAAAAAAACAGTTTTAGAAGTTCGATTAAAATACCAATGATCAGATTCTCCTTGTAATTAAAGAATTAATTTCCTCGCATTATTAAAAGGTAGGTTGTTAACTGGGTCTTAATAGTAAAGTAAAAAAAATGTTCCTGCGTTTTCTTATACTTTTATACAGAATCAATATTATTTCTACGTAATTAGAGAGCTTAGTATGAATTATTCTGCTTGCTTGTTGGGGGCTTGGAACTTTTGTGTCTAAAATTTAGGTGCAACTTTTAAAATTGTTATATAAAATTGAATAAGGAGTTTAAGTTGTAATTTAGAAGCAAGTCGTATTGTTAATAACGTTATTAGCTCCTGTATCTTCAGCATCAGCAAAATGATTATGCTCTTTCCAATTTGGGGAGTAATTTAATCATGATACATAATCAAACGAGTTGAGCATCTTGTTTTCTAACAATTCGCATTCTCCAAATGTGGTTTGTCATTGGTACCTTTAGCGTTGTGAAATAAGTTGCCATTACGAACAAACTTTCCATCTCACGGTTATCGGTGACGTCGCATAATAATGCCAATTAAAGGTTAATTTATTTTGTTTGATTTCACGAGTAATTTCTAGCCGCTATTAATATTGCCTAAGTAAGCTAATTCTGAATTGCTGAGGATAAATTCGAGAGATGAATTGCATATAGCTCTGAATTATTTTACAATGAAGCTTGTGTACTACACTCATGTAGTTATGCACTCAGCTCACACGTCTAAATCAATTTTTTTAGACGCATATGGCGTGCTGAAGTGGAGTAACTTTGATTTCAATGACAACATTTCGAGATAAGCTTAGGCAATGGGGTGAAACATTCGTGTTTGGACAGTGGAAATATTTTTGCCCAAAAGTCAATATAAAAAATGGCGAAGTACCTGATTTTTGTGAATGTAAAGCCCAATTTATTGTGGATGATGAAGTAGCAAAGTCAGTTTCACGAAGTTAAGTTACTGCAATAAGTGAATTTTAGGAAAGTTTACATTAGTTGAATGATGAAAGGGTGAAATAGAATTGGAGAATTTAGTTGGATCCAATTAAGTTTCTGTAGTGCGAGCTGAGTAGTGTTAGATCATATGGTCGGGCAGGTGAAGTGTAGTTAGGTTGATATGTAATGCATGATACAATGGAGTTTCCCCAGACGTCATAATTACTAAAAATCCGAGTATTTATGAAGACCATACCAGATGAATTGACCCGATGTGAGGTAAATCTTTCCCTATTTTCGTCCTACCGGAGAAAGGCTCGACTTTCTTATGCTCGATCCTCATAACAGGACTGCGTTACAGGAATTCATCCATACCAATTCTGGGATAAGGTTTGGTCAAATATAATGTTGGGAGAGAGGTTAACGTGAAACTAACTTGTATGGGAGGTATAACCTCAACTTTAATAACGTCCTTCACGAATTCACCCATACATTCATTAAACTATAGAGTGCGACTAATTACCTTTAGGAAGGGCGTCAGAGAGTACATTTCAGAAATATCTTCGCTAATTAGTAGCATCTTTTTTTTGCGATCTTGCTAACATTAATATGGTCAAATTGATCCTGATGACATCCAAAATTTATAGAATAATAGGATTATTAGTTAGATTGCTACTTCTTAAATTCATAATTTAATTAAATATTAGACATAGATATCATTTAAAGAGTCATTAAAAAGATTATTATCTAGAATAGATAATAGGTCACTATCGGGTGTCTCTTCTAAAGTATTTTATGTGGAGGTATCGAGGTACGCCATCTTTCCCTTTCCCTGAATAATGAAATTCGCATAAAGATTATAAAGACGATCACGGGTAAGCTTTAGTCAACTGGAGCTGGTCCTCGCATGGGGCAGGGAGGTGTCTGTGTGGTATTATGTGTTTTTACACCAACCAGCGATCATGGAACTCATTCTTGAATCCAAAGGAGGGAGGGACCCGTTCCGCATTTTGCTATTCGGATATGTTTCAACTTATTAAGGAGTCTAGCACTCTACGTCATAGGTATATGGAGGTGAGTAACCCATTAGGAGATACTAGTACCCAATGGGCTGGGCTCCGGAACAGAAGAGAGTGTGGGCATGTTATGTTTTGAAGACAGGAAAGAAAGGATAATGGGTGTTGTGAATGGCTGTGTGTGTGAAAGACTAGTACGGAGCTACTTACCCATACGGAGGTAGAGTTTGAGCGTATCTGCCAATGGGCGGCCAGCTGGTGACGCCAATGAAAGCTTTAGTTTGCGCTCCTTGGGATCGAACCCGCGCCTCGAAGCTAAAAATCCCTAAATGTATTTCTAGGATAACGAAGGATCCTGCATTTTTTAGTCCCACATAATATCGACTCGATCACAATTCTCAGCTAGCGGACAACTTTAGAGGAAGTTGGGAAAATTTAGGGGAATTATTAGAAAAATTAAGGGAATTGGTGGATTTTAAGTGAAATTTAAGGGGAATTTGAGAATTTATTGGGTAATTTGGAAACATATTAGAAGAAGTAGTGAATTTGGAGACAAATTCCAGGAATTAGGGAAAATTTTAAGGGAATTGGGTAAGGTTATATGGGAATTAAAGATTGACAGACTGAAACTGTTGGAATAGTGATCTATCAATAACCAATTCTACATATTCTACTTAATCTAAAGAGTATCACAAGGTAATGAATGACATATATTAAAATAAAAATAGAGATAAATATTTAAAACTTTTATTTTTTAAAATAATGCTTATATATATATATATATATATATATATATATATATATATATATATATATATATATATATATATATATATATATATATATATATATATAAATATAAAAATATATATATATATATATATATATATATATATATATATATATATATATATATATATATATATATTGTTTTGAATGTACGTTCCTATTAATCTTGGGAATGGTCAAATGTCAATTTGACAAATGCTGAAAAGGGTGCGTGCAGTGCAGAGGTTGAGAATCATTGGCCCAGGGAGACCTTATTCATCCATTTTAATAACCATTTCACCCTATTTAACAACCCCATTGATATAAGGTAACGATTAGCTAAAGAAAATTAAACTTCAAGAAAGTCTCAAATTTTAATTAAAATATTTAATTTATTAGATACGGATAAAGTCTAGCGGCAAACTTATTTCCTCTACTTAATTAAACAAACTGATAACAATTTTTCGAAAATATTAAGTTCAGCGGTGAATATAGTTTGGAATTCACAATAAATATAAATTAATGCGGAATTGCATCAAAGGTATAAATACACTATCGTGAAAAAAAAATCTATTAAACAATGAGAACTTTCATTATATATATATATATATATATATATATATATATATATATATATATATATATATATCCCGGCAAATTGCAAGCTTACTTTATTTATAAAACTCATAAGTTGGTCACATTTTACTTAAGGTTTCAAGGTTATCTATTGCTAAATTATTGTGCCTTATCATCAGAAAAATGTGTGCGCTTTATCATCTGTAAAATTAGTATGTGTTGCCATTTCAAAAATCTGCCATCTTTAAGATTGCTCTTTTCTAGCCTGTTATTCTTCGCCATCTGCAAAATTATAATGCATGGAAACTCTTGTTGCCCATATTAAATCAGATTAATGTATGCATTCTAATCTGCAATGTCATCTATAAAATTAAATTAGCGTCATAGTGATTATATGTATTCTGGTCACTAAATATGGCAAGTAGTTCCGTGCGTGGCTTGTCTAAATATATGTAACTGATGGATTAGCACGAAAATACTATGAGAAAGCTGGGCCGCTTTCCTGTACATATATATTATTTACAAAGTATTTATTAACTGACACTTTTTTACTCCAATTATAATTTATTGATAAAATAATTATATTGACCTAATTAGGTAATGACGTCACCTTGTTTACGGAGCATTTCCAACCTTATTTCATGTTCCCGCGCCCTTAGACGCAACTCAGCGATTGATGTCGCCCGTCGCTCTTGTTCAGGCCCTACAAGAGGGGGAGTCGAGTCCCCATTCCTGATTCCAGCAGGGGGTGACCCGGAAGAGGGCGGGGAGGATGCGGTCGTGGCAGAAGTGCCAACAGGTAATGAAAGAGGATTTCCTGAGAGGGTTGTTGGAGTGAAGTTCTGTTGCTGCAAACCCTGAAGAAGGAGGGAATAGTCCAACACCTCTGACTTGGGAGGTCGCGCCTGGGGTGATGGCCCACCGGGAGGTGCTGGGGAGGAGGAAGACAGACCAGCCAGAAGTTGGTGGAATGCAGGAGCGTAGGACGGCGTGATATGGGGTGGGGGGGCAAAAAAATGGGGTGGTCTGTAGTGAGGCGCGAGGTCTCTCACGGCGCCCAACCCGGCCAAATAACCGGCTCCTGGCAGCAAGCCGGCCGCTGCCGCCTGAAAGTAGGCAGCCGGGAAGCGGTGTGTAGGAGGTAGGAGAGTGGCTTCGACTGCTGCAGGCTGCTTGCGAACAAGGGAGGATAAGGGTGGAAAGGGGCAGCCTATCGAAGGGGGAAGTGGCGGGGCCTGAAGATGGAGAGGAGCCGACGCTGGAAAAGGGCCGTAGAGGTGGCTTGATGGCCCTACCTTTTCCTGCTTCCGCCATTTGGCCCTTCGGTTCTGAAACCAGACCTGAAAAGGACAAAATGGTTCCCTTTACTATAATTATATAAAAAAATAAAAGGCACTGTCACACATAGAAATTTACACTCTCGAACATTGGTACTCAAGTAAGTTGCCCTTATCTGACATTGGGATTCAAAGAAATTGACACTCTTTCGAAGAGGTATCTCAAGGAAATTGACACTCTCGAAATATTGGCACCTAAGCGCAAGTTGCCCATATCTGAAATTGGCAGTCAAGGACACCGGCAGTAAGGGAATTTGACCCCCAAAATAGAACTCAATTCGATTGACTATCACCTAAATTATTACTCAAGTAAAAGGACTCTCTTTCTCTCTCTCTCTCTCTATCTCTATCTCTCTCTCTCCCTCTCTCTCTCTATCTCTCTCTTTCTCTCTCTCTCTCTCTATCTCTCTCTCTCTCTCCCTAACATAGAAACTTAAGATATTAGCTCTCTACATTAGTACTAAAAAATTTGTCACTCATTGGAATTGGCACCTCGAGATCTTTTACTCAAGAAGGAAGAGATCGAGAATGAGAGGTACTGGTGCTAGAGGGGGAACCATTCTAGCTAAAATGCTTAAAATACCAAAATGAAAATATGAAAACCTGTGATCGTCAATGAAGAGAAGTTAAAGCAGTGTGAAGGACTGAAGTAAGGATTTCACTAATAAAAGAATCAATAATAGATATAGAGAAGAAGTTTGGGATCAAACTCAACACTATTTACTGAGGTCGGGTAGTCGTACTTCAGAAGCGTTGATAAGGGTGGGAAAAAACGCAAACCAACGAGAGTACCTCACAGGAGTACCTGCTTTCTTTACACCATGCAAAAATTTAGGAGAGTTGCGTATCCCAGTTCGTAGCCTTACTTCCAGGTAGTCTCCTCTCTAGCCTATGCGAATTTTGACCTTCCACATATTTTACCTCATTAGTTTTTGTGCGAAATTCTTTTCACCCTCAAATTTTAAAATAATGAACTTCAAATTTAAAAAGTTGACTTTCATATTTCAAAAAATTGAACTTCAAATTTTAAAAATGCTTTTCAAATTTTCAAAGTTGATTTTCAAATTAAAATAATTGAATTTCTCCCACCTGGGAGGTAACCCGTATTTATCTCCAATCCACCCGCACTTGGGTAGGAGGTCAGGCCGAGGATTTAACAAGCCATCCAGCCATTTCAGCACCCAATGGTCCCACTTTAGGACTGTGAGGGAATGCCCTCGAAGGACCAGCATGAGAGGAAGCTCCTTGGAATACCTCTTTCAGCCCCTTCGCTCTAAACTACGTACTCCTTGGCGTGGGAAGTTAGAATCATCGAGAAGGAGACAGTCCCGCGCTGATTTACCCGACCCAGGGGTATTTGCTTTCAGGCGCTCCTTGCCTCCCCCCCACTCCCCTGCGATAAGGCAGAGTTCTGACCCCATGCTCTCCAGGCATGTCTATTCCCCCACGAGAGCAGCCATACTAAACCTACCCCCATATCATGAGGCAAACTTCGCTATCCGATCCGACTCGTTATCTCGAAGTAAGTTTACATATACTGACGTCGAGAATCCTCTAGGGACGTCCAGGATCTAGGGCTATCTATCGGACCAGCCACTCAGCTATTTTACCCGGAGTCCGCCATTTCTCGAGGAGATTGAGAGTCCGCTAGTCCATCCGTTCAGACCGTTTGTCTGTTCTCCCGCGAGTCCCGCAACCCCTGTTCGAGTCGTAACTCGTCGTAAGATTTCAGGAACAGATATCCCTTCGTGAGGCATTAGCCCCTGTTCAGAGGAAAGCTATCGAGCCCCATTCTTCCTGGAGAATTGTGCGACCCATCTCATCTTAGACCCCATTCAAGATTCCCGTTCCTTCGAGTCTGAGACTCACTGCTGATCCGCAGAATTGTCTCGAATTGAGATTACATCTCTTTGGAGCGGAGAAAATCTCATTCTTTAACAAGAAGTAATCAAACCCCATTTACGAGTCCTCCCAGTTAGGACTCCCAGAAGTATGTTCCCCGAAAACGAAAACCTCTGCCGATGGTCTCCCCTCTCCCCTCCAATTCACCCCGCGCTTCAAGGTAAAGTGATCTTGTGTAGTAATTCCATGATTACCTCGTTAATCGTCACCCGCATCCACTTTTGAATTGAATTCCCGCTCAATCTCTTATTCGAGTTAACGTTAATTTTGCTCGTCCCGCTTAAATTTGTCATATTATAAATTGTCACAATTTACTATCATTATCGAGTAATGTGCCTCCCTTTTTTAGTATATATATATATATATATATATATATATATATATATATATATATATATATATTGCCCCATTTATTATATATATATATATATTAAAATTATATATTTGGATCTTGTTTTTTATATACCCTTTGAACTGCAACTTGGCAAGCCATTAGATAAAATCTGGTGTCAGGTATAGTTGGGTTATTTTGTAATTGAATGACCCCTTTTTCTTTTCAAGATATCCCCCATTTAAGTTGCTCAGTAACCAGTTTGCCAAGTTCGTTCAAGTGTATCCAAAGATAGGGGAACAAATTCTTTTTTCTTTTTCTCTTGATTGATCATCTTTTTGTGGTAACCGTTTTTTTTCTAGTTTATTTCCATGTGTGTTTTTTGGGGGGGAGACGATCTCTCTTAAAAACCCCTACTAATCCTCGTGCAGGATTAAAAGGCCTATAATTATTGGTCATACAGGGATCAATTTTTTTAATTATTACCCATTTTCTTTTCTTTATTGATTGCATAAATTCATTGTGTAATTAAATCTCCATTAAGATTTTAGTACGATCCTAAGAGCCCCATAATCTTTACTGTGAGTTCCTTGGACGCGCTGAGCGACCAGACGCGCATTAACAGCATCAAGATATTGTAATTTGAACGTTTCCGACAGCGAGGAGAGATCCTTGGGTTGTCAGGCAAGGATCAAGTTGCTTATATTCAAGTGGAAGAAAGAAATGAAAGGGCAGAGAAAAGAGAAAGAGAACAAAGAAAATTGGAAGAATTAGAAAAAAATTCTCCAGCATGAGCTTAACAGAAATCATTTGCAAACACTTTCTGTTAGCTCGAGGAATGAATCCCCCCAAACCACATTAGTAAAGTTGCCAGTGTTTAAGCCGATGGAGTCCAAGACTACTCCTCCTCCTCAATACTCACCTTAAAAAATTTTTTATTTCGCTACCCGCCGAAACCACCCCGACTACCCCACCCTCAATTCGGAATTATTATCGGCTGTTAACATGAATTCTGATTTCTATAGGGCAAAGTTCCACCACGCGAGGATACTTCCTGACTAGACTTACCGCCAATTTGGATTCACCCTCTAGAGGACTTTTGAATTCTGGTTGGACCAAGCCCAGGTCAACCGCGACTACGAGTCCCTATTTGATTTCGTCTTACGGGATTAGTTGATGGCTGCCCTACCCCATCTTAAATCCGCGCATTCGTGAAGGATACACGCTTGTCTTTTTTCAAGGCGTATAAACGAGGGAAATGTGCACGCGTCAAGACACCACCTATACTCAAAAAAACCCAAGAAGTCTCATCTCCCATCCCTCCAAAGTAAAGGTAATCTCTCCAAGTTTCCCCCGAAGAACTCGACCAAGGTTTGAAGGTATCTGGCCCCTTTAAGCCCAAGTACCAAGCCCCGCCAGAATCGAGGAATATTGAGCCCCTCATAAATAATCTCCCAGCGTCGGATTACCCTCGAAGGCCCATAGTGTGTTTTCCCTGCAGGGTTCCCTGCCATGTGAGGACATACTGTCCCCAAAACTCACAATTCCGTTTTGCTCCTAATCAGCAAATCCACCAAATAAGTGCCTCTCTCTCTCATCCACCCGCTCGCCCTGGAACGCCAGCAAATTCCCCAACAAGCAATCCCTCGGGACAGCAAGTCAATTTCCTATTCAACAAAAGCGACTATGGTGGGCATGAGTTCAAAAACGGAACTGTTAAAGGTTGCAGAGTTTCAACCCTCATAAGAGAAACCGGCTGTACTTGTTTCGTCGTCTCAGAAAAGTTGCTCCCTCTAGTGGGCCCCGACCACGATAAATTCACAGTAGTTCATGGCTACTTGGGACATGCAAATCGGTTCCCTGTGGCCTGCTGCTATCTATAGTGTAAATACTTTAGTGGTTGGGCCGAAGTGATAGCAGCCCCCATTAAGTTATGCGCCGTGTTGGTCGGCCAGAGCCAGCATCTCTCCCCTAACTCCGTCGCACAGCCCGCCATCACGAGGGCCTAGGGGCTAAAGGACACTGCTCTTTCCCCCCTGTACCATTAGAACCACCTTATTCCCCAGAATTTACAGCCCTTCAAAACGAAACTTTTGCAAACGCTCAGAAGGAATGCTCCACCCTCCAGTTCCTGTGCGAAAAAGCGAGACATGACGAAACAAGATCTGCCCGTGGTCAAAGGGAAGTCACCTACCTCATTAGCGACCCACTCCTTTTTCGCTCCAGTTCGGCTGAGGATACAACCCCAGCTCGCTCGTTATGTATTCCCCGTTCACATGTTCTCCAAGTCCTCCGATTCGCCCACGATGGATTACCAGCTGGTGATTTTAGTCACAATCAAACATCTCAGAGAATCTTTCGTTTTCCCTTTTAGCCCGGTGCTGCTTAAGAAATTGCAGAGTTTTGCATGTCCTGTGACATTTGTCAAAAGACTACAGGAAACGGACGAATTCAACCTGCCCCCCCTCCAGAAGACCCCAATTGACTCGGAGCCTTTCTTTAGAGTAGCCATAGATTTGATTGGCCCAATTCACCACCCATCTAGCGAAAGACACTCGTACGTCCTCACTCTTGTTGATTTTGCTACGAGATTTCCCGACGGAGTCTCCCTTAAAAAGTAGATAGCGTGACCTGTGCGGAGGCCCTGATTTCTATCTCTTCCCGGATCAGCATCTCGAAGGAGATCTTGACGGACATAGGTAGACAGTTCACCTCTGAACTAATGGAATACATCGGCAAGCTCCTTATGATCAAGCTCTTATTCACCTATTCTTTTCACTTCGCCGCTAATGGCGTATGTAAAAAGTTGAATGGTACTCTGAAGACAATTTCAAAAAATTTATGCCATTCTCAGCCCCGAGAATGCCATCGATACCTGCCGGTTGCCTTGTTTGCCTGCAGAGAAATTCCCCACAGAACTTTAGGATTTGCGCCCTTCGAAATTTTCTATGGCCGAAACGCCCGAGGCCCGATGAGCATATTGAATGAACTTTTTTCCAATCCCCGCCTGGATGAGGAGACCACATACTCGTATTCTTACGTATTAGGCCTTAGAAACCGCTTGGAAAAATAGGCCGATATAGCTTACAAAAATACGGACCTAAACTTAGAAAAGTATAGGACCTATTTTGACGTTAAGTCAAAAGAAAGGCGATTCAAGTCCGATGAAGAGGTGCTGCTCCTCCTACCTACGGATATAAATAAGCTCTTGTTCCAATGGAAAGACCCCTTCCCAATCCTAGAAACACGCGGCCCCGTGGATTACGTAATAGAGACCCTCTCAGGGAAAACAATTATTTCATGTAAATATGCTTAAGCGCTATCAAAGCCGTGCCTACATTAATAATATATATAATTGCCCTTGACGAAGAGGCAGTAATGGAAGAATATTAACCATGTGAGCCTCTTAATTTAATTCAAACTGTATGTGTCGAGTCTGTGAAAAAAAATACCTTCTCTTTTCGCTCCACGGTTCCCGTGAAAACTCCGCCCCGGAACTCGATTTAAATCCCCAGCTGAAAGCCCCTTAGGAGACGCAATTGGTTCTTTTGTTGACTGAATTTCCCGATGTAATTTCCGAAAAGCCTGGTTGCTCTTTATATTTTGAGCATGATATAGCCCTAACCACCCAGGAGCCTATTCGAACCAAACAATACCCCTTACCCGTTCAATTGCGTCCTACTTTTAACGCCGAAGTAGAAAACTTACTAAAATTAGGGATCATTGAACTTTCCACGTCGGATTATTGCACCCCATTATTATGGTTAGAAAGCCAGATCAGTCTTTTCCCATGTGCGTAGACTTTAGAAAGCTGAACGCTGTAACAGTTTTCGACGCTGAGCCTATCCCTTTGAAAGACCAGAGCCTACATCTATTTGAAGAGGCTAAGTATATTTCAGAGATAAGCTTGTGTAAGGCCTACTATCAAATACCCTTGAGGATAGTGCCCTGAAATACACCACATTTCCCACAGAAAAAGGCTTTATGCAGTTTAGGCGTCTTCCTTTTGGTTTAGTTTCTGCCTGTAGTATCTATAATCGCATGATGCGCCGGATACTGGATGGACTGAGTAACATTTCCTTTTACTTTGATAACGTTTACGTGGCCACCATCAGCATCTAACCTCGCTACGCTCCCTCCCAATAAGCTTCGTGAACATTGCCTCACTATAGGCCCTAGCAAGTGCCATTTTGCTACGGCCTTATTAAATACCTTGTTTTCCACATTGGTGAAAGTCAAATGGCACCCCAGCAAGAAAACGTGAAGGCCATCGCCGACATGCTCCTTCCGCATACTAAAGTGCAATTACGCTCTTTTCTTGGATCGACATCCTTTCACAGACGCTTTGTTCAGAATTTCGCCGCTTTAGTGTCTTCCCTTAGCTCCCTACTACAGAAACATTCCCCGGACCCCTTCGTATGGAACCTCAAAGCGACCGTCCACTTCCATCAGCTGAAAGAAAAACTAACGTCAGCTCCTTTACTGCAACTCCCGAACACGAGCAAACCGTTTGGATTACGAACGGATGCTTGTAGTGAAGGCATCGGTTGCGTTTTGCTCCAGTATAAAGAGGATGGCAATAGTTATCCCATTGCGTAGGCCAGCCGGAAGCTCTCGTCACGCGAAAGGAACTAAGTGGTAATAGGTAACAGAAGTTGAGGCTCTAGCGATCGTGTGGAGCATGTAGAAATTCAAAACATATTTGTTAGGTAAAGAGTTCGTGATCGAAACCGATCATTGCTCATTGACTTATTAAAAAAATTATAAAAGCCGGAACGGAAGGTTTATGCGTTGGAGTTTACTTCTAATGGAATACCATTTCCGAATAGTGTATATAAAAAGGACAGAAAACTATGTTGCAGACTGTCTAAGTAGGAATCCGGTCGAGGATCCTCCCCCTGCAAAGTAAATTGTGTTAAG
Source organism: Ceratothoa steindachneri (assembly GCA_963969495.1). Classification (NCBI taxonomy): domain Eukaryota; kingdom Metazoa; phylum Arthropoda; class Malacostraca; order Isopoda; family Cymothoidae; genus Ceratothoa; species Ceratothoa steindachneri. The sequence goes on from OZ018325.1 coordinate 48,442,084, forward strand.
CCTTGTACTCCCGTGTATATAATCGAGTCTGTGTACTTGCCCCTTTTTAATAATCCTAGAACTCCGTCCAAAATGTATACACTTATGCTCCTTGGTTTTCCTGTAAAATTTTGTTTGTTTTTTATGCATATTTGTCCTTTGTGTTTTTTGTTGTTTGTCTTTTTGCGTTGTGTTTTTTTTTTGTATTAAATATGGTTCCACTACCCTTTTAATGAATGAATCTTTATTTAAATTGATTTTTTTAACTCGCATTTAACTATTTCCTGTATTGATTTATTTTGTTGTTTTTTTCTTAGCTGGTTAACGACGACGATACCCTTTTAAATATACCCTGCGACAGGAACTAAACGAAAGTCATTCTTTCATTTGGTGACTGCTGTGTCGACTAAAATTTTAATGCCCGCTGTTATTGTACACCTGTAGACCCAGGTCAAAAGATCGTACCCAAATCCTAACGTTTATTTAATTACACAATGATTTTACGCAATCGATAAAGAAAAAAAATGTAATAATTCAAAAATTGATCCCTATATGACCAGTAATTATAGGCCTTTTAATCCTGCACGGGAGATTAGTAGGAGGTTTTAGGGGAGATCGTCTCCCCACCAAAAACCACACACACGAAAATAAACTTGAACAAAAAACGATCACCAAAAAAAAAACTATCAATCAAAAGAAAAAAAATTAAGAATTTGTTCCACTATCTTTGGAAATCGTTGAACAAACTTGGCAAACTGGTTACTGAACAACTTAACTGGGGAGAAAACTTGAAAAAAAAGGGTCCTTCAATACAAAATAACCCAACTTTACCTGACACCAGATTTTAATATAAGGATAATGATATAACTATATATATATATATATATATATATATATATATATATATATATATATATATATATATATATATATGTATATATACAAAAAAGGGGAACAAACTACTCGATAAAGATAGTTAATTGTGCCAATTTATAATATGATAGAGTTAAGCGGGAGGAGAAAAATTAACGTTAACTCGAACAAGAGATATTAATTACGATTGAGCGGGAAGTCAATTCAAAAGTGGATGCGGGTGACGATTGACGGGGTGTAATCAGGGGATTACAACACAAGGTCGCTTTACCTTGAAACGCGGGGCACAAGTCTTCAAGAAGATATTTATGGGAGTCCTAACGAGGAGGACTCGTAGATGGGGTTTGATTACTTCTTCTTGAAGAATAAGATTTTCTCTGCTCCAGAGAGATGTAATCTCAACTCGAGACGATTCTTTGGATCGGCAGTGAGTCTCAGACTCGAAGGAACGGGAATCTTGAAGCGGGTCCGAAAAAAGGGGGGCCGCACAATTTTCAGGGAAGAAGGGGGCTCGATAGCTTTCCTCTGAACAGGGGCCAAAGCTTTACGAAGGGATATCTGCTGGTGAGATCTTACGACGAGTTACGACTCGAACAGGGGTTGCGGGACTCGCGGGGAAACAGACAAACGGTCTGAACGGATGGACTGGCGGACTCTCAATCTCATCAAGGAATGGCCAACTCAGGTTTAAATAGCCAGGTGGCTGATCCGATAGATAGCCCCAGGTCCTTGACGTCCTTAGAGGAATTTCAACGTCAGAATATGTAAACTTACTTCGAGGTAACGAGTCGGATCGGACAGCGAAGCTTGCCTCATGATATGGGGGCTGGGTTAGTAGAGCTGCGTTCGCGGGGAAATAGACATGGCTGGGAAGCATGGGCTGAGAACTCGGCGTTGTCGCGGGAGGCTTTGGGCGAAACGCGTCCAAAATCAAATACAGTTGAGTCGGGTGACTGAGCGCGGGACTGTCTCCTTCTAGAAGATTCTAAGCTTCTCACGTTAAGGGGCTGAAAGGGGTATTCCGAGGGGCTTCCTTTCACGCTAGTCCTTCGAGGGTATTCCCTCACAAGGACCATTTATTTCAGTTACTTTTATCTTTTTACAGGATATTATTAAATATTTTTCGTGTCCAGTATTTGAAAGAATACTCATTTGGTTCCCGAGAGGGCTAAATTATGTATGGGAACGGTTGCTAGGGGCGCAAAAGAGCTGCGAATGAGGATATCATGAGGAGAAATCCCACAAGCTATGAAAATAGGCTCTCTAGCGTCACGGAAGAGAGTTGACCGAAATGGTGGAAGCGTTCCGAAGATGACTGCATGATGAAAAATTTTATTTTTTCTTATTTTAAGCAGTTTATCATTACAAACGAATATGGTAAGTAATACTGTAGATATGACTCTTACGAAAGTTTGTATGTATAAAAGACGGTATTTCATGAAGAAATAAGGTCCTGAGAAGCGAAAACACTTGGATATTGTTGCGTAGGTTGTTGGCGAAATTAGTGTTGTTGGCGTTATATAAATTTAGATGATATTGCATTTTTTAATTGAATTTCATTTGTTTTTAATTGAAAGAAACATTTTTTATGTGGAAAGTCAGCTTTTTAAGATAAACATGTTTAATATGAAATCTAAGTATTTCAATTCGAAATTCAACTTTTTAAATTTAAATGTCAACGTTTTTAATTTGAAGTTCATTTTTTTTTAAATTTTAGTGTGAGAAGGTGTAGACTTTCTGATCGATTCCTTCTTGGTTTTCGCTTTTCATTCGTTCTGGTCTTTATTTTTGTCCCTCTCTACCCCCTATTTCACCCTATTTTGCCTGCCCCACCCCATGTGCGCCCCAAATAATGGACGCTTGTTTCCCGTCTACAATTGTGTAACTGAGACAGTTTTTATTCGTGATTTGTGATTTTTCATTTGGCGATTTGTGTCAATTGAGGTTCGGTTATTTTGTTTTTTGTTATAAACCTAAAACGAAATAAAGAACTCTGTCAATATTCTAACTCCGCAACTCCGATTTTATGTCCTCAAAGGTACGACCTTGTCTTGCTCACAAATTTATGGTCGGTTTGAATCTCGCTTAGACAAGCAACAAAGTATATCAGCCTAAATCTGATGGGGCTCAACTCATTAGTCTCGACAAACGCACACACACGCATATATATATATATATATATATATATATATATATATATATATATATATATATATATATATATATATATATATATATATATATATATTGCCCGTAAAAAGTATTTGATCGCTCCCAAAGTTTGTATTATTTTGAATGGTAGTCACATACGCATAATTCACTTTCTATTTGTTATATCGACGTATGGTAGCTTTCATATAACGTTCTGATATGACAGCTTTCCAATGCAATCTTAAGTTAGTATTGTGCTAACGTTGGTTGCATTTGGGTGTGCTATTTCGTTATTATTTTGTGTTTTTTCTACAGAAATTGGTCTAAATAATATTTATTTCTAATGTGTGCTAAGAAACAACTCCGGACTTATTGTTGGTCTTCATAAATGTAGGAAATCTCAGAGACATATAGCTAATGAATTAAACATAGCCCAAAGTCCCGTTAAATTATGTGTTTCTCGTACTAAAAACAATGTTAGCATATCTACCTAAAAAAAACAATATGGCAGACCTAGAAAAACAAATTTGTGAATAGACATGCTTATTAAACGTATAGTAGTGAATAATCCAACAATAACCTACGGGAGAATTAAAATTTAATATGAATAATTTATTATCTGATGTTTCCGAACGAACTATCCAGGAGCGGCTAGAAAACGAACTCGGATTACCATCTCACCATGGTGCAAAGAAACCACTCATTAATTAAAAAATGCGTAACAAACGTGTCGCATTTGTAAAAAAAAAATACATTACTGCTGAGGAGTGAACAAAAGTTTTACTCAGCGATGAGTCAACATTTTTAGCATTCAGAAGCTGTCCTAAAAAGGTTCGTCGAGCCATTGGCTCAAATAGAATAGACCCTAAATATACCCAAAAGAAAATGAAACACCCTCCAAGTATGATGACTTGGAGTTGCTTCAGTTGCCAAGGAAAAAGAAGCATATATTTCCTTTCTAAGAACACAACTATGAATGGCGCACGGTATTTATTAATGTTACAGGAGAAACTTCCAATGGTAATGACAATCCATGAGACAGAAACATTCATACATGATGGGGCACCTTGTCACAAGGCTAAACTTGTGACAAAATGAATTATTGACAATATTTTGGATTGGCCTAGATCTCAATCTCATAGAAAATTTCTGGCTAACAATAAAAAATATTTTGAAGGCCAAGACACTGGCTCCGTCGAAAAAGTAAAATAGGCCATCATAAAAATATGGTGCAACGAAATATGAGTGGAAGTTTGTCAAAACTTGAACAAATCCATGCCGAAGCATCTACAACAAGTCATCAAATCCAAAGGAAATATGACAAAATACTAATATAAGGTTAGTCAATATGAAACATGTTTTTATATTAAAAATAAAACTTTCGAGGGTAATCGGATACTTTTCGTAATCACCGAATATATATTTATATATATATATATATATATATATATATATATATATATATATATATATATATATATATATATATATATATATATATATATATATATATATATATATATATCTTAAGAGAGCAGACAAAATATTAAGTAAGAAGGAGTCTTTTATTAGGGAACACGACCTAAATTGTAAAACTTACATTTCTATTGCTAATTTTAAAGTATTATTTAACCTTTATTAACAACCAACAATGCCTAAGAACCCTCGAAACTTTATATATCAAACACGGCAAACCTACACTCAATGAAGATTTAAGTGCAATATCGGTATTAATTAACTAAATTTTAACTACTTTTTGGTTAGTTGTTTTATTAAATTAAATTTGAACTACTGTTTGTTTAGTTGTTTTTTTTTAAATTAAATTTTAACTACTGTTTGGTTAGTGGTTTTTTTCCCCTCTCTCTTAAGCGTCACTGTAACCTATAAATATTAGCCGCTTATTAAATCCACCATTCATTCTCTAGGATGGATCCACTTTAGTAAGTACCTAAAGCAACCCATTTTTATGTCAAATGTTTTTTACTCTTACAGTTTTAAATTAACTAATTTGTACAAATATTAAAGCAAATTTTCAATTTATTCTTGTTATTATAGTTGATTATCTTAACTATTTTGGGGGTCAGTTTTTTAAGCAAATTTAACTACTTCCAGGTCAATTACTCTTACAGTTTTTAATTAATTCATTTTTACAAATTTTTAAAACAAATCTTAAATTTATTCTTGTTATTTATGTTGTTTATCTTACCTACCTTTTTAGTCAGTTTTAAAACAAATTTAACTATTGCCAAGTCCTCTTTTAAATTTTAAAACCAACAGTTTTACATTATTATACATTTTATTGATATTTTTTAATTGGTCACCTTTTAAAGCAATTCACTGTCTTATTGACCACTACATTTTCATGTTTTCTTCATGTATTAATTTTAGTAACCTTCTGTTTTAGTCTGAAGATGAAAACTTGTAGTTTTCGAAATGTTGTGAAAATTAAAATATGTTACATCCGTTTCTGGTGGCTCTAGGATTTATCCTCTATATCAAATGCAGGCTTCACGGCCAAGCTCCTCCGTGTGTGTATATATATATATATATATATATATATATATATATATATATATATATATATATATATATATATATATATATCTTATGCCATCCAGCGCTTGAATTTAAGATGATTTTCAGGGTTCTTTCATTAGTACATTTAACAGCCCTTTAGCCAAATGGAACGGCGATTAATTATGTATTTACTCGCTTTAAGTGATTGATTAATCGTTTGGTTGGTTGATTGATTGATTTAGGTTATAAACGACTTTGGCTCCCCTCCTGGTGCACGGTTGACTCGTCTAATGAGTGAAGAGCTTCCTGGTGCGATGGCTCACGCAACTCTCCTGAACCTCACAGCCAGGAACAAAACCTTGAAACCTTGTGCCAGGAGGAGGAACAGGAGGTTCTTCAAGAACGTGTTCGCACAGACGAGCCTATACGCAGATATACGAACCCCCCTTTCTGGGAGTGCGAATAGCCTTACCCCGCTATAGTGAGCTGCCTTCGTTGTGTGAGCGAGGCAGATTCCCCGTGTTCCAAGTCGCTTCTGTTATGCACCACACAATCATCATTTTCCCTAATTGTACCACTTTCTTTACGAGATGCCTTCGTTAGTTTCTTTCTTCTGTCTGTTTTCTTTTTTTCCACTTCTTCCATTACTAATACCACTAATTACTTGCCCTTTTTATTTCCTTGTTTTTTACCTTCCCCGTTTTCCTGCAAATGTGGATCTGCGCGCATCAACGCCACTAAAGTTACTCTCATTCCCCTTTTTATGGCCCTTCAAGCCACTCATCTTTATGTCCATGCCGAATGGCCCCTCATAGCGATGGGGTGTAGTAGAATAGGCCCCTATCACCCCCTCCACCCTCCCAACCCCCTCCATACAAATACAATATCCACCTACTCCTGGGCCAGATCCTTCACCTAGACATTCACATAACCACTCACTCGGTGCTCGTCCCTAGTAATGGGTGAGACTTCCCTGGTGAGTTTATTCTTTGGATAATGGGTGGTAGTTTTGTGGTAGATCATGTTTTCCTGACGCCACCGCGACCGCATCAAAATGAGGATGGGGTGCGATTTTTGCGCTGTCAACCGAGACCCGGCATCGCTCAGTTGGCGGGACTCCAGCCCATTTGAGGACCGAGGACCGAGGACCGACCTTCGTTTCGGCATGGGGGTAGAGTCAGGAGGGTTGCAGGGTCTCCCTTTCGTAGTGCTACCAGTTGTTTACTTGGACTATTTCCCTCCCACACAAATGTCTTGGTGGGATTCGTTTTTTATATAATAATAAATAATAATGGTTATTCTATTACTAATATCACGGACGAGTGATCATTGGCAATAATTTCAGCGTTTGTGAAACAAGCAGCCAATAAGCGTACACGCCCAAAACTCTCTCACTCACACAAACATACACAAACTATTCTGGTTCAGAAAGTTGTTAAGGGATTTAAACTGCCCCACTTTTGTGCTCTTCTACCCGTGGGTACAAAGCAAAAGCCAACAAGGGTACGTCACCCGAAAATTTTCGAAAAGAGTTTTCGGAAAGGAAGTGTTAAAATTGGGTGAGTTAAAAAGTGTAAAAGGTACATAAGTAGTCAGAGTATCACTCCTTTTGGGGCGATATGGGTGTGCAACTCTCCTGGAAGACCTTTCCCATTAGATGACATTTAAAAAACATTGCGAAGCATTTTTAGGCTAAAATTACTAATTTAAGGATTGTTTAACCTTTAATTAAAATAAGAGTCTGGAATTACCCCATATCCGGATATCCCACGAGATATCTCGGGACTAAAGTCAATTATAATACATACAAATTTTTGAATGGGACGTATTAATTTTGGCATTTACCCCCTTAATTTAGCCTTCTGATTCCAACCCGAGTTTTCTCGTGACGTTCAGATGCGGGGAAAGACTGTAATAATAGTTATGTAAATGAAGTGGTAAGCTTAGAAAATGAAAATGTGTGGAAGAGATATAATCGCAGATTCACCTGCTGGCGTTGGGTCTTGAAGGCCAAGAGATCCTTCTGGTGTTTGCTGCATTATGGTTGCGCGTTGCGCAGGTTGATTTCTGAGGTGCGATAGTGGAGAAGTATAGATAAAAAGATATCGACGTACAGAAAAACTTCTATCTCTTTACGGTTTTTATCCCTTCATTATTTTTTTTATTCGTGAAAACGTATACAAAGTCAAATAATTTTAAAAGGCGATTAAGCATTTTTATTTCTTACAGGAGATTTGGAAAAGCAAGGCGGCAGATTGAAAGCTTTATAGACTGTAATACTTTACCATTGTTTATTTAACGAAATGCCACATTTTCCACAAAAAAAATCGGTAGAAAAAGGGAAATATGATGGGATCCGAGATAACTGCGAAGGAATTCTGTCATCTGACTTCAGTACAGTTATTTTCTCAATAACAGTCAACCACTCATGAAAGACTATGATACCACTAAAGTAATAATCAAATGATGAATGCTAATATGGCAAGTAGTAAATCTGCAGCTTCCCTATTATATTGAATATAGATTTTAAAATCGCCTTGATTGACTGTGCTTTAAGAAAGAAAAGAAAATAACTTTAAAATCGCCCTCCACAGTACTGGGGCATAATCTTAAAAAATAAGGTGGCTAGAGACTTTTTAGATCTGTGCATATATGTACCAGCAAAATAGCGATTGGTCACTACCACTAAAGTGCTGTAAAGTGGAATGTAGAAAATTTTCAAAAACAACTCAGTTAATAAAATCAGATAAGTTACGCGGATCTCGTTTCTGGACCATAAGTTTCAATTACCTCTATCAATTCTTAATTTGCTTTGTTCTATGCTTAGGGTCATCGTCTTGTTGAAATGCCCATCCTGGTTTCAACTTTAGAGAGAGGCAACGCTAGATAACAAATTTCTTCCCTAAATTCCCCTATACATTTCGCCGTTCATTCTTCCTCCGATTGCCGCATTCATCTAACCATGATGACCAAAAAACAGCCCTTACCTTGATTGATTCACCACCAAATTTGACTGTAGGGATCCTATTCTTTGGCATGTAAGCTGCACACTTTTTTCCCAACCCCACTGATTAAAATTCAACCGAAGAGTTCTATTTTCGTTTCATCTGACCAAAAGATTTGTTTCCATAACGTTGCTGGTTTATTTAAATGTTCATTTGCAAACGCCAAGCAAGCTTTGCATGAGGTTTCTAAGGTTTCTCCATGCGTCCCTCTACTCGACGCACAAATTACGTTCAATAGAGAGGACCATCTTGGCTCTCCGATATGCTCGACCATATCGGACGTTTCCTCCAAGCTCTCCTTTAATTCCCTGGACTGGGATCTAAGGGACTTCGCCGTAAGTGATCCACCAGATATACGAGAATTCTGTCAGATATTCTTGAAGTACGAGAAAATAGATCATAACGTTGCACCATTCTACTTATCGTATCCTTGCTAACTTCAACTTCACTTGTTTCCAGATCTTCCTACCTCGCTCTAAAAGTAGTCTGTGGCTATCAAATCCTGTTCTAGCAAAATTTCGAGCTGCACGTTTCGTTAACATCCGAGGGCGACCTTAACAATCCAAAGGATCAATTAAATTACGAGAACTCCAGTTGCTTATTATGGTACCAACTTAAGTTAGAGGTACTTTAAGCTGTACAGAGATCTTTCTGTACCAAGGGACACTCTCATGAAGGCTACAATGTGTTCACAAAGATCTTGAATGATTTGTTTGTTTTCCCCTTAATGATGTTGACGGTACAACTATCTTGTAAGAAATCATGCATTTGCCCCTCAAACGATTGCTAAATAAATCTTCCATTTAGTTTAAAGGATTCTAAATATTCGGCAACAAATAAAGATTAGTTTTTAATGAGACATTTTGCAGATGTAACTTATTTATATGTATTTACATGAATGTGTTTTAAACTTTTTCGTTGTCAAATTTCACTATTGTCGTTATAAAGCTTTTTCCTATTCAAGATTTGGATTTATGATCATTACATTGTATTGAGTACATAAAGTTCCACGGGCGTTGCAAATTTCATTAACCTGCGTTCACTAAAATTAGGGAAATTTCTATTTCTAACTGTTTTGTAAACTTTTGCGAATGACCATATATCGGCGCAGATCTTTCTGAAAGCAATGGGGCCAGGAGGGCATGCCATCTTCCAGATCTCTGATGCAAAATGCTGGCCCATGCTACATCTGACACCCTCTTCTAGGGCAAGTAAAGATAATCGCCCTCAATAACCATGAGATAAGATAAACACTCCTCGAATTTGACCAAGTATTAATAACTGCTCTTTTATTTTAGCTAAATAAAGATAAGCGCTTTTTAATTCAATCAAGTAGAAATAAACAATCCCCTTATTTGACAAAGTAAGGATAATCACTTTCATTATTTGATCAAGTAAAGATACGGTCTTTTAATTTTACAAAGTAAAGATAAGCACTCCATTAGTTTCAGCAAATAAAGATAATCGCCCTCATTAAAATATAAGCACTATATCAATTTGACCAAGTAAAGATAAGCAATCCCTTATTTTGACCAGGTAAAGATAAGTAGTCCATTGATTTGCCTAAGTAAAGATAAGCACGCCCTTAATTCGATCAAGTAAATATAAGCTAAACTCTAAAGATAAGCTTTCTTTAAATTCGATCTAGTAAACATAAATATCCGCAATTTGACAGATTAAAGATAACTAGTCAATAAATGAGCCAAGTAAAGACACACACTCCTTTAAATTTGACAAATATAAATAAACTTTACCTATATTTGTTCAAGTAAAGATAAGTATTCTAATATTTGATCAACATAACAAGCAAACCTTAATTTGACCAGGTAAAGATACGCATTCCTTTAATTTTTCCAACTAAATTTAAGTACTCCCTTAATGTCCAAGTAGAGATAAAAGATCATTAATTTGTCCAACTAAAGACAAATACTCCCTTATCATAATCCAATAAAGCTAAGCGTACTCTTAATTTTCCAAGGTCAAGATAAACACTCCTTTAATTTTACTAAATATAAATAAGCACTTCCTTAATTTGGCCAAATAAAGATAAACACTCCATTAATTCGAGGAAATAAAGATAAACACTCCATTAATTTTACAAAGTGAACAAAAGCACTTCTTTAATTTAACCAAGTCAAGAAAAGCATTCCATTGATTTGTCTAAATAAACATAAGTACTCTTAAAGTAAAAATAAGTAATACCTTAATTTTAGCAAAGAAAGATTAGTCTACCTTAATTTTCCCAACTAAAGATAAGCGCTCCCTAAATTTGACAGATATACATTCCCTAAATGTCATTGTGTTTGTTAATTTAGGTTAAATTAGTTTTTTGTCTTGTTTAATGTTTCCACCTAACCTGACTTACCCTAGTAAAGATAAACACTCTCTAAAACAACCAAAGTAGAGATAAGGACTCCTTTCTTTTGGAAATGCCTTTCTTTCCTTGGCCCCTAATTTTATTCACATTTAAACTAATAGGACTATCTCTCCTCCTATTAATTCGAATCCTATTCCTAAATTACAATTAAAGGACAAATCGTAAAATTCCATTCGTCCTCCTTCCTTAAAGCAAATAACCGAATCTTCTTTAATATAATACTGCTCTTCCGTGTAATTAATAAAGAATCGCGCACTTCTTACCCATTCTGGTACGAGTACGTGTATATGGAAAGGGACACTTAGTATTCCTCCCCGTGATAATGGAATCGTAATTTTTATCGACTATCTTCTAATTAAAGCGCCTTAAGGAAGACTGTCTACTGTACTTAACTCGATCCTATTTGCGTCCGAATTCGGTTAAAGACTTATATGAAAATTAAGTTGGAGGATTTAGGTACAATTAAGAAAATTTTGCTTACGTTGAATTCCAATAATTCAGTTGCAAATTATAAACCTTAGATTTTTCAGTTCATGAATTAAGATATTAATGAGTTGGTGGCAAATGGTTGTGTTGCATGCAACATGTAGTCCTACATGCGTGCATACATGAAAACATTTTACATTCCCATGTATATACTTTCTCGTTGACTTACTAAAGTTTATTCTTAAAAGGTTCCTCTATCGTAAGTACAGACTCGTACAGAATCGAGTGGTTACATTATACACCTATACAAATTATGTATACAAAGACAGATATATATATATATATATATATATATATATATATATATATATATATATATATATATAGATGTACTAAAACATACACAAGTGCTTTATTTAAAATTAAAGTGGAAAATAACCATGAAATCTCAGACATAAAGCCTTTGAAAAGAGAATTACAAAGATATGAAGTTATTAAAAGTGAAAATGAGTGGGAGGTTCATTTCCTGAGTAGCTAAAACAGGAGACTACTTACGATTCGAAGGATGCGCAACTCTCCTAGGCCTACCACACCACACCACACCCCCATCCTACAGAAAATGTAAGTGTTCAGTAGCCATCAGAGTAAGTCGGAATTACGAAGTAAAAATCACTTCTCAGAAGGAATTGGGGGAAAGCTACGAAAGATTTCGTCAATCGGTGAAGCTGAGTGGTGAAAGGCCAATGTAGCTTGTCACCTTTTGAATTTTTTGTATTCACTGCTCTGTTTCATTTGTATCAATCCCTGGTGTTATAGGTAAAATCTAAACAATGCATGGCCAGTCTAAATTTGACCTTCAACAAGGACTATAAAGAATCCTAAATAAAATTTATTTATCGTCACCAATAGAAGTTGCCTTGAGTGAACCGCACCTTCGTTGCGAGTCCATATTTATTTATAACTCCCCATTGCAAGTAAGGGGCCTTGTTAGTGAATAATTGAGGTAAATAATAGAGCTTTCATTTTTCATGATAAAAATAATTATTATAGCTTTATTAAAAATTGTTGAAACAATAAGTAAAATGATAGTTACGAGTATGTTTGCTTTCTACTTACCTCACCAAAACTACCTAACAGAGATTACCGACTAACTGCAAAATATGTGGCAAAGGAGCTGGCTTAAAACAAATGCCATTTGCATCTAACTACCTATTGAATTCATATAGTTATTTATTTACATTCGATTAGCATCGATTTATCGATGTGCATTTATTTACAAACGTTAAACCTGAAGATTACACATAACTCAAATTCATATCTAGCGGCAAAGAATTCAAGCAAAAGCAATTGAATTCGTCGATAACGTTTGGAACCGTGTGGCTATGAACTCAAACAAAACAATTGCCCATTCTGCAAGCTCTAATTGTCTGAATCTGGTGGCTAAGAACTCTAGCAAAACAATTGGTTTCGACAATAGGGTTGAATCTAGAATCTTGCCGCGGAGAATTAGAGCTAAAATAAGACAACTTTGAGAAAAGTCTTGAATTTTGAATCTAGTGGCTAAGAATTCAGACGAAAACATTGTAATTCTTAGGAATTCTTGAATTTTCGATCTGGTAGCTAAGAACTCAAGCAAAAACAATTGATTATTTGAGAATTGTTGAATTTCGAATATGACCAGTGAATTTTTAATCTGGATTTCAAGAAATTAAGAAAAAACAATAAGATTCCTTAGGAATTCATTAAGTTTGATTATCACGGATAATAATTCAAGTAAAAACATTTGAATTCTTTGAGAATTCTTGAATTTTGATTCTTGCGTCTAGGAACTCAATCTTTTATCTGAATCTTGAATCTGGCGGCTAAGATGTAAATAAAATAAAGAATTCTTCGAGAATTGTTGAATCATCAATTTGAAGGGTAAGAACTCAAAAAAACGCTCAAACACAATTGAACTCGACTATAAATCTTGAATTTTGAATTTTAGGGGTAAAAGATCTAGGGCAAAACTTTTTAATTTTTTGACAACTCTTCACTTTTGGAATAAGGTGACTAAGAACAGTCAAAATCGAATGAATTTGAAAGAAAATTTCCCAACTAGAATTGAAATGAAAGCAATTGTATGCTTTAAGAACAACTCTTTTTTTTTAATCTGGTGACAAAGAACTTAATTAAAAAAAAATTTGAATTCTTCGAGAGCTCGTAAATTTAGAATCTCGAGGATAGGAACTCAACCCCCTAAAAATTTCAAATTACGATCTCTTGAATTTTGAATCTGGTAGCAATGAACTTGGGTTAAAACTTCGGAATTGTCCATAAATCTTAAATTCTGTATCTGGAGATTAAGAACCCAAGCAAAAACAATGTAATTTTTTTTGAGAAAACGGAAGAATGAATATGGCGGCTAAAATTGAAAACAAAATAAAGATGAATTATTAGAAAATTGTTAAAACTTTAGCCGACAGCTAAGAGATGAAACCAAAACAATTGAAGTCTACAATTTCAAGATAAGTTTTGTAAATTGAATCTTGCGGCGAAGAAGTAGAGCAAAAGAAGTGAGTTACTCGAGAACGCTTCAATTGCATTCTTCGAAGCCTAGAACAGATGTTCTTAAAGAAGTACCTCAATACCCCAAGGGGTATCAAAACTGGTGCTTGTGGGGTATCCAAAAAGGCAGCCTGGGCCGGGTGCGCCATGGAATTGAAGCTTTGATTTTTTCGAAAGAAGAGGAGCACAAGGCGCATACAGCTGAGAGTCGAAAAATTCATGCTGAATTAGCACAAATAGTGCTGTGTAACAATAAGGTAATGTGTAAAAATGCAAAATAATGTAATATGTTAAAATGTACAATAATGTAATGAGTAGAATAATGTAATGTAGACTGCTTTATTTATTTACTGAAAATATAAAAAAACAAGGTCTGCTGACCAAAAACGCGTGCTCTCACTTGTACTGATTTATGACCTTACGACCTTGAAAACTTTTAATAATTCGCCGACTAACCTTGGGAGAACCTTGGCAATTTTATCATTCGAAAAGAAATGTACAACAACACAAGGATTTCAAATTTCGTTAAAATCGGCCGAATAGTTATGAAGTTATTGCCAAATAATTCCCAGGGTAACCTTCGAAAGACTTCGGCAAATATATTGTTCGAAATAAAATGTAAAACAACATAAGTGTTTCAAATTTCGTTAGTATCTAGAGAATAGTTATGATGTTATTGTCAAAACAAAATAGTCCCGCGATATCCTTGGGTAGTGGTGGTGTAGGTGTTGATGTTTAGATGGTGGTGTAAGTAGTGGTGTAGATAGTGGTGGCGTAGGTGATGGTGGTGGTGTGTGTGTAGGTGATGGTGGTGGTCGTCGTGGTGTAGGTGGTGATGGTGTAATGATGGTGGGGGTAAGTGGTGGTGTAGGTGATGGTCAGATAGTTAATGTTGGTGGTGTAGGTGGTGGTGTAGGTGGTGGTGTAGGTGGTAGTGGTGATGGTGTAGGTGGTGGTGTAGGTGGTAGTGGTGATGGTGTAGGTGGTGGTGTTATATGCGCTGTATGCACTGGTGTTGTAGGTGGTGGTGGTGGTGGTGATGGTGTTATATGCGTTGTATGTAGTGGTGTTGTCGGTGGTGTAAATGGTAGTGGTGTAGCTGATGGTGTAGGTGGTGGGGTACGGGTGTAGCTGGAGGTAGAAGTGTGGGTGTAGGTTTTTGTAGTGTAGGTGTCGATGGTGTAGGTGTTGATGTTGTAGATGGTAGTGGCATAGGTGTTGTTAGTGTAGGTGGTGGTGTAGGTGATGGTGGTTTAGTTGGTGTAGGTATAGGTGGTGAAACTATTAGTGGTGTAGGTTGTGGTGGTGTAGGTGGCATAAGTGGTGGTGGTTTACTTGTGTAGGTGGTGTATGTTGCGATGGTCTAGGTGTAGGTGGTGTTGGTCGTTGTGCAGATGGTATTGGTGCTAGTGTAGGTTGGGGTAGGTGGTGTAGGTAGTGAAAGTGGTTCAGGTGGTAAGTTGGTAGTGGTATAGGTGTTGTAGGTGTTAGTGGTGTAGGTATAGTAGGTGGTTGTGGTGGTGTGGGGGGTTGTGGTGGTGTAGGGTAGTTGGTTGTGGTGATGTAGGGGGTTGTGGTGTAGGGTAGTTGGTTGTGGTGTACGTGTACCTGGTGTAGGTGGTGGTGTAGGCATAGGTGATGTAGGTTGTGCAGATGGTGGCGGTGTAGGTGGTGATGCTGTAGGTGGTGAGGCTGTAGGTGGTGGTAGTGTAGGTCCTAGTGTGTAGGTTGTGTAGGTGATGATTCGAAAGAGAATGTAAAACAACATTAGGGGTTCAAATTTCGTTAGTGTGATAGAACGGTTTGAAGCCGCTTAATTTCAACCGCTATCACATGTTGTTTAGAAACACGTTGCTACCCACGTGCATCTTCGCCTTGAAGCTGGGCGCGTTATCACCCCACCTGAATCAATATTTAACCAAGGAGGTTCATCCCCCCCCCCCGCCCCATTTCGCCCCATGCGCCGACCTCGCCAGATTGAGTTAGGCTTATGGGCAGATAAGATATGTTCTCATGGCGCGGCTGGGCATTCCCTCGAAGCCCCCACTCCATTGTCCCCTACGCCAAGGGGATGGCTCGACTATTTATATGGAAACTTTACCAATAAGAGCAGATTCAGATCCAGATTATCTTCGCGAGACATCCCGCCGATCCAGTCTCACCTTGTGCACTAGGGTTCTCTACCTCGAGATCCTCCATCTTTGTCCAGAAGAGGACAATATCCCTTGAGTGCAAAAGGTTCGAGCCTTCAAGACGCCGAGTCTACAAGGCCTCCCCTGTTGTTCAGAAAGAGAACAACGTTAGAACAGCAATTGTTCTTTGAGCCCGTTGACAAGAGACGGTTCCCCCCCCCCCCTGTTGTTCAGAAAGAGAACAACATTAGAACAGCCATTGTTCTTTGAGCCCGTTGACAAGAAACGGTTCTCACCCTTTCCCCCCTGTTGTTCAGAAAGAGAACAACGTTAGAACAGCCATTGTTCTTTGAGCCCGTAGACAAGAGACGGTTTTCACCCCCCCCCCCCCCGTTGTTCAGAAGAGAACAACGTAGAACAGCCATTTTTCTTCAAGCCCGTTCGTCGAGAAACCGTTCTCATTCCCAAGACGTCACTTCAGGACGTGGTTCTTAAAGTCCAAAGTTTTATTTCTATGGACTATTTTTAGTCGCGTACGAGTCTAGTCGCAGGCGACTCTACATCTCATTATGTCAGTCGGTCCTCGTTTTGCTTTTTTTTAATGACATTATAACTATTCGGCCGATTCTAACTGTCGTAGAATAGACTCTCGACGGTATACCATATATAACTATTCGTTGAGGGAACTATTCAATTATATTTAGAGTGCGTGGTTATCTGGTTGACCGATATTATTTATTTTCAATATGATTTAGAATTGGAACTGAGCTCAAGGATAATAATATGGCTATCATTAATAAAATAGAGTTTTATGAATTAAACTATCAACAACACACAAAACGGAAAATGGGGCCCCCTTCGGCTGGAACTCGCCAGCGGACCGAAGATTCCTTCGCGTCGCCTTCCTCTGCACAACAACTTTTAATTACGTAAGCTGAACATCACCTTTGAGTATTTAACCTTTTTGTCAACTCTATCCTGTGCTTTAAATGGTTTAGCGAACCATCCAATCCATTTAATTTTCATTTTTTTACCTTTTTAAATCTCTCCCAAATCTTAATCCTCGGATTAGCCAGATTTTCCCACGACCCTTTCCGTTCTCTGTTTATGTAAACATTTTCCGTTTTGTGTGTTGTTGATAGTTTAATTCATAAAACTCTATTTTATTAATGATAGCCATATTATTATCCTTGAGCTCAGTTCCAATTCTAAATCATATTGAAAATAAATAATATCGGTCAACCAGATAACCACGCACTCTAAATATAATTGAATAGTTCCCTCAACGAATAGTTATATATGGTATACCGTCGAGAGTCTATTCTACGACAGTTAGAATCGGCCGAATAGTTATAATGTCATTAAAAAAAAGCAAAACGAGGACCGACTGACATAATGAGATGTAGAGTCGCCTGCGACTAGACTCGTACGCGACTAAAAATAGTCCATAGAAATAAAACTTTGGACTTTAAGAACCACTTTGAATTTGGCAGCTAAGGCAAAGAGAAACATTCACCTCTACATCTCTAATTTTTAATCTACCGGGTAAGAACTCCTCCACCCCCCACCCCCCAAATTAAGTGGTTCGATTTCACAGCTAAGAATTCAAGCAAGAAAAATTATATTCTTCGAGAACCCGTCCATCTTTAATCTTGTACACGAGAACTGAAGCAACAACAATTTAATTCAGGGATAAGTTTTGAATTTCCAATATGACGAGTAAGAATTAAAGGAAAAACAATTGAAATATTCGAGAACTCTTAAACTTTTAACTTGGCGGGCTATGTCTTAATTTCTTTTTAAATTTATGGTTATCTTGAATCTGGCAGCGAAGAACTCAAGCAAAAACAATTAAATTATACAAATGAGTGCTGAATTTGGAATAAGGCAATAAAAAAACTAGACTAGAGTAAAAACAAGTTAGTTCTCTCAGAACTCTTCAACTTTGAATTTGGCGGATAACAACTCAGACAAAAACAATTAGACTCTACAAGAGTTATTAAAATTTGATTATAGCAGCTAATAACTCGAGCAAAAACAATTAAAGTACGCAAATGAGTGTTGAATTTTGAATAAAGTAATCAAAAACCTGGGTAAAAATAATTTAATTCTATGAGATCTCTTCAACTTTGAATGTGGCGGATAAGAAATCAAGCAAAATGAATTGGACTTTTCAAGAACTCTTTAAATTTGATTAATAGTGACTGAGAATTAGAGCAAAAAAATTAAAATTCCATGAAAAGTGTTGAATTTTGAATCTAGTTACAGATGACTCAAACCCCTCAAAATTGAATTCTTGGAGTACTCTTGAATTTAAAATATGTAGGCTATCAACTCAAGGAAAAATGTATCCTCGAGAATTTTTAAATTTTGAATCGGGCTACATAGGAATCAAGCAAAAACAATTCACAAATGATTTCTTCTAGAACTCTGGAACTTTTAATCTGGCAGCGCAAAACTAGCCAAACTCATTTGAATTTTAACATAAGTTTTAATTTTGAATATCGTGAATTTTGAGTCGGTCGGCATAAAGCTCAAGCAAAAGAGAATATTCGATAATTGTTGAATTTTGAATCTCGCAATAAAAATTCAAACAAAAATAATTGATTTCTTCGAAAAGTCTCTAATTTTGAATACGGCTGTTAAAGAACTCATTAAAAATGTGTTTATTTCTTTAATAATTCTAGGAACTTGAATCAAGTGGCTAAGAACTCAAGTAACATAAAATTTAATTCTAGGATAAATCTTTAATTTTGAATCTGGTAGATAAAAACAAACAAAAGCAATTGATTTCTCCGAGGTGTTTGATCTTGGATATTGGTGGCTAAGAGCTATTTCAAATACAAGACATTCTTCTGCAACTCTTAAATTTTGAATCTGGCAGTTAAGAAATTAAGCCAAAACAATTCATTCTTTTATAACTCCGAATTTTGAATCTGGCAGCTAAAAACTCAAACAAAAACAATATTGGATTCTATGAATCGTCTTAAATTTTGAATCTGCGAAGAAGAAAAAACCTCATAATCGCTAAGAACTCATGCAAAAACTATTTAATCCTACCATATGTCTTGAACTTTGAATTTACTGCCAGTTTTTACATAATACTATTTTTTTAACATTCCTTCTAGCTGCAAGTTGGCTAAATGTAATGTAGCTAGAAGAAGATGAACTCAAGATTCCCAAACAATCTCCTGGAGGTTTTTTTCGTCGTTCCTTTACCAGTGAATGCCTCTTCCCTCCAATGAGCAACATTTCATTAAACGAGTCTCTAGAAAATGATTCACGTAAACTCACCTGAATTCTTGCCTCCGTTAAGCCAATTTTCATCGCAAGCTCTTCTCTGTGGAAAGAAAAGAAACTCTTATTTATTTATATAAAAGGTGAAACTAATGTGGTCATTATCACCAGTGTTTTGAAGAGATTTATCCAGAAAGTGGGGAAGTTAGGTAAAGTATAAAAATATGTGAAAAGTACATAATCCGCGTAACTAACGAGGAGACTATTGAGTGCTAACATTAAATATATATTTTTTTTATTCACACAGCCTTTAGATGAGTTGTATAACAAGGCATGTGTCAGTTATGCGCCTAGTAGTTAATGTTGGTCATAGATTGAGTAGAGGATTATTCTACTCCCTAATACTTGCTTTTACCGTGATATTATACCTTATTTAGATTCTGGTTATCAGGGTTATTTATTTTGAGTTTCCATGGTTTGAGTGGTTAAAATATACTTCGATCTTTAGTATTTGGATTCACTTGTTTTGCTTTTGGGTAATTATATTTTTTAATTATTCAGCTTGTATTTTGTCTGTTCTCTACCTTCATTATTTTTCCAATGAAACTTCTTCGTTGGATTATACTCGGTTAGTTTTCTGTCATTTTTCCAAACACCATGGCCGTAGGTTAGTCAAGTGTTTGCATGGTTATACACTACCTAAATATAAGCTATACATCCAGCATGGAACAGATATTGGTATAAATGGTTGCATTTAAGATATACATAAGTTAAGGGCACAAATGGACTGGCCTGATATAAATACATTTTGATCACATTTCGAGTGTCTTATGAATCCAATCCTGTCATTGATAGTCTTGGACCTGTAGGTCTTTTTACGGACATTCAGGTAGGTTATGATTCCAAACGTGGCCTTGAAAGTTCTTCGACCTTCAAGGAAGACAGCTTCGTGTCGATAGATATCGGTCTTCGGCTGTTGCTGCCTCTTCTTAGTTTAAATTCTCTTTTCATCTAATTCTGCCTAGCTAGTTTGATAAAAAGTTGCTGTTCATTCTCAAAATAATGCTTCGCCAGAATAACTGTTCCTTCTCTAATGATTGTTCCTCATAATTTCTTATTTGGGTAGTCGTTCTTAAAGTAATAACATAGTTTGGCAGATGTTTTCAATGTTTTCCTACGTTTCATCCTTTGTTCCAAAGGAATATCACATTTGCTATCTTGGTTGATCTGATAACTTTACTGACCAGACTCTGGGTGAGATAGTTGTTTGCTCGTCGTGTATTTCATACAACATTTGAGCTGTTCGGGACTCTTAGAACACGGGATATTCACGCTTTGTACAATGTACATCTTTGGGGTACAAGACAAAAGATTATTGCAATGGATGATGGACAAAATTGCAATAAATTACACTATTTATATAGATGAGCAAGAAAGAGATTTACTAATAAAAGATGTTGAGTTAGATTTACAGAAATCCATGATAATTGAAATGAAATTAAGAATTTTACAGAAATAAATTAGAAATTGCTAGGTGAGCTGGGGTGTGTGTATGTGCGAGGTAACGTATTTGGATTCTCGCGAGCATAGACGGTCGGCAAGAAAAATCACTCCATTTCGTGAAGAGTGAGTTGACGAAGGCATGCCGCCGAAAGTTCTATTTTTGTCTCATCGAACATACAATATTGTTCCAAAATTCCCTTCTCCTTTTGAAGGTGCTCTCAGTCGACATTAAACGGTTCGTTACATGCTTTTTATTAAGATGTGGAGCTTTAGGGAGAATGAAGGAATACAGATCATTACGATGGCATTCTCTACTAATTGTATTTTTACTCACTTTAGTCCCTGACTATACCAGGACGTTTTGTACGACTTCCAAAGTAATCATTGGGTTATTTTTTAGCTTTGATGCATGAAACGTCAAGAACGATCCTTAATCTTGCGAGGAGTATCGGCTCTTGGTAACGTGGAGGTGATTCCATACTCGCGATGCTTTCGAATTATAGAACTTAAAGTTGCCTAAGTGACTTCAACTCGTTCAGAAATTGTCCTATAGGATAGACCATCTTAATGAAGTTCAATTATGTGCTGTAGAATACCTTGATGAACTTCTTTGACCTTCGGTATTGCTTAAAGCAAGCGTCCTTCTTTATGGATACTTATCAATGAATGACAGTGCTATTGTTAGAAATTTGTCGAATCTTTTTTTCTTACCCTTTTCATCGAATTTATGGGGGTTTTTTTGTTAAAATAACAAAATTATTGCATGTATTAGAGTGGTTGTATACTTTTTCACCTGCTAAATTAGGTTTATTAGCAATTGTTATTATATACAAAAAATCTTATCTGTATTTCTTCTGTTAAATATATGTTTACTACTGAGTTTTCTGTTTGTTTTATAACCAGACGAAAACACGAATATATATATATATATATATATATATATATATATATATATATATATATATATATATATATATATATATATATATATATATATATAAAGGTTACCCATAAAGAAAGAAAAAGCAAAAAGTAAAGTAGAAATAATGATTATAGGGGAAATAATCGAAATCAAGACTTTGGGGAATAGGAAAGTAAATAGTCAAAGAAAGAATCGATATAAAGGATAGAAAACAGTTTCTATATTTAGAAGAATAAAAATACGCCCACAAGCGGCTGATCTAGGATCAGCGATCCTAGTAAAACGCCGTATACAACACACACTCATAGAGACAAGAGACGATTCTTTCTTAGCCTGCAAAATAGACACAAACGCTGGCCCAATCCTAGTTGTCAAACACATTCGAGTTCACATGATTAACAAGGCAACTAAGGAAACTTGATGGCGACCCAATATATAACCAAATACATCATATTCAACACAGCGGCTTGGGCAAACAAATACCCAGCAGCCCTCAACTACCCTATACCCACACCTACATACACGTAAGTAGCAGCATCTAGAGACGTTTCCATGAATCACGCCGCACGCAGCATGCGAACCAGCAACCTTGTCGATTAGCCAGACCCCTGCCTACCCTGCCGACCCTTTATCCTCGCTAGTCAAATACTCCAACACACACACACACACCATCAAACACACGTCGCACTGGCGTATAGCGACCGGCTATTTCCGCAACTTTCCTCTCTGACTGCTGTTTGCCGTAACTTGACTACAGGAATCTCTCCATTTTTCTTTGTATTCTTGTCTCGTCTCTTGTTGGGGTCTACCTAAGATCTTTAAAATGAAAATATTACCTAATCCTCATTATATTTTAGTGGAAAAGCAACCGGGTTTTTTTTTAGGAATGGGACCTCTGAATAATAAATATTTACAGTGAACATAATTATTTATTTTCTCAGTTATAAAACTAGAGAATTAATAAAATAATTTTAAATAAGCATTAGTACTACAAAAATTACTAACAATTACCTCGACAACAAAATATTGTAAACAAAATGAATAGAAAAGTATAAAATAGAATTAACAGGGAAATAATTAAGCTCGGAACATTCGCAAGAAATATAATGAACTTTTTAATTTGGCATAAAGTAGGAAATGTTTTTTGATGTTAATTCGATAAATGAACCAATTCAATTAATATAATAACCTTAAAAAAATGTTCACTGAATATTTTGGGGCTAACTTTTAAATAATAAAAATCAAAGGTTTGGATCACAAAGCCAAGAACGATGAAATGAAAAAGGATAGATTGACGAATCAATTCAGACGATATTTCTTCTGATAAAAGAGTTAGTAAAAATGTTGTAGATAATTACCAAGGTTAATTTACTAAAGAGCCTAGATGTAAAATGTATTAATTAAAATAGATAAAAAAATCGGTAAAGATTTATTTTAACACATATTTGCAAATGAATTTAAAAATATGTTTTTCTTATGCAGTTTTATGTGCACTTTTCAGATCTGACACTCGTTTTTTCCAGAAATGCATACTTTTCTCATAATTGACCTAAGTTCCATAATAGAGAAAGTATGGATTTCCAGCAAAAAGGAGTTTCAGATCTGAAAAGTACACATAAAACTGAATAAGAAAAACACATTTTAAAATTCATTTAAAAGATCGTCGTTGTAAAACGACGATAGCGCTGCCTACTTTAGGCTATTTACGCAAAAAATTAACATTTTTTAGGTACCTTCGAAATGGTTGGCTTCATCCCCAACCCCTTATTTAGTTGTGTAGGGTTGTACTCCCCCCCCCACATACAAATTTAAAAACTCGTAATATTCCTAATTCCAAAGCCTACCATCAGATTCGAATGCAAACGTCGATTGTCAAATGTCGTTAGGCCTCTAGTTTGAATCAAAGCTTTGCGCAGAAAACAGTTTATAAAATAAAGGGAAGCACTTGTAACAACGCGGGCATTAGAAAGCAACGTGCCCTTAAACGCACTAACGGAAAATTTGTACTGGATTTTCGACCTTTCGAATATTTTAATCCCGACAAAGCAAAGCCACTGCAAGCCATGATACCATATAAACTACAAAAAGGAAAGCCGTGAATCGTTCGTTCGAAATATACGGGAATCTAAAACGAAAAACTATCGGGTAATCGGCAAAAGACGCATGCGCAGATCGCCTGCAGCTCTAAAAAAGGCTAGCATTGGTTGAATATCGCCAAAAGACGCATACGCAGATCGCCTCCAGATCTAAAACAGCCAAGTCTATGTGAGAGTCAGGCCAAAAGTTGAAAGAAATAGGTAAAAAATGACGCAGATAGATTCAAATTTAGCAAAACAACAATATAGTTTCAAAAAGTGAATAACTACCATATTATTAAGTTCCGGAAGTTCAAAGTGACACCGATGACCATCATTTTAAAACTTAAAAATGTTTATGTTGAAAATTAAAAATCGTAAATGTGTTAAAACGAATCTTTACCCCTAAATCTGCCTTTAAATCAGGAAATAGATTTGAATATGTAGTTGGGGATAATCCTTACTTCAATAGGAAAGAAAAATAAAAACCACATAAGACTATAACTGTTCACCATATTACTTTGGGAGTCTAGGATAAGTTATCCGATGAATCAGGATTTTTTCGGATCCTGACCAGTGACGTTTAATTTTGTATGATAAACCGATAATATAATTCCTATATACTCGTACAATATTGATTTCATTTATGATTAGTAAGCCAAATCCGGCCCACCGCAGCACTGTGCCACAGATTAACATTTGAAAGCAATTCTCTTGATTGGATGCAACAATTACAAAGCAAATATTGATGATATCTTAAAAGCTAAACGCCAGTTTCACAAATCTCACTAACCTTTTTTGCTGCTTAGTTTGTGAGACTCGGATATGAGCGCGCTGGGTATGATAATATACTTATCACTAACTACGCTTTCTTTGATAACTTTTTGGGTAAATAAATATGTTCGTTGCTTTTATTTTTTTGTATTTTGTTTATTGGTAAATAAATATGTTGGTTGTCTTTATTTTTTGTGTAGTCAGTATAATGTATTGAACAAAATGGTTATGCAGCCCGTGCTCGTCATTGTCTCTGTTATCTGACCCACTGTGAAAAATCTTTGGTGACCCCTGATCTACAAAATCGCGTGATCGCCCTTTTATCCACCTGGATCAACAAGAATGAAATTCTGGATCTCAGCTTCTCAAAAACGGACTTCGTCTTCACCCAGCCATACATACACCAGTACTATACTCCATAAGCGATCCCACAAGGACTTTAAAACACGTTTGTAAATAGTCATCCAGATGCTTGATGTATTCATCCAAAAAGTCAACTGTTCTATTAACTTCCATAACAGCAAAGGAGCCCTGCTCCATCTCTTTAAGCGAACTAATGAGAGAAGGTATCGTTAGCTCTATAATGTACTATTCGCCTAGCAACATTAGAGTAGAGGGTAAAACGAAACACATCGAGTCGTGCCAGGACAAATCCTTTGTTCATCACTCAACTAATATCGTGCTGCTTTGTAAACACCTGTAGGTATATATATATATATATATATATATATATATATAGTCGAGCTGATGGGCCGATTCCTCGGAAAGCGCAAGCTAAATACGAAGAGTAAACAGACACGACGAATTGGAACATTTAATAGAGATATGTATCTGAACGTTTCGTACATCGACTGTGTACATCATCAACAGAGTTTTCCGTCAATCAAAAAAATATTAGAATAAATATTAAAACCAGACTTAAAATATAACAGTTAATTGGACAAAAAGAAGAGAAAAAGGTACAAAAACAAAGGCAAACATACAAAAAAAAAAATTAAATAAATAAATTAATAAAATTTGGAAAATTGGTTTACCAGGCAGAGCTCCCTGTATAGGTAAGTGTTCCTGACCAGACTGTGGTGTTGTGGCGAGAATTAGACTCAAATAATTATTGGTGGCATGTTGGTTGGTTGTATAGGAAGGGAATAGTTGGTTGGATTTCAAATAATTAATAAGGGAGTTAAAGACTGTTGGTAGTTAAGTTTAGAGGTGACTTTAAAAATGTTTAAAGATTCAAAAATATCCAAATCACGTATATTAGGACACGAATATTAGAGAGTTAGTGCTCCCTCGTGTGTGAGTTGCTGTTATTTATTATATATGTTGTGGAAGATATACATTTTCAATGATTAATGCCCTTTTCTCAGACTACTAAGAGAAAGGAATTCAAGTTAGTCCCACTGTCCCAAATTTTTATCCTTGATCCACCATTGTTAAAGAGAAGGCAATTATTGGAATGACGGATCCAGTGTTAATCTCTGATTCCCTGCCAGTGAGTAGATCCAATAAATTCAGGCAGGGATTTGATCGGATGACGCATGACACATTACTCACTGTCGTTTAGTAGGGACATTTCCTGACTCGATTTGGCATCCGGGGGAGCAAAAATAAGCTTGATCCAAAATCTTCGATGGTATTAGCACCTACATAAAGCGATGATATGAGATGCACGTTGGAAGGAAGGAGAACGTTCCCTGTGGGTGCCTGTCTGTTAATCAGGTTTGTAGATCCTCTGTAAGAGAGTTCCAATATCATACTTGAGGGAGCATATGGCTCTTTCCATCGTCTCGCCTAGATGGTGTAAGGGTTCCTTCTTGGCAGTGGTTACCATCTCTTAAATGCTATTGCTAATTGCACATGCGACAACCGTGACTAATGCATTCTGAAAGGATGAGTGAAGGTGTCTGACAAATGACTTTCGGAGAAACTCCAGGCTTACTTTGTCGCATAAAGTGTCCCGAGTTCCCCTTTTTATATCTTCAGGGAGATGTAAAAACAGGCTTGTCCTAGCCAGAAGCTCCATTTTTGTGCCGCAGTGAGGTCAAATATATTTTTTTAAAATAGGGGCCCGGAGTGTGAGGTAAGTAAGGATCTCATGATCTCTTCGGAAGTGGAAGATCCTGCGTGGGATATCCTGGTTGGCATTCCAGTAAGGAGATAAGAGTGAGAGAACTTTCCATGGCTGGTGTGTTTATATGTTAAGTCACTGGTTCCATGAGCTGGTATAAAAATTTTGCTTAATCCTGTGTTGTCGATTTTTAAGTCATGAATGGGAGGGAGTCAAGAGCTTCATTCCATGCTCGTCACTATTCTTTAAAATGGCTTGTGAGCACTCTTCTTTCAACAGTGAACTTAACCACAATCTTAACTATCCTGCTACAGACAGGCGAAGAAAAGCACAACGTTGATGCCAGTTTTATTTATACAACTAAAACTTTGAGCAAAAGCAAATAGATGAATTTGACGTAGGTTAAAAATTCCTTTTGAATGAATGAAGGTTAGACTTGTACAATTTTGAGTGATTGATTTGATCTCGAATGAGAAATACAAGATCTTCACTGAGCAAATTATTGGAAACAGCGAGGATTGAACACAAATATGAGTATTAGTAATGTAATAAATATTCAATGATACTTTTGAATGATGATCTGAGTAATGCTGCTAATAATGATGCAAGACTGCCTTAGCAATCCCTTTTATATGAAAAGAAATCGCAAGATTTTCATAATGTGTATCGAACCGGACATATACATGTGAGAGTGTCCGTGTGGTGTTTTTAGGTGTGTGTTGTCAATTTAGTGTCTTTGAATTATTTGACCCAACAATTATTTTTTTCTAAAGCCTGATTTTGAGATGAGTTCTTGTTTGCATTGGAATTTAATAAAGTTGAAATGGAATGTTTATATTTTCTTGGTAAAATTATGTTTCCTTTTCTCGACATGATCCATCATTTCTACTTTATAGTAATGATCTTGGGGGACGGTTAATAAAAAAGTATTAATTTTTGTTTATGACAGCAAATTGGCACCTGTCGTAAAAGAAGTCGGGGGGGGGGGTTAATTTTAAAGTGCAGACGATTTAAACAAGTTGGTATCTCAGGCATATAGCTGTCAGTTTGCTGACAACCTTAAAAAATGCAGTATTAGCATTGGAAGACAATATGGAATTTTGCTATGAAAGGAGGAGGAGTGGCTGGCCTCAATAGAGGAAAAGAAGAACTTTGGAGTAGTAATTGGTCATTAAGCTTTTGTAAACAATGTAATGAGGTAAATAATAGAGGGAATAGTGCACTGTGATTCATTATCAGAAAGGTTAGCTATAAAAGTAAGCAACTTAACCTTAAACTCTATAATTCGTATGTCAGTCCATATTTAGACCATTGTATAGAGATATGATCCCTTCATTTTAGAGGTGATATCATCCTAATAGGAGCAGTAAATAGGAAGCAAACAGAAATGATACGTTCCATGAGGTAGCTTGAATATTTCGATTGACCTAGGGCACTAAATATATTAATATTTGGAAGAAGGTGAATGAGAATGGATATTATTGAGCTACGACATTTTTTATCAAAACCTTCGGCACCAAACGTTCCTGAATATTTGTACAAATACGTGCTTATTCAGACCAATACTGATTGAAATAAGTCTTTGGGATCTGTGTGGTATTAGCGAAAAGTAATTTCAGTATTGGACCTTTCTGTCCGAAAGGTGCCATTGAAAAAAAAAGGGATTCTGAAGTGAGGTGAAAATTAAGTTTATAGCGAACCTTAAATTGGCTTTATTGCCAAAGCCTCAAGCATCGAAGTAAATATACAAGGATACTTCTACCCCCCACGTTATATATCAATAATTTTCAGGCGGATTCGGCCTTTTAAGGAGGGTAGAGAAAACTTCAAAGGGAACCTAATAAAGAAAGAAAAATGTGGTTGTAATGAAGAAATTGGTGGTAAAAGAACGTAGAACTACTATTTATTCGATAGTTAATAAACGTCAAGATCTCGATAGATTTGTTTACTTCGATTTTGTACCACTATATTAACCTCAGCAAGTTCTCTGTTAGATAGGTACCCAAAGTGTTGTGCCCACAGGAGCTTTTTTTAAAGAGCGACTCTTCCCAATATGATCTCGAGAGTAAAATCCAGTTGGTACAATAACTACCAAGGAAACAAGCTATCTAGTCAAATTGAAAGCCGAGAGAAGGGCACAGGTTTTGGTAATAATAGGGTAATTTTAATAGGCTTTTCTAAGGGAACGAATGATCATATCTGACAATTATGAATACGTTCTTATAAAGTTGAAGGCCTCATTAGTTGAAAAGATACCGGGAAAGCTATATCGAGGGAGTTCTCTTTCGCTACGATAACGAAAATAGATAATTTTTTAATGTTTGTAGGGCAAGATTTTTGATGGAAAATCTTTCCCCATCGGCCAAAACCATGACATTGCCCGTTTACGAAAAAAACGGGCAATATCACTAAAAAAACCCGATTCCCGTCGCTCGCTCAAGCAAAATTAGCATCTGTAGATGACTTTTATATAAGGGTTTTGACTTAGTAGGCTTTATGTAGTGGCTGATTGATTGACTCGGGTGACCTTTGATAGTCTTTGGTGACATTAATTATTAGCAAAGATTAATGACGGATCAACCCTATAAGTAAAATAAGCACGTGATTAGGGCATCGAGGGAAGGAGGGGCACCTCAAAATAATTTCATAGCCGAATTTACCATTTAAATCATTAAATTTATTAAATTTATAGCCATTTTCAAAATTTAATGAAAACTGAAAAGGTTAGGTTTATAAAGCGTTCTCTCCTGTATCATGTTTATCCAGCAAAATAAGGTACACTGTGTTCGAAGAATGGAAGTCATACAAGTTTTGAACAAGTCTAGTACGCGTTTGAAACTGCAAGTGACGGGTAGTTGCTCGTAAGTTCTTAGTTTAGTAGCCAGGTGTTACTGGTGTTAATTGCATTTACATTCATTACATCTTCTTGCTTTAAGTTGCTTAATGACTATTCCAATAGCACACTCAGCTATGGTTGTTTAATCTTTTAAAATGTAATTACGTTTTATATATTTTGAATGCGTTTAACGTGGATATTTTTTTAAGGGGATAGTTTCGGTAAAAATGCTAACTTTCTTATTATTATAGCTAGAGCGATGGATTTGTGCAGAATTATAGAGAATTAGAATTCAAATCGAATTGTTCCTATAAATATTTTCGATTTCCCGATATAAACGGAGATATTCTGAAAAAAACACGAAAAATAAACAAAGTCTGCTGACCAAAAGTCGCGTACCCACACTTTATAGAATATTATTGCATATCATAGTATAGCATGGCACAGCATTGCATAATATAGCCCAGCATAGTATAACATAACATAATATAACATAACAGCAGAGTCTAGCCTAGCCTAGCCTAAAATAGAATACTATAGCCACATACTTTAGCATAGCATAGTAGAGATTAGCCTAGCCTAGCATGGTGTAATATTGTCTAGCATAGCATGGCCTAGTATAGCCTAGAATAGCCTAGCCTCAACTTGCATAGTATAACATAGCATATCATAGCCAAGCATAGCATAGTAAAACCTACCCTGTTTTAGCCTAGTATAGCCAAGCCTAGCCAAACATAGGATAGCCTAGCCTAAAATAGAATAACCTAGGTGTGCCGGGCATAACATAGCCTAGCTTAGTATAATCTAGCTAGCCTAGTATAACGTAGCATACTATCCTACCTTAGCTTAGTATAGCCTTGCCAATCATATCCTAGTATAGCCTAGCCTAGATTAGTAGACCCTAGTCTAACCTAGCATATTATAGTATAGCCTAGCCTAGTATAGTCTTGCCTACGTAGCATTGCCTAGTGTAGCTTAGCTTTCTATAGCTTAGCCTAACCAGGTATGGCTTAGCATTCCATGCCAGAGCCTAGAATAGCATAGCATAGTATAGCTAAGCTAAAATAGGCTCCTATAACCTAACCAACATATTCTTGCATACGATAGCCTAGCCTAGCATACTATAGGCTAGCTTGATATAGCCTATCCTAGCATAACCACACCTAACATAATATAGCCAAGCGTATCAAATTATAGCTTAGCCTAGCCTAGTATATCCTAGACTAGTATAGCATACCATACCCTAGACTGGAATAACCTTGCATAGCTTAGCCTATTATAGCCTTGGTTAGCTAGCATATCGTGGCCTAACATACTATTACCTAGCATAGCAGAGCATAGCCCTCCCTAGCCTATTATACTTTAGCATAGCATAGTATAGCCCTGTCTAGCCTAATATAGCTTAGCATAGCGTAGCCTAGCTTAGTATAACCTAGCCTAGCATTGACTATTCTAGACAAGTATAGCTTAAACTATCCTATTCGACCCTAGTCACGCATAGTTTAGTATTGTCTAGCCTAGCATACTATATACTATCCTAGCATAGCATTTTATAGTCTAAATCAGCATAGTATATCTTACCCTTGTACATTATATCTTAGCATAGCTTAGCATAGCATAGCCTTGTCTATAATAGCCTAGCATAGTATAGACAATTCTAGGCTTGCCTAGCAGAGTATAGCATATTATATCCTAGTCTAGTCTAGCAGAATATCGGCTGAATAGTTATGATGTTATTGCCAAAACAAAATAATTCCCGAGCTAACCTTGGGAGGACTTGGGAAATTATATCTTTCGCAAGAGAATGAAAAACAACATGATGGTTTCAAATTTCGTTAGAATCGGTCGAATAGTTATGATGTTATTACAAAAACAAAAGAAAAAGCAAAACGGACCTAACCGACAGCCCGACATAGTGAGATGTAGAGTCGTTGGCGACTAGACTCGCACGCGACTAAAAACTGCATTTTAAGGGGGTATTTTAAAATCACAAGGATTCAAAGTTTTCAAATAGTTTTTTTTATTCTGCAGATTGGATTATGTACACAAAGCTAAAAACTTTTTTTTTGTAGATTTTTACAAAATTTGTAAAGATTATTATTTTATGGCTACTTTTGTAAAAATTTTCCCCAAATCACCAAAAATACCGATTATTTGTGTTTGGTTGTTTATTCTCCAAAACTATAAATGATATGGTAAAACACCTGGAGAGCTTTGTAGAGCTTAAAAAGATAAAACCGAATGCACTTCGAATCATTAGTCTACGACCAAGACTTTCGGATCTTTAGCGACTTAAAAATACCGAAATTTTGAAAAAGAAAATCAGGAGAACCTATTATTGGTAATTGTCAATGTGTAGTCCAGCATTAGGGAAGTTCTCATTTCTTTATAACTTTTTTTTATTTTTAAAGATAAGATTGCTGAAATTTGGTACATACGAGGGGCGGTAAATAAGTTTTGCAAACCGGATATAAGGAAACGAGATATAAGGAAAAGGGTTTTATTATTTTTTAATATAACTACCCTCAACTTCAATGCACTTGCGCCACTTGTCCCTGAGGCTTCGAATTCCCGACAATAGGAAATCTCCCGACTGCTGTTCAATCCACTCCTGGGCGGCGAGCTGGACATCTTCATCGTCCCCAAACCGGCGTCCACGCAGTGCAGCCTTGAGCTGGCGGAATAAAATGTAGTCGCTAGGGGCCAGATCTGGACTGTAGGGGGGATGGTTGAGGTCCTCAAACCCGCACTCGCGCACTGCAGCTTGTGCAACTCTGACCTTGTGAACTTTGACGACGTTGAAGTCGATCATGGAGAGTGAGGTTTCTAGGGACCCAACGGGCAGAGACCTTGGTCATGACCAAATTGTCGTGGAAGATGTTGATAACACTTTCATGTGATATTCCAAGTTCTTGCTCGATTTCTTGGACCTTCACCCATCGATTTTCGAAGATCATCTTCTCCACACGGGCCACATTGTCCTCGTTGGTCACGTCTGACGGGCGTCCTGGACGGGGGTCATCTTCAAGGGACTCGCGACCATGGCGGAACTCCCTATTCCAGCGAGCAATGGTTGCATAGGAAGAGGCGGTGTCGGTGTACACTGCAACCATGAGTTCATGGATCGCTTTTGCATTCTTGCTTTCCTTGGTCAAAAATTTGAACACTGCGCGGTGCTCAACCTTCACCTTCTTCTCCATTGTTGAAAAAATTGTGACTGACGATCTGCGATCAGCTACTGCTTCTTAATTAGACGAGGCGGGAGCGTGCGGCTGCAGGTCCTGACTTGTCATAACTTGTCCTAACACCCCCACAAACAGCCATTCCCCTTCCTCTGTTTTGCCCTACCGATTTGCAAAACTTATTGACCGCCCCTCGTATATAAAGAATTGAAAAGAAACCTGGTTTTTGTTCTTGCGAGAGAAAACGAGATAACCCGAAAAAATACGGCTCCGCTATTTTTCGTCGAAAAGCAATGATTCAAATTACTTTCGATTTGTCTATTTTAAGGTTCTAAAACCTGTAGCATTTTTATTAAGATATCGTCTATAGCTTTCATTTTATAGTGTTTTTTTTAATATTATGAAAAATGACAAAAACCATAAATGATATCTTTATTTCCTTTATACAGTTTGAAGAGCTTGAAAAGACCATTCTGAAACAAAATCTGTCTTTATTAATTAAAGCACAAGATTTAGCAGTAAGCTAGGAATAAGAATGTCCGTATTGTTCTGCCTATGATATGTGTAGTTCTGCTGATTGCCGCATAATAATTCAGCCAAAATAATTTTTTTATTTCTGAATTTAACAGATACCAAGAACCAAGATAAAAAGGATTCAGTTAAGTGGTGCACAAAAACGAAAACTATCAAACAAGAAATATGAGAATATTTTGGAACTACAGCGCAAGACTACAAAGCCGACTGATTTCTTCGCACAAGTTCCACCGAATGATATACAAATTCTGAGTCAAAACCAATCTCTGTCCTTAGCAGTGGACACAAATACGGCAAATACGGTAAATACCACTTTGATCAATTCGGAAGAGAATGGAAAAATCGCTTTACCCATTCTAACCGGGCCTTATATGTAAATCGAGAATTATATTTGCAATAATGCAATTGTAATTATGTGGTTAAGAAGGCAATGTTATGGCTAACTCAGCTCTTTGTCAAGCCCTAGGAAGGAGCTCTTGCCACAAGTTCTTCTCCGAAACCAGGGATAACAATTTAAAACGGCTGATTGGTAGCAATCTTTTTAGATTGCTTAGAAAAAATGGATTCTACGTTCTCTTCTCGTGATTGAGAGAAGAGCTCTTTCCGAGGGTTTGATAAAGAGCTGAGTTATCCATAACATTGCCTTCTTAACTGCCTAATTACAATTGCGATATTGCAAGTATAATTCTCGATTTATAATGCCGGGCTAGAATGGGTAAAGCAATTTTTCCATTCTCTTCGAAAGCAGTGATAACAATTTAAAAAGGCTGATAGATAGCAATCTTTTTAGATTGTTTAGAAAAGCTGGATTATACGTTCTCCTCTCGTGATTGCGAGAAGAGATCCTTCCGAGGGCTTGCTGAAGAGCTGAATTAGCTATACATTGCCTTCTTAGCCGCATATATATATATATATATATATATATATATATATATATATATAAAGATGACTCACCCATTATTAAAAGAGATAAACTTAGCCTCATTAATGAAAAAATTATAGTTTAAGAAGTAATTTTCCCTATATAACCTTGAAACAACTGCTACTTTTAATTTTAATCAGCCCCAACATGTGTATGCAATCATGAGACTAATATTACTTGTGTATATTTCATGGTTTTATCAGTTATTTTTATAGACTTTTGTACACACTTGTTCATGGAAGTTTTCAAATTTTAAACCTTCCGAAGCTTAGGATCTTGGCTTACAGCACTATTTTCTACTTCCCTTCAAGCCAGGAAAATGGTAATAGATCTTGTAATGCAAATACCTCTTCTTTTTAGCTATTTTACGCCGAATATATTAGTATTTACGACCATTTTTTTGAGTTTTTATGGCTATTTTATGACTACTTCATTTAACCACATATCCTGCCCGCGTTTTCTCCTTGTCTGCGTTTCACCCAGATTTGGGGTCATTATTTGATGGCTTTCATGCGTCTAAATTAAACTTTTTCCTGATGTTCATTTTTAAATTATTGTTTTTCCTTTCCTTCATTTGTTTTTGGTAATTTTCTTGAATTACCAAAACAAACCAGGAAAGAGGTTTGGTACCGTCATTAATTTTGTCTGTCTCGTTAGTTAGGTTAGGTTTAGCGTCAAATTAGGGGTTTGAAAGGGTGGGGAATTATACACGGGGATTACCTGGGCCTCAGTCGAGAGGAATCGGTTACCATGCCTACGGGGAATAGGTAAAGCATTATTTCTCTTCTTATTATTTTTTTTCATTTTTCCCTTTCATTTTTTTTCTTTTTCTCTCCCTTCCCTCTTTTTCTTGCTTTATCTACCTCATTTTCTCTCATTTACATTATATCTTTCCCTCTCTATCTACATTTTCATTCCACCCTCTCATAATCTTTTTCATTTTCTTTTTAGACTTGTCCTTTTTCTCTTTTTATTTTGTTCTCTCTTGTATCTATTCTTTCCCTTTTCTCTCTCATTCACATTGACATTCAATAATTCGCTCTTTCTCATTTCTGTCTTTATTTCTTTCTCTCATTCACATTCTCACATTCTCTCTTTCTCTCATTCTCACATCCTCTCTTTCTCACATTGCATCATTCACATTCTCACCATTACCCTCTCTTCCTCTCATTCTCTCTCTTTCTCATTTTCTCTCCTTCTCTTTGTCGACCTCTCTCTATCTCATTCTCTCTCCCTCTCATACTTTTTTCTCTTATTATTATTAATGTTATTATTATATGTCATAGTAGATTTATTTTATTTATATTCTTTACGAAGTGACTTATCCTTTCAAGACTTTTCACACCGGATCCCCACAATTTGTGAGTAATAGTTATGGGAGTTTTTCTCTTTTTTATTATCTTTCTCTTTCTCTTACATAGAATGTTCGCTGAATAAACTCCGATAGGTCTCTTCCATCTGCCACGAAAGTGTAGATAGCGACTGCGAGTTGCGTTGAGTGAAGTTTACATATAAGCTCGAATTTGTTGCTTCCCCACAGTTAATTACAATTATCAGTTTTTCACACACTTTTCTACCATTAAGTGCTGTTTGCCCTTATGTTTGGTGATCGACGAACATCTGTTTAATACTCTTTAATTGAATGTTTAGAAGCAACTATTAAATTGCATTATAACATTTTTGTATTTGTTTAGTGTACATTCGTTTCCCAACCGCAGTAAACTTATAGGAAGGGAAAGTGTATAGGTGTGGGATGAGTATACAAGCATGGTGGTCGGATTGGATGCATATTAGGTTATGGACGTGAGAGGGTCAGCGCTTATACATATTAGCGTGTATTTATAATATTGTGTGCAGATATGAAGAAAATATGCATGATTATTAAAGTAGAGGTCTCGTTAGCCTCGTGTATACGGCGTTGGATTTCTAACGTCGAGATACAGGTTTGATCTGAGCGAGCGCCGATGAAAAACTTACAGCGGCGTTATGAACTGAGCGCCCATTAGGCGGATACCCTGATGCTCAACGCACACCCCACCCCCACCCCGAGGAGGTAAGTAGCTCCGCATGAATCAATTATGCACATTTCCAATCATAACATAGCTTTCATTTCCATTCCCACCTTCATGGCACAACATACCCATTCTTTGCTCTGTTCTGGAACCATGACGATGGTGTACTATTTTCCCTTATGGGTCAACTCATATCAACATATCCTTGACGCTGTCACAAAGGGTTTCACCATTGCTCCCTGGTGTCAAAAACATAAATACACCAGGACATTTACCATTAAGCTACCAGGCACTGCAAATCAAACCTACCTAAAAGCGTCACCCCCATCAAACCCAAACTCTCGCCAGACTATAAAAGAGAACAACTACAGGTCTGTTGGTCTACTCCTCGTTAGGAAATTTAAAAATTTCCCTTTAGCGTTATTTCTGGCTTCTCAGTATTGATTGTTTTAATCGAGCCGTAACTTTGTTCTCCTTGATCTTTGTCTTCCAATGGCTTTTTTTATTGCCTTTAAAATTCCGGATTCTGGCCTCATGTACTCATTCACGTCCATTTTTTTCTCCCTTTTACTATATGGATTTATAACTCTTCAACTTCAAAGTTTTTTCTCTCTTTTTCTGCCTTCAAAAGGTTTTGAAAAGCAGGGATTAAATGTGGTGAAAGCCATGAGATTGTTGCTTTACTCCCAACATCAATGGCATTGATGTGGGGTTAATAAATTTATGCAGGAGGTAACGATGTCTTCATGGAGCTAATGTCTCACTGTTTGTTCTTTAATGCTTTTAATGCCTTATTGTTTTGTTTTTCTTCCAGGTAACCATCATGATTTGGATCGGTGTACACCGCGCGTTTGTTGCTAAAATGTTTATTAAGAATAGCGATTCTGTGATGGCGACGCAGAGAATTTTTCGTATTCACTTCCACCTATGTAGAAATGATGCTGTTCCAAAGAGAAAAAAACATATAAGTACGGAGTGAAAATTTCAGTACCATAAACTCAGCGCTAAAAAGAAAAATACTTGCAAGACATCGGAGGGTTCGAACTCCAGATAATATCCAAGTTATGGGACAGTGTGCTTTACTTTCTCCTAGAAGTTCATCCAGTAAACATAATTCTGCCTTAGTATTGTCTGATCAAACTGTCAAGGAAATATTACACACGGATCTTAAGTTCCATCCATAAAAATTGATAGTTGTTCAGGAATTTCATGAACGCTACTGAGAAAGCTACATGGCATACTTTCAGGATCTTCTTCAAAATGTTCCAAGAAGTGACATTCTCCTTAAAAATGACGAAGACCACTTTTATCAGCTTGGCTGCGATAATAAGAGGAATTTTCGGTATTGGATGAAACCAATTCTAAGGAGCTCCATGAAAGAACTGTCTACACAATGATCAAGTTACTATTTGGGCCCTGTTTCAAATGTTAGTGTTTGGCGCCCTCACCGTTTTGCAGAGTGAGATCAAGCAGTTACAGTAATATGTGCTCACTATGTGGAAATACTATGAAAATTTTTAAAGCTAAAACAGAGAACTTGGACATTTGAATGCGTGGGTTCAACATGATTGAGCCGCTGCTTATAAACCAAGATCAATAGAGGTTCTGAAAGAAATTTTGTCTGTACATTTGATCTCCTTAAGGCTCCACATTCGCCAGATCTGATCCACTGTGATTATCATATCAAAAAGCTAAGATATACAAAGATTGAACAAGAACGCTTAACGAATTAAAGGTTGCTATTCACCCAACAATTGCAGAAATACCACCAGAAATGGCTTGCCGGGGGATGAAAAACTTGAAGAATACACTACAAAAGTGCATTACGAATGGAGGCCACCATTTGGATGATATATTTTTCAAAACAAAAAACAACAACAAACTCTATCCCTTCACTTAAAACAATATTAATAAATTTGGGGAAAAACATTTGTTTTAGCTTTTTTCCTGGAGATTTTCTGCCAGAACATGTATGTATGTATATATATATATATATATATATATATATATATATATATATATATATGGGTAAAAATCACGAGAGGTAACACGTAAATAAGTATAAATATTTAGTTATACCACGTAAGAAGAAGGAAAGATTGATTTGAGGAAGAAAGATAAGACTGGATCTAAAGAAAACAAACCAGGGCTAATATTTACATTTATCTCCTTTGTGCTGGAGATTAGGAACGATTCAAAGATATTTCTGTTAATAAAATCATTTATATGCATTATGGTATCTGCTTTTAACCAGTTAATCTGGTGATCCATCTTAAGCCTGTGGACGGCCAAAGCACTATTTGAATATCCCTTAGATACTGCATTTTGATGTTGCTTTATTCTTAGAGATATTTTTAGAAGTTTGACCTACATAGAATAAATTACAATCCAAACAAGGTATACTATATATTACATTATTATCGTGATGCATTTTCCTAATTGTGTGCGAAATTTCCTCACAATCCAATTATATTTAGAGGTCGTCCCACTTTTATTTTTTTAGTTTTTCTTCTTATTTTCAGGTTATGGAAATTACTACTCCTTCGAGACCCGATTGATGGCTTTCTGAGAAGTCTGTTGATTCCCTGTCACGTGCCTGTCTTCCGAGTAAGCGGGATGTCCTGTCGTTGTACCTGTTCCATCACGTCGTGGAAAAGAAGACCGTCTCGGAATGCCTGAACTTGGCATGTAGAGAGGTCCTCACCGTATGGGAGAGAGTCAGGATCCCGACACAACGGATGGATGCTCGTGTCAAGAGACTTCGATAAATCCACGACAAATACCAAGCACTCAGGAAATATCGGACTTGTGGGCGAGAGTCGGGCCGTGTCCAGAAAAAGCTGTTCCTGAATGACCTTCAGTGCTCTCCAGACCATGACCAACGAAGAGGACAGACAGTTCCTCAAGATGCAGCATGAGGACGTCTTCTCGTTCAGCATTTCATGGATCAACGCGGAGAAATTTGAAGTCGAGGCCAGGGGTGAGAGGAGAAAGCGTTTCCAGAAGGATTGGCCGACCATCAACCAGCAAGAGTACACAGTGGCTGAAGATACCCTCTTCGAATGACATCTGGAGTAGCTCCGCTCTCAGATGAAGAATTACCTGGTATCTGCCCTGGCTGATCCAACAAAGTGTCCGCGCGATGACGACTTAGAGTTCCTGCAGCTTGCATCCCTGATCCTTGGACGGGGCACAACGACTCAATCATCGTTTCGTGCCCCTGGTGCCATCTACCACGTGAGGTGGATGTCAAAGGACATCTACTGCCTCAAGATGTTCCTGTTCCGACACCAATTCAAGACAACGAAAGGAGAAAAAAAGAATGTGAATGGCATGGCGCTGTTCATTTCTTTGGTGTACGTCCGATTTTGGCACGAAGCTCTTCTGTCATCCCACGCCCCAGGGAACGACATCATAATGCTGACTGAACTCCAAAAGTACACGAACCAGATGAACGTCGCTGCGACCGCGAGCAATGCCCCCCAATGGCATCTCTGGTATTTGGCGGAAGACTTGGACGGCCTTTCCCTGTTGGACGACCGGGTTCCAGACAAGATGAAGGCCAACTGCGTGACTCGGATGAAGGCGGAAAATCCGACCAAAGATCACCCACGCCGGGCCAAAATCAAAGACACATGGGCCATCCGCCTTGCTGCCTTCTTCACCAAAAGGTCGCATCATGTTTTCGACGTCCTGAAAAAAAAGGCGGAGCCCAGGAAGCGAAGCGGGGATTCCTGCAGATGGATCATTTGGCTTGGAAGGGCGACAAGCTGTACGATGACTTTCAAGTCAAAGCCATAAGCCTGAGAATGGTGAACGATGCAGCTGAACGTGGAGTGGCCCTGGTAGAGGCTTACAATGCGCCGCTGACGAAGAATAAGGATCAGAAGCAATTCATCTACTGTCAAATTCACGAACACCGAATGGCGATCCCGCCACCTTCAAAGACCAACCTGACGAAGTAAAAGCGAAAGGTGGGGCAACCATTAACTGATGATATAGAGAGACGAGATCTTACGTGTAATTCCTTTTCTTGAAGTGTTATATAACACAGGTTTACGAAAAAAATGTTTTACTCTGAGGCAAGGATGTGAATAGGTGTTTTTTGCTAATTTTGTTGTGGTGAATTAAAATTTCTGAAGTTTTGCTGTATCACCTCTAGTTTTTTTGCTTTCACAAACCCCATTTTTATTATAATGCATATAAATTTAAAATATAATGTGTTTATTTCATCTGTTACAAAGGTATATTAGAGAAAGAACAGCATAGATAGAGAACATTAATGGAACTAAATTACTTGGATAATAAAATACACACAAATCATAGTACAGCAGACAGTTAGAAGTGAGTTTTTTTGGACGATATTGTGCAATTTGCCTCCGGGATGTCAAGCAAAAGCATCCAGCAGAAGTCCCCCATCATGCTGGGGGTTCCTCTAGCCTTGGTAGTTGCTCTCCATCTTATAAATATCTTGGTGGAACCTTTCTCCATGCTCGTCACTCACTACCTCGAGGTTAGGAGAGAAGAAGTTGAGGTGGGAGTGGAGAAAGTGAAATTTGAGTGACATTCAGCATCTCATATCCTCATAAGACTGTAACAACTTCGCAATACACTCTTGATAATCTAGTACCCTTGTGTTACCAAGGAAGCCATGACAGACTGACTTAAATTCTTCCCATGCTCTCAGATCCTTTAAGGTAAGAAGCTCCTCAAATTCATTATCATTCAGCACCTCTCGGATCTAAGGTTCGACGATGATGCCCTCCCTGAGCTTAGCAGAACTCATAGCTGGGAATAGAGTACACGAGTGTTGGAAGGCAGCGCCATTTTTGTCCATGGCCTTTATGAAATTCTTCATTAGCCCAAGCTTGATATAAAGAGGAGGAAGAAGCACCTTGTTCATGTCCACCAGAAGATGTTCTTGGACACTGTGTTCGCCAGGCACGAAAGTGCTCCTAGACTCCCAGTCCTTCTGCTTATAGTGCTTGGACACAGCCCGAATGTCCCAGAGAGAGAAAAAGCAACAGTAGTTTGTGGAGCCCACTTGGATACTCATAAGGAGCCCAATGACCTTGAAGTCCCCGCAAATACTCCACTCGTACTGGTTGTACTTGACAGCTTCCAAAAGGAGCTCCATATTGTCATACGACTCCTTCAGATGGACTTAAGTGGGCAATGGGAATGCTGGGGTATTTATTCCCATTGTGCAGGAGCAGCCCTAACCTCACAATCTAAGAATAGGACATTGAATTTTTTTAAACCTTTCACTACCAGAATATTTTTTTATTCCAAATAATGTTATGAAAGGTTTTAAAACATTAAAGTTTAGTTACGTAGAGGAAGGTTGAAATTTTTAGCAGCCCGTTTGCTTGAATTTAGCCATGTAGATATATTATATTGAGTAGAAAGCATAAATATAGATAGCGCAAGATATATATTTTCTAATATATATAATATATAGGGATATATTTTTTCTACTGTACCCAAGAACTAATTAAACAATTAGTTCTCAATAAATTAATAAAACATATGCTAACCTTTCAACACGTGTTCACTTCATTGGTTATCAAAAACAACTGAGGAGTAATAGAGAGTTGCCAGATATTCAATAATATGCTAATACATTAGAACTACCATTGGGATAAAAGTTTACACTAATTTAAGCTGAATTCTGCCCACAGGTATTTTTTTAAAACTTCTGGGGTGTATTGTCCCATTGGTAGCGTAAGGGTTTTAAAGAACACAATTCCTAAAATTTCTAGTACATGTATACCTAAAAATCTAGAGGTGATGAGTAAAAACTAGTTTTGTATCTGAAATTAGCACCCCAAAATTAGGCTAGAACAACTATTTTTGCGCTTGCCTCAATTTCTCTGTAAACAAGTGTATAATTTGAAAGGCAGAAAATAAAAATATGGCGAAAACCCTGTGGTTATTGTTGTTATCACCCGCAGAACCTGTATTTGCTCTTTCTTTGTATGTGACAGGGACAATGAGCCTTAAAATTGTGAGCGGGTAAGAGGATGGGGTATAAAAATTCCTTGGAAGTTCCTAGCTTAGGAAGAAACTGGGTTTGATGGGGATAACGCTTTGGGTGAAATATAGTTACTGTGCCT
The DNA here is from genome assembly GCA_963969495.1 of Ceratothoa steindachneri. Classification (NCBI taxonomy): domain Eukaryota; kingdom Metazoa; phylum Arthropoda; class Malacostraca; order Isopoda; family Cymothoidae; genus Ceratothoa; species Ceratothoa steindachneri. The sequence continues at coordinate 48,484,272 of OZ018325.1, forward strand.
GGTACATTAGCGGTAATCAGCAGACCCCGGTTCGAGTCCAAGCCAGGATCTTCAAAAACTCTTTTCCCCTGGCGTTATTTCTGTCTTCTCCATAAATGATAGCCTTCATTGTGCCGCCCTCTGTTCTCTTTGATTCTAGTGTTTTTCTAATGTCCCTTTCTCTTGCCTCTAAAAAACTCCGGTTTCTTGTCTCATTGCTCATTCGCGTCTAATTTTCTCTTTCTCTTTTACTATATATATATATATATATATATATATATATATATATATATATATATATATATATATATATATATATATATATATATATATATATATATATATATATATATATATATATATATATATATATATATATATATATATATATATATATATATATATATATATATATATATATATAAAGTATATATCTCATGAGCGCGAGAGAATGATGAAAATAAATCCAGCATACCGCAAGAAAGAGAAAACGGGATAATTTTCCTTCGGTAAAACTTATTCCCTAATTCGAAAATTCCGTACTAGAGTGGGATTCGAACTAAGCACACTGATGCAGCGAGCAACCGTTTTGATCTCAATTAAAGAGAGCCCCAAACCACTCGGCTACGCCGAAGACCAAAAAATCTTCCGAATAGACAAGCTTTTAAGGCACGCTTCGCAAGGTCGATTGGGACTGTGAAAGAGAAAGAAATTAGTTGGGAATTAAAAAATAAATAAACTATATATTAGTTTCCAAAATTTGCGACGCTTTTCTTTGTTTTTTTTCCTTTCTTCTTCTTCTATAATGAGTGAAAATCCACTCTTTGGATTATCCACAGTTCCCCCCCCCTCCTCCTCCAATGAACCAAATATCTGTCATTTCTTATTCTTGCATATAATAAGAGTAATAATAATTTTCAAGCTTTTGCACACCAGGACAGCAGCACATTAAGAGATAAGTGGCTGAGTTGAAGAGCCTTTCCATGCACACGCACTCACACGCATCCAATTTACGTCTTTTTGCATTTACACAAAACCCTCAGCCACGCCTCCACCTACAGCAGGACTCACCTGGTGAAGACATCCGGGTAGTGAGTCCTTGCGAAGGCCTTTTCCAGCTCCTCGAGCTGATAAGACGTGAAGGTGGTGCGATACCGCCTCTGTTTTCTCTTGGGGGCAAACTCGCCCCCAGACTCACCAATGCCTCCACCACTCTCCCCCTCACCGCCCTCATCATCATCCTCGTCCTCGAGAAGAGCACCCTTCTCGCAATCTTCGTCTTCAGTCGTCACGGTAACGTCTTCAGCCAGATTAGCGGATGCAGCATGTTGGCTGTGGGTGAAGCCGAGAACAGGGCCTCTGTCCTCTTTGGAATGAGGGGGCTGTACATTAAGTCCTTGAAGGGGAGATTTTTGGTCCTTGGGCAGCGATGGCCCTCGTCCCACTTCAGGGTAGAGAGGGGGGGATCGAACGATGTGGTGAGGTGGAGCAGGAGTCGGTTCAAGAGGGAGGTCATCTGTTGAAAAGGAGAGGTAAGGGAGGTTAGTCAAATTACAAGAAGTGAAAAGGGAGAATTAACTATCCATTTTATCAAAAAGAGAAACGATTGGCGCCTAAAATTGAAGTAGTATCAAGAATCATCGTTGCAATACAATCTTTTGCATAAAATTGTAATTTTATGTATTTCCCTTCCTCCCTGAAGAGTCGCAGTTATTGGAACAAGGCTCATTTTCTGTATCATTACATTGGACTGTGTCACGAATAGGGAACCTAATTTTACTATGGTAAAAATAATGACCCCCAAAAGTTCCCATGTCAAGAAGGGCAACCCCCCAAATAATATCATGTAAAGGGAAAAATTAAACGGACGTGATTTTTCCTTCAATGAAAATGAACGGTATACTAAATTATTAGGAAGGAAATTAAGTGGCAATTGTGTACATAAATTAATTAACCTATTTACCTTATTTTTTTCCACTCACAAGAAATGTTGTATGATAAATAACCTGCAAGAAATTTGCTCGGTATATATATGATATATACAATCGCATATTCAAGAAATTATACTAAATAAACTAACAAAATAAAATATTGATACGTGTAAAATAAGATAACGATTTTGTCAGGAAAATTCTAGAAGTTTCTTGAAATCATCTGACAACAATTTGCTCAATAGGTAAGAACTGTACAACCACCATTTTCGTCGTACTCACTCTGCACAGATACTACCAAACGTGAAGTGAATTCATGATTTAGAGAATTGTTTTTTTGAAGACTTCGTGGAGAACTCTTTCTGCGATTTTAAGAGAGGTAGGAATGGCCAAGAGTGTGATTTCGCGTGTTGTGAAGTTATAAATTGAAAAAATACCTAAAATTCTCTTGCAAAAGTCGGTCGACCCCGCATAACTACCATATGAGAATACAGAGCTTCTCCATGAAGGATCCCATATAAAGACTGCAACATCGAAAAATAAAGACCAATAGTAGCAAAGAAGTGAGCCCTTCCATAGTGTCCTGTTGCTTCAAGGCATCCGATTTAAAAGCTCGTTCTCCAGCAACCAAACCAATCATCAGTAAGAAGAATCAGAAGGCGAGACTCGAATAAGCTGAAGCTCATGTTGTTGGGGGCAGGGGATGAAAATTAGGAGAAAATTCATTTCAGCGATGAAAGTAAATTTAGTTAGATATGATGGCAGACGCTTTCTTAGACGCGATGCAGGTTACATTTAGCCTTAACCCTAAATATGTTGAAAAGTGCTAAGCAAGGAGGAGGCAGCCTCATGGTATGTGGGATTCTTTCATCTGAATGAGTTTGTCCGCCAATGTGAATAATTGAAATAGTAAATGCGAATGTGTACCTAAACCTCGCAAAACAATATGTTATGCCTTCACTCCGAGCATCCATGAACCAGCTAGCAGTAATTTTCATAGTTGTCCAATCTTGCTTTGTTTCTAGTGTATTTCCGTGCTAGGCGACTCTGTGAATGATCGTTCTTATTTTTCACATGTCAATATTTTATTTTGTTAGTTTATTTAGTATAATTTCTTGAATATACTATTGTATCATATGAAATCTTCATAAATTTTGAAAATATTTTAATAAAAAAAAAATATATATATATGTGTATGTGTGTGTGTGTGCGTGTGTGTGTGTCTTCCGCGTAGCCGAGTGGTCTAAATGGCAAGTTAATTGAGATCAAAGCGGTTGCTCGCTGCCTCAATATGCACTGTTCGAATCCCACCCAAGCTCGGATTTTTTAAAAATAAAAAATAAAATATTTTCTAAGAAAAATTATTCCGTTTTCTCTTTCCTGCAGTGAAGTTGATTTATTTTACCATTCTCTCCCGCTCATGATATATATATATATATATATATATTATATATATATATATATATATATATATATATATATATATATATATATATATATATATATATATATATATATATATATATAATCATTGCACGTAGAGTTAATAAAAAAATGAAATATATTAGTGGGCTTGTATTAGAATAACGATACGCATAATCAACGAATATGATTGACGGCCGGCCCCGCCCACAATCGAAATAAGTATCACTAATGAGAAACTGAAGCTTATTTACAAATAAAAACAGGCCATCAATTCTGGCCTATTTCGCAGACATAAATAGACCAATTTCCCTCTGCTATTGTACATCCCAATTGTCTGCTCAGGGAGGTGCCTGATCACACTGTAGTTACGCCTTCTTCCTTCAAGCTACGCCCTTTTTCCTTAGGCTCCTCCCACTTACATTCCTAATTTTTAAATACATTTTGTTATTTGCTGGAAATGTAGTCAGGTGAAAGAAGGATACAAAGTTATATATTTAATGTTATTATATATTATTAGGTCGGTTATTGCCGTTATTTTGTTATAAGACTCATTAAATGGCTTAAATGTGTTAAATTTGTATCATGAATTTTGATCATTGTAAGAACATTGACCGTATTTCTCTCACCAATTTCGTTTGACCTTAATTTTTATTATTATTATACCTTCGGATTATTTTTATTATTATTATACCTTCGGATTATTTTTATTATTATACCTGCTTAGACAATTTGAATGAGATCAAACCCAGTTGAATTGTGAGGAAATCGCTACCCCCTGATGTTGGTCAGAAGAAAACTTTAAAGCACCTGGAATTTTTCACTTGTCCAAGTGACCGGGCCCAAAGAGCTCCAGGCTTGGAGAGCCAAAATAAATTCTCTCAGCTCAACCGGACTCATAGATGCGAACAATTGTTGCGGAACGTAGAGATTAAACACACAAAAGCTCATAAATATCAGGGCCTTTAAGTTTGACTTGATGGTGTCTATTCTCATTATTCAAGTCGTCCTTCTAATAAGTTTTCCCCTTTACACACCCCTAGTATTTGTGTTAGTCTTGGAGTTGGCCGTGTATGTATGTACGTTATTTTAGATATATTAGACCCTCAAGTTTTGTCTCGGAGAGGACACAATTATAAAGTTTTTAGGTATCTAATACTTTATATTTACGTCTAGATATTTTTAAGTTTTTGATTCTCTAAATATTTTTGTATCATTGAAATCTACATTATATTTTTTCCTTCAATTCTCTAAATGATGAAATCAAAATTCTAAAAATTTAATCAAGTTTCCTTAAATATTTAAATTACACAGTTTTGCGTTTAAATTTTGGGGCGGGGATGAAGTCAAAGTTATCTCATCTAATTTATAACTTTTACGCGTGGAATAAAAAAAAAATATCGATCTACCATTTATTTGATCTCAATTTAAAAATTTGAAGGAAATATGAAAGTAAATTAGTATGAATTTAACATATTTATTCTATTCATTAAAACAGACGTCCCCAATCTGGAAATATTGAAAATATAAGTGAATGAGATAGGAAGTGAGACAGACATGTCATTTTCAAAAGTTCTCGGTTGTCTCTCACATATGGAATATCAATCTTAACACACCAGTAGTGTACAAGCACGTTCACACACCAGCGGCCCTGGTACTATACTTCTCTTTCATCACCTAAGCATCTTCATAGGAACGTATTCTTGCTCCTCGCTATATGTATAATCATGATGTTGTCGGAAAGTAGTCTAGATGCGACCTCAGAAAGCATCTTTACAGACATCACTTCGGTGATTGGCCAGGAAGTTTTCGAAAATGAGTCAGGATGTCCTCATTATTTTCCGATTATTTGGATAATTGAACACCTTTTTAAGCTTCTTATTTGTGAATAATCAAAGGTACCTCTTCCCAGTTCAGAATCGTTGAGGTGAAAATTGATGGGAGGGGGGCGGGGGCTGAAAACACTCTTTATTAGTCAAAGTTTTATGTATAGTATTGGAAGTGTAATCTTTTATGGGTTTATAAGAGGTTGTGATAAAAAAAACCGTATGAATCTGATACCAGTTGAGGTTTATCTGGCCAGTCGCGTTGTTTGTAGTGTTACTTGTCTCTTTTCCTTTTCCTAGACACAAGGAACAAGGGAGTTTGGTTCAGCCACCTAGTACTAGTTAACCTAGTACAATGGTTATGGGATTTTAGGAAGCAGACAATTCAATAAATTTATTGGTTTTAGTAATGAGTATTGTACTAAAAGCTCTTGACATGAATCGAAAAACATTTTACATTTTTGATTCATCATGCAAAAATTATAAGGGTAAAGATACAGATCTGTGTTATGAATGTTTTCTTATTCACGCATATCTCGAATATAAAAAAATACCTAGGAAATAAAAAATGATATGTACTCATGGAAAACTTATATTTCCCTATAGCTGCCTATTTATTAAACTCTCGCAACTTCTCGCAAACGGTGAATTTGTAAAGGACACAATCTCACTAAAACTTCTTCCAGAGGTCATTGAAATTTTAAAATTTCACATATCTAGACAAGATTAGATGTAGGTGATGGCATACCACATTTCCTAGATGATACAAAACAACGAATAGTAACAAAAAAAACCTCTAAAAGATGTCTTAAAGTGTAGCGTCAGATCTTCAGCTCCTCGTGCAACCCTTCTTGAGAGGGGGAATGTAAGAAAGAACTCAGAAACGAACTCCTGTTAAAGAATGCCCGTTACATCTTATAGGTCTTTCGAGTTCCTTGATTGGAGGCGTGTTTGGGGATCATCTCAACATCTACTTTGTCCTTCCGTATAACTCTACTGTGTTAGGAAAGGTCAAGATTGGACACATTTTATAGCCAATCGAATAATAATAATAATAATAATAATAATGATAATAATAATAATAATTAATCAACGTAATCTTCCATCACATTTTGTGTCATATTGACGCGAAAGAATAAGGTTTGTTCATGAGGAAAACATCACAGAGGGACTACGTCACCGGTCATAGTCTTCAGCAATGACCAAGCCACACGCTTTCACGCCCAAATAGACCCACCTTCCCACTTAGTATATGACCACATCTTTATATACCTTCTTCTACCCTCTTCGTTCATCCTAATACCCACATACCCCTCCTCGACTACAATAACAAGAACTTGGAAGATTTCAAGAGAAAAATAACCGCGATCATACCACACAACCTCAATCTCCACAACACAACTCTACATAAATAGACAACTGCTGGAGTACACTCATGGACACCATAAACACTCCACACAAAATATACACAACACACAAGACGCACATGCATTAAAAATTTCACATTTTCTATACACACACTCATTACACTATACAACGACCCTACAACATAGGCGTGACAACACGATATTACATTCCTACATGCCCGCATTCCACAATGCGTGAAGCTAGAGCGGAACCGCCAACGGCGCGAGGTGACCCGCATCGCGGATGATGCTCAACGCCCTGATCCTTCCGTCTTCTGGCGTCGCGTGAAGAGATTGTTAGGCATGGCACCACCCAAACCAATTATCCCATAACACAACAACCGCACACTAACTGACATTTACGACATCCTCGACGAATTTACATAGGTCGTACAAGAACACTTCCGAGAAGTCCCGGAATGGTGTCGAATCCATGCTGATGATCTTGAGCCCAGCCTTTCTGATCAAAATGGAGCTGCTCGACAATTCTACCACACTAACCACTCCTATCACTATCAACGAAACAAAGCATTACATTAAAACAACACCAAGCGGAAGGCCCTTCCGGCATTCCAGCCACAATAATACATGACTTCCTAGAAAACATCTTCCATATACTTACACACATATTCAACGACTCACTCGCCTCTGGACGCTTCTCAAAACAACTTAAAACACTACACAAATACATGCCTATTGCTCTGTTAGATCACTAAGGTAAATTACTTGAGCAAATACCTACACACCGTTTCTAGGAGGAGAGTAACTGGTTCTCCTCCTGCCTATATGGCTTCAGGAGAGGCCGGCCCACTCAAGCGGTTGTGACCATCATACATTACATTAAACTCAAAGTACGGCAGTCACCACAAAAAGTACTCTCCATTAGCATAGATGTGGAGAAGTTCTTTGATAAAGTGTGGCATGAGGGACTTCGTTGGAAATTATCCAACAACACGAGCTCCCTTTCTGCACCAAAAGGCTTCTCTCCCACTACCTTACCGATCGGAGGTGTCACATCAACTACAATCAAATGATATAACACACCTCGTGCAGGTGTACGCCAGGGTGGTGTACTGGCACACACACTCTGCATAATGCACACTAAAGACGCCCCAAGCCCACCCACAAACTGTAAACATACACATACAAAAATCAAAATCATAAACAAGAAGCTTCGCAGCTTCTACACTACCAGCCGCAAACTACAACTGCACCTATATAAAACACTAGTCCGACTACTCCTTACATATGTATGCATCAGTCATACTCTTAGAAGCGAGTCAAACATGGCAAAGAAAAACACAGCTCATTCATAACTCTGCTCTAAAACGTGCATGTTACTCTCCTATGTACACACGCTTATCCACGCTACACGAAAACAACAAACTAATACCACTCAATACACACACCTACACTCACTTAACACGACAGTTGAGGAAACTCGTAAGAGATCCCACACAAATCCATATACACGTCAGACAATGCTCTGCGATGGCGTTGAGATACCTCACAGCCAGGGCCGGCCCGAGGCATAAGCAAACTAAGCGATCGCTTAGGGCCCACACGAACGCTTGAAATGTCAAGACATCTTGATAAACATTTTAAAATAAAATAAAAACAATGAGTAGTAATATAAATGAAATGGTATTACAGAAAAAATGATTTTATACCATTTGCAGATTTGGTACAATAATAGGTTAATCCTGCTGCCACTGTGCAGCAGTCAGCATTCATGTGTCATTCTGACAATAGCCTCATAAAGGCATGGGTCTTTCCTGCTTACAGCCCTCGACTACCCTCCGCCAACAGCTATCCACACAAGATAACAATAATATGAATGGTGCGTTTCCAAAACACGCGCCTCCCCCACCACCCAAGTTGAACCCAATACCACTATCAAAAAACACAACAACAGAACGTATCGGTGTCCAACCTTTCAACTATTCATACCCCCCTAGAAAAATTACAACCATTTTACTCTACTACTACTACACGATATCTGTGCTCCACCATAGTCATCCTTCTACTGATCTTTCTATTGACAACTCGACTCAGCCTTAAATATGGAATTAGCATAATTTCCTACTCTCTTTTTGCCATTTTCAAAATTACTTTGAATCAAAGAGCAGAATTTGTGTTCCTAACTTGGTTAACATTGATATTATCTTGAAGCTTCAAATAAAATAATTTTGGTCAGTTCTTTGAACAGATTTGAGAATACTTTGAATCGGCAAATATCATCGTTTGGCTCTCACTCTTAGCCACACTTGAGATTATTTTTAATTTGCAACAAACATTCACTTCGCTCCCTCTCATAGCCACCTTTCAGGCTACCTTGAATCTGCATATGGTATCATTTTGCACCCTAATTTTTACCCCGTGAGATTAGCTGAATCTGCAAAAAAAAAACATAAGTTCGCTCTCTCATTTGGTAGCCTTTGAGATTATCTCGATTCTAATACTATAATTCCGTTAACTTATTTTCCCAGCCTTGAGATTACAATAAATAAAATAGCATCATTTCTCTTCCTTGGCCTCCTTGAGTCAAATAATATCATTTTGCCCCCTCCCTTGTGCTCCCTTTATTACCTTCAAACAAATATTAGCAATTAGACCCATTCCAGGGCCACCATTAAGATTACCTCGAATCAATTCGCCCTTGCCCTTGGACACCATTGCGATTAAATATGTAAATTACATAAGTTATCTCCAACCCTTGGCCACCCTTGAGAATGCATTGATTTTTCAAATTCCAATGATTTTGCTTCTCTCCTCGGTGCCCCTTGAGATCACATTGAATCAAATAGAATCATTCATCTCCCTCCCTTGGCCTCCTCTTCGATGATCTCGGATAGAAAATCATCGTTTAGCTCCCTAATTCGCCCCCTCGATGTTACCTTAAGTCAAGTAACATCAATTTTGGGCCTTGTTTAATCAACCTTGAGATTACTTAGAATCAAACAGCAGCATTTTGCTCCCTCTCTTGGTACTTTGAGTCGAATAGCATCAATTTTCTGCCTACATTTGTCCCCCTTGAGATTACCTTGAATCTACAAGTAGCATCTTTTAGCCCCAACCCTTACTCACCCTTTAAATTACCTTGAGCCTGAGAATAGTATCATTACTATGAATCAGCAAATATCATATTTCGCTCCCTCCCCTGCTCACCTTGAGATTACCTTGAACTTGCAAAAAAACATTATAGGGTTCATTTCTTGGTCCCTCTTGAGATTACTTTGAAACAAAAAGAATCATTTCGCTTTATAACTTGGTTACCCTTGAGATTACCTCGATCCTGCAAATGGCATCATTTCCTTACCTTCTTTTGGCCTCCCTTTAGATTACTTTGAATCTGGAAATAAATCATTTCGCTCTAACCCTATAACCACCCCTTAGATTGTATCTGTAAATAGCATCATTTCCCTCTTTCTTGGCCACCCTTGAGATTTCCTTTAATTAAATAGCACCAGTTCGTTCACTCTCTTTGTCACCCTTAAAATGACCTTGAATCCGTATGGAGCATTCTTTCGCTCCCTCCCTTACCCCTCCTTGAGATTATCTGAATCATATGACCGCCCTTAAGGTTAAATAATGGATACGAGAGCTAAAACTTGAAGTCTTGATATTTTACCACTTAAATTCGACATCTCCCAGCACAATAGAAGTAAATAAGTTGAAACTATCGGTGTACCATATGTGGCTCAATTTGTTGTCAACGGATTATTACTGTGTTTACAATGGACCTCCATATTCTTCATTATCACTAACTCTATAATTTAAGAACGCGTTTTTTGGAGTATTTGAATAATAATTTTATCTTAGTTTGGTTATGACTTAGGTATATTTTAAATTTTTATCAAGGTAATTGCTAAGAATTTCTTTAGAGTTTGAAAAAGCAAAATAGTTTAGTTCAGAAAAACTAAATATGATAATCCAATGCAAAATAATGTTTTAAAAGAAAATGAATTACAATTGGTGTTCAGAAAATTGATTAAAATTTAAGTAAGGCTGCTTTTTTATTTTATCTATAACTATATTTTAGCAACATGTTGTTTTCAAAGGGGAGAAATAGTTAGAGTTCATTTTTAAAATTATTATAATTGGTGAAGTTCAGAAAATTTATAAAAATTTAACCATGGCTGCTTGTTTTTAGATTTTAAATTTTAATCTTAGTAGCGAAGCGCTAGCTCCCCCCATAGGAAAGGAAAGCGGCGAAGACATTGCCTGGTTTATTAATATTCTAATGCACTATAATTTTCTGTGAATAAGCGTTTGAAGTGCAGTAAAGAGAGGTGAACGAGTGGGAGAAGTGTGAGGGGGTGGAAAGAAATGTTAAATGAAGCGATGTTTAGAAATTAAGACAAGAAAACCTTGACTTGATTTGCTCGACAAAGTGATTGGCGTCGCGAATCGAACACAAATCTCTCGATTTGCTAAATTTAATTCGACTGCTTCCTTCACTCCCCTCACCTTCACACACTACATCCCTAACTATACATTTGCAAGTCATCAACAAGGGAGTTTATTCGTCAGAAAAATGACCCCCTTCCTTTTGGTTGTTTCTTTTTTTTTATTCATACCTGCCAGTCTATGTTGTGGTAGTAGAAGTAGCAGTAGAATTAGTCTCATTAAAGTGTGAATTTAATTCAAGTGATTTCATTCTTTTACATTTGTCTTCTGCTATGCTTAATAGTACGTTCGTCCTCCCTTCTGTTCTATAGGTGGAAAGAAGCGTATAAGGGTCATTTTAGTCCCGTTGGTCATCTAAAGCTGGGTTGAAAAATATGAGCTTGTGTGTGTATGTGTGTGTGCGTGTGTGTGTTTCTTAATTAATTACCTTGTTTCACCGATCACCGTTGTACTTTATTTTTCAAGTCTAAGGAAATGTATGGGGAGAAGCGGTTGTCACAACTGAATTGATTTTGAATTTTCACTGAAAAATGACTAATCGGAAACTTTAGACGGAAAAACAGGTTAAGAGGAGGGAGGGGGAGGGGGGTGTAAACGGAAACCAACCATAACACTTTTAGGTAAATTGTATTATTTGCGTGTGAGAAGATTTTTTTTTTGTATCGTGATAATTTTGGGGATTTTATCGTCAATAATTTAATTGAGGAAAAATTCTGAATATTTTTTCAATCATTGCTGTAAACGATTTTGCGGAGGCAGGGGTCATTTTCCCCAAACTTCTTTTTATTTTTTTTATTTTTCATCTAATTGAAGACAAACAAAACGGCTGAAGTTCCTTGAGTGCAGATGCTGGTTCTGTAGTGCTCTTAAACTCAATTTGAGTTGCCTGAATCGAAGTTTCCTTTCTTTAAGAATGCCTTAGTTTAAGAATAACTTCTTGGTGTCTTTATCTATAAAAGTGTCCAGTTGTAGTCTTAATTCTGTCATATTTTTTCGTTTCTTCTAACAATGTATCCTCGTAATTTCCAATTCAGAAATTTTATTTTTTCTACTATATCTTTCACCCGTGTCTGTTTTCTTACCCATACACAGGAAGGGAGGGGGGATAATTTGTCAACGTTTGCAACTCTTAATTCCGCGCTTGCGTGTTATTTGGCATCGCTTCTCTCTTGCTCTCATAGAAGATTCAGTTGTGCATTTTATTTGAATCAAGCAATACATGGCTGAATTCAATCCTCGAAAAATTTGGAAAAACAAGATGTGCTCTTGAGATTCACTACGGGAGCTACAATGCGAAGATCTCCGTGTGCTTGGTGGTGGGGGCGGGCAATTTGAGGACAAGGCGAGGATCAGGAAAGAGTTGGATGAGTAAGAGTGTGATTGCGAAGGTACGGCTGCTCAGTATCCTCACTTTAATCGTTCTGATACGAAAAGAATCCCCGAATTTGTCGGGGAGATCAGGCCATCATTGACAACGATTCAACCAGATCCATGAGCTCCATAGCCTGGAACAAAGGAATGTCAGAATTCTCTCATTAGGCAGTTAATCAAGGAGGACATCCGCTATTACTCATACAATATGAGAAAGGGTCAGCTTATGTCACAAATGAAGGAAAAGTGGAAGGATTATGCTGCGAAGATTGTGAACAGACTGCAGAATCCACTCAAGCCTGGCATGCTTCGGTTCTACTTAGATCAGAAAAATTTCTGCCAGGACCAACCAGGTGGTGAACTCGCAAAGCAAATACTGGCTTCATGTACCGTGAGTGAGGAAGACCAAGTTTCTGGTACACATCATGGTTTTGGGGGTGGTCAATAGTCAGAGCCACGTTATGTCCCCGTTTATCTTCTCGGAGGACACCATCGAATGCCTGGAGAAGTTGATATTGCCCTGGATGCAGGATCTGGCCCCTGGACCCAGTCTTGGCTAGCAAACAATTTTTCGAGCACATAACTCCAAACATCTGTGGCCTCCTGACTCTCCAGATTGCAAACCTCCTGGACTATTAATTATGTGCGAGCAGTGGCTGAGAGAGATACCAACTAGTCCCCTTGCAGCACCCAAAGTAGAACTTAGGTCCAGGATCGTTCAGACGCTGCCTGGAGGCCGTGGTTGAGGTCGACAGCAATTTCATTGAATAAAATGAATAGGACAGCAATCCTTCAAGTCTTTAACTTGTAATGTTGGTAAATACATATGTATAAATGTATAAATGTACAAGTGCAAGATGATAAATATCGGTCGCGTTAATACTCGAGAAGATGTACCGTGAGTCATGAATACCAATTGGATTGTAGACCTTTGGGGGCGATCGAACTGGAGAAGGATTTAGCGTGCAAATCAGCAGAGACTTGAGGTTCTACAGGCAGAGCGCAGAGGGATAAAAAAGTTAAAGAGACTACCGGGGTACATGAAGATACAATTTCGTTTGCAAAACAAAGATTGTGCTCACTTTGTACAACTTTTTAGTCTGGCCGCATCTTGAGCACTCCGTACTATTCTAGTCACCAACAATGTGAAAAGACATTGATCTGCTAGAACGGGTTTCAGGCCATGTCCACCAAATTAATCGCGTCCGTTAGGCACAAAAGATAACAACGCCATCTACGAGAATTTAGGCTGTTCTCCTTAGAGACACGCCAGCTCATAAGGACCTATAAAATTATACGCGAGTTAAGAACGTAGACTACAGTAGGTTATTCACATTGAACATGAATCCCACGGGCAAAAACGGTTACAAGGTGGATCTAGCTCTATTTAGGATTAGTGTTTGCGTGAACTTTTGCTCGTACAAGGGCTGTGATAGATGGAGCCATCCTAGGGTTGAGGTGGTGAATAGTTCATAAGTTAAACAGTTCGAGTCTAGGCTGGAAAAAGTACTGCACGAGTTAGACTAGATAAGGGCTTGCCAGCTTTTGTTAGTTCACCGCCCAATTTACGATTTTTTTTTTAAAAGAAGCTTTTCGCTCACCTCTGGTTGAAAATTATAAATCAACGTATAAACTGTACTGAAATAATGTTTACTTTCTTTTAATGCTATCCTTGAGGTTGATACTAGTTAACCTGGTTACTATTTTCAAGCAATTTCCTTCCTTGTTCAGAATATGAGTGACAACACTTAACTGACTTTTGACCAAGTATGACGTAGGGAAAGTTATGAATAATGAGGAACTCTTGTATCGTAGGTTTAGATAGGACTGGGGCATTTTCTTGCTCTGCCAAAGTTTGGGTATTTTTCACCTTCGTTAAAATTTTCTTTCGATTCATCACATTTTAATTGCAATAGTTCTTCTTGGCAAGTGACTACAGCATCGCTCTCGTTTGTGTTAAACCGTATTTTCATCAATGCCTTGATTTCAAGGTTGATGGTTGTGATAGAACAGGTTGAGGCCGCGTTAATTTCAACCACTATCACATGTTATTTAAAACCACGATGCTACCCACGTGCATCTTCGCTTTGAAGCCTGGGGCCTTATCTCAGCCACCTGAGTCAATGTTTAAACAAGGAGGTTTATCTTCCCCCTTTCGCCCCATGCGCCACCCTCGCCAGATTGAGTTAGGCTTATGGACAGATAAGGCAGTGTTCTCAGGCTCGGCTGTGCATTCCCTCGAAGCTCCCACTCCATTGTTCCCCACGCCAAGGAGATGTCCCGGCTATTTAATGGAAACTTAACCACTAAGATACAGATTGGAGATCCAGATTTTCGTCGCGAAACATCACTACGACCCACTCTCACCTTGTGCGCCAAGGTACCTCGACCTCGAGATTCACCATCACTTGTCCAGAAGAAGGACAATATCCCTTGAGTGCCAAGGTTCAAGCCTTCGTGATGCCAAGTTCACAAGGCTTCCCCTGTTGTTCAGAAAGAGAACAACTTTAGAACAGCCATTGTTCTTTTGAGCCCGTTGACAAGAAACGGTTCTCACCCCCTCCCACCCCCACCCTGTTGTTCAGAAGAGAACAACGTAGAACAGCCATTGTTCTTTTGAGCCCGTTCGCTAAGAAACGGTTCTCACCCTTCCCCTGTTGTTCAGAAAGAGAACAACGTTAGAACAGCCATTGTTCGTTCGAGCCCGTTGACAAGAAACGGTTCTCACCCCTTCCCCTGTTGTTCAGAAGAGAACAACATTAGAACAGCCATTGTTCTCGAGCCCGTAGACAAGAGACAGTTCTCACCCCCCTGCGTTCAGAAGAGAACAACGTAGAACAGCCATTGTTCTTCAAGCCCGTTCGTAAAGAAACGGTTCTCATTCCCAAGACGCCACGTCAGGATCATTTAATTCCCCCCCTTTGGCTGGAACTCTCCAGCGGACCGAAAATTCCTTCACGTCGCCTTCCTCTGCACAACAAGTATAATTACGTAAGCCGAACGTTACCTTTGAGTATTTAACCCTTTTGTCAACTCTATCCTGTGCTTTAAATGGTTTAGCGAACCATCCCCTCCCTTTAACTTTATATTTGTTTTACCTTTTTAGATCTTTTAATCCTCGGATTAGCTCGATTCCCCACGACCCTTTCCATTCTCTGTTTATGTCAATATTTTCCGTTTTGTGTGTTGTTGATAGTTATTATTAATAAAACTCTATTTTATTAATGATAGCAATATTATTATCCTTGAGCTCAGTTCCACTTCTTAAGCATATCAAAGATACATAATATCGGCCAGCTTAGACAATCACGCACTCTAAAGATAATTAAAGAAGTTCCCTCAACGAATAGTTATATATGGTATATCGTCGAGAGTCCATTCTACGACAATGATATCTTCAAAGTGATTTTCCAGGTCTCTTTTTAGTGTAAATATTAAGATAGATTACTAATATATTCAAGTCGACTTCTGTAAACTCATTTTTGATTGATGATAATCCTAGAAGCTGATGAACTCCCTTTGCATGATGTTTCTTTTGAATAAATTTATTTTGTTGATGAATAAACAGACTATCTTTTTAAGTTCATATTAGTGTCATAATTTCGCTTGAAGATGTAAGTTAAGAACATTCAACTTAGTGAATAAGTCAGCCAAGTAAACAACCTGATTCTTTGCCTCTCTTACTTGATGAACAAACTAAATTCTTTTTTTACTTTCCAAAAACTGTAACACACTTATGTATAACTTTACAAAACGTATCAATCATTGCCCTTTGGAAAGCCACTGAACTGTTGTGTGCAATAGTAATCGAACATGTCCTTCATCAGAGGCCTGACATAATTGCCGAAACAATCGATCATTTTAGTTAGTTTCTGCTTTAATTTGGTTAATTCCATTTACAGCAATATTTAATGATGAGTGCACACTTAGGCTCAAATTTTTTGCAACAAGATTTTGCTATGAATTATGCAATGAATACATTGAACATTAGGGGCTTCCCTTTTCAAGTGCGCTATAAATCCCCAATCGCGACTAACCATAGATGGATCCCAGTCTATCGCACAGGCAATAATATTTGTCAGCGGGATGGTATTCTTTTTGAAGTATAATTTCGCTGTTGCAAAAATTGATGTTCTTTTTTGTAGCTGTAATATGCTTATCAGCAAAGAGCATATCTTCTTGAAGTATACTGTTATCATCAAAATAGCGGACATATATCATTAGTATTGCTCTTTATCGGTAATTGTAGTTTCATCTATTTGCAAAGAAAATTATCTTTTTTGGAATTGTAGATAAAAGTTGCTTTTCACCATCACAGGAAATTTCAGCAATGCGTCGACTTGCTGTTTTAATTACTAGGTAGTAATGGTTTCCGGACATTGGTTGGATCCTGATGCATCATTGTTGAGATTAGCTCTTGAAACATGGGATTAAGACTTTTCACCAATAGTGGGCGCCCTGTCATTTTTAGCAATAAGTTCTGAAATACGTAACTAGTAATGAGCCCATCTTTGTTCTTGTCAGCGGGACTCCGAAATATAAAAATTATTGTTTAATGTTTTTTTTAAATTGGGTTAATATGGAGTACACAGTCACATATCAATTGGCATCGCGTCTCATTGTATTATATTTCATTTTAAAGTGACTCAATTGCTAACTAAAATATGAGATGGGCATTTTATATTACTCAATATTAAAGAAAATATCATTGATTTAATTAACATTAGGGTCGGGGCTTATATAATGTCTGAAGTGAAGAAGCACAGCATAAAAACAATGAACGCCTAACGAAGTCTGGCAATCGCCTTCGAATTCGAACCTTAAGGGTATGCTTACGAATTGTGTATACTACTAGTTAATTTAAAATAGCAGAGAAGGGTCGTAACACCTCACCATTAAAGGGGGGGAGGTGGTCGAAGCCCCCATTTCGAAAATATTCGCCTTGGGGTTTGAAGTGAAATGTGATTGCCAAACGTTGTTTGTTAGACGTTTCAATGTTCATTGTTTTGATGCAGTGTCCCCCCCCCCTTCGGGTACGAGCTAAAAATGGAGTCATTAAATTTCCTTAAAATGGGTGACTGAGTATTCTTATGAATACAAACGTGAATATTTTTTTTGTTTTTTTTTTGGGGGGGGGGCATGGTTTGAGTAGAAAGGGTTTAACTTTTCACAAAATAAAGGAAGCTAATTAAACAAAGAGCGATTATTAAACGAGAGGAATTGGGAGTTAATTAAGGTGAAATGACGCCGGCTCAATATGAGCAAAGAGACAAAGGTTGCCAAAGGTTGACAGAGAGAGACAAGTATGAGTGGTGAGAGCCAAAGAACCCCATTTAGGTGGGTGGTGCGGGATGAAAAATTAAATTAGGTAGGATTGCGTGGTCGCTTAGGGGCGCTCTTGTAAGGGTGCACCCGCCCACCTAATTATACAAATCGCCCACCTGTCGGCGCTACCGCCCTGGGTGATAAGCCCTGGACTAGATGGGGGCCAACGACATTGGCACTTCCTAGGATGGGCTCGAAAGGTCTTTTGAGATACACTTTTCCGCTTTGCCCTTTTGACCCCTTCCCTCTTTTGTCCCCTTCCCTCTTTTGCCCTTTCCACTTCTTGATCCCTTCCCGTATTTGACCCTTCCCTCTTTAGTTTCCTTTCCCCTTTTGTCCCTTTCCCCCTCTTGACCCCCTCCTCCTATTTGTCCCTTCTCTTTTTTGTCCCTTTCACCCTTACCCTATTAACCCCCTTCCCACTTTTGTCCCCTTGCCCCTTTCCCATTCACCTCTTTTCCCTTCTCCTTTTGTATTCTTCTCCATTTTGCTCCTTCTCCCTATTGACCCCTTCCACTATTTCCCCCCCCCCTTCCCTCTTTAGTCCCCTTTCCCCTTCTCCCTCTTGACCCTTTCGCCTACTTTTCCCCTTCCCTCTTTTGTCCTCTTGCCCCCTCTTGACCACGTCCCATTTTTCCCCTTCCCCCTTTTGTCCCATTCGCCTAAAGGGCCCCTTCCCTCTTTTGTCCTATTGCCCCCTTTGACCACTTCCCCTTTTTGCCCCTTTCCTCTTTTGTCACATTCGCCTACTTTTCTCCTTCCCTCTTTTGCCCCCTTGCTCCCCCTGACCACTTCCCTTTTTTGACCCTCCCTTATTTTGTCCCGTTCGCCCTTTTGCTCCTTTCCCTCTTGAACCCTTCCCCTATTTGTTGCTTCCCTTTTTTGTCCTCTTCCCTTTTTTGTCCTCTTCCCTATTTTGTCCCCTTCTCTCTTTTGTCCCCTTCCCTCTTTTGTCCCTTCCTCATTTTGCCTCCTCCACCTCTTGACCCCTTGCCCCCCTTCCCCTATTTGCCCCCTTCACTCTTTTCTCTACTTTTCCCTTTTGCCCTTTCCCTTTTTTGTCTCCTTCTTCCTTTTGCCCAAACCCCCTGATGACCCCTTCCCCTTTTCCCCCCTTCCCTCTTTAGTCCCCTTCAACCCTTTTGCTCCTTCCCCCTCTTGATCCCTTCGCCTACTTGCCCCCTTGCCTCTTTTGTTCCATCCACCATTTTGTCCCTTCCTCCTCCTGACCCTTAACCCTATATGTTCCTTCCCTCATTTGTCCCCTTCTCACTTTTCCCTTTCCCTCTTCACCCTTCCCCTATTTGCAAATTCTCTCTTTTGTTCCCTTCTCCTTTTGCAACTTCCCCTTTTGTGCCTTCTCCCTTCCCTCCTTCGACCCCTTCACCTCTTCCTCCTCTCTCCTTCTCTCTCTCTCTCTCTCTCTGTATCTCTACCCCCTCCCTCCTTCCATCCCTCCCTCCCCTCATTTCAACCTCCACCTGTGTATGCAAATTAATATTCTCTTACTAGAATCTTCTCACTAACGAAGGCTTTTCTCTCCTCCATAAATTCATTCAAACAACCTCCGATTAACCGACGCATGTCTGAATTCTTATGTCGCTAAATCCCTCTCACAACCTTCCATGTTCTGCCAACTCCACAAACATACAATAAGAATCAATACAAAAAATGATGTGTTGCGTGTTGTAGGATGTGTTGAATGAATGCCCGCCTCTTTAGAGTGTAAGGAATGTTCTTTTGAACATGCGGGATATGGGATGTATGCCTGTAATGGTGTTTTGATGAGCGCTTTCTTCATGCTGTCTTACAATTTTACAGGAAACCACTGTTAAATCGCACGCATTCTTTCAATCTCTCGGCATTTGCTTCTTGATCATGATCGAGAAATCGTGGAGATATTTTCCTTGTAGGTCCAAAATAAAGGACCGCTGGTCAATTTTATAGCATTTCCTTACGGTCCCACTTCGGAAAGGGACCTATTTCTAGAACTCGGTCCTATCCACCAGTAATGTCTTATGTAAACATTGCGGTGTACGTTATGTATACCCCATCGGTGTAAGTGCTTCGGATACATGTTCTAGCCTACACGTTAGGTGTCCGTGTATGTATAAATATATCTCAAATTACCAATATTTATTTGCATTCAAGTAGATAATGACGATACACTTTAGCCCTTTTGTCTCCCTTGCATAAGGACTAAAATGAAAGAAATCTCGTTAGCTGGAGACGTTTTCCGCATAAATCTTGAAAAATTAAAAAATAAAATTGGAGATGGGACCAGCGGATACCGGTGTATGGCAGAATAGCTGGAAGTGGGTATAAGAGTGGATGGGAGAGGGGGTTGGGGTAGAAGGTTATTTGTGGGATAGGAATACGAAAAGAACAAAAGGAATGCCCACAGTCATTGGTGGTATCTTGATATCTCTATTTGTGTTGTGGGTGGGCATAAGGGCGTGGCAAGACGCCCTGTCTTAGACGTGAGTGTGGAAGTGATGGGGCCGTTCATAAACACCAATTAGCTTGGAAATGAACATTCTTGGGAGGGTGTAGGAAAAGAAGAAGATATAAGTGTACTAAATCGCGTTAATCCATAAAGCTGAGTTGGATTATGTGATTTAACTTTGTTTTTATCCTTTTTCTCTCGAGTACGAACATATCCTTAAGTACAGTCATATCCTCAAGTACAAGCACGCCCTTCTCATCCTCGATATCATTTTAAGGATCCTTTTCTAACAGTTCCCCCCCCCCCTCCATTATTCTAAACAGAGCGCTACCACAATTTAATATTCACTATTTGCAAATCGCACCCCAGTTTTCTTACCTAAAGATCTCATTAAAAGTCTTTATTTGTTGGTGGTCTCTAAACCCAGCTCCTAATTATTCCCCATTTTGTGTCCTCTGGTCATCCGGCCTCGGTCCGAGTCCATCTTGATCCCCAAGACTGTGGCCGTGTTTCGTGAAATTGACCGACATCTGACAAGTCCTAATTTGCGTTCGGGTAAAAAAAAGGAATTCTCCTAAAATTCTCTGACGCCGTCGGTCTTAACGATCAGTCTGCCTCGGGACTGCCCTCCCCCCCATCTCCCTTTGCCCCATTCCTCTAATTCCACCCCCACCGCACCTTCCCCTCAGCAGGAAAAGGGCAGACGGTTAGCAATAGACTGAGAAGACAGACGAACAAATGTGATATGAGAAGGGTATAGAGGCTAAACAAGTGACCAAATGAAAATACAGAGGACAAACAGACGTGTGTGTGAATTGACAGGCAACACGAAAAGCAGACAAACAAACGAGTTGATACACATACAGAAAGGTAAAAAAATGTGCTTATAAATACACAAATAGACATGTGACATACACGTGGAGATAAACAGACAGGAATAAAAAACAAACTTATATATACGGAGAATCAATACACAGGAGTATCGAAAAATCGAACATGTGGATACACAAACAAACATCTCAGACAAACGTGTAGACAAACAAACAAACATGGATAACAAACATACGCGAAGTTATAAATAGACAGGCATGCAGGAAAACAGAAGAGAAACAGAAACAGAGAAACAGGACAAACAAGAGTTTTATTAAACAGACAAACAAGAGGAACAGAGGTGTTAATAAACAGACTTACAGAACAAACAAACGTGTTGCTGTACATACATACAACCATAGCAAACGTGTTGATAGATAGAGAAGGCTAAATAAGCTACGTATAAATAGAAAGGCACACAGGAAAGACAGAACAAACATGTTGATATAGAGACATGCAAACACAAGCAAAAAAGTCGATGCACTCACAGACCTACATTATTTTTCCCCTCGAATTTAAAGCTAAATACCAACCAGGACGTCTCAGGCATAAAGTTTCTGAGGTGAAATCTACAAAGAAAGTGAAGTTAGAGATAGTGAAAATGTATTGAAGATATATAGTTACAGATCTTCCTACAGGTATTGGGGCCTGGAGAGCGGATAGGATAAAGAAACAAATAAACGTGTTGATAAACAAATATAAGAAAAGGCAGACATATATAAAGAAGAGAGAAGGATGGAAATGTTTGGGTGAGCGCGACCTCACCCAACCCGCTCCGGAGGAGGCGTCATTAGAGCGCGTCACAACCTCGGCATAAAATTGGCTCCGGTCGCCATATTATCGCATCCGAGCTTCGCTTTGCCTACACGGCAAAGACGCCGCAAGAACACACACACGTAAACTTAAGTACGTAAAAGTCTACTTTTGTAATATGTGATCGCCCACCGCAGAATAATTACCACAACCACTTTCATCACAATATATGATCTACCATGCGTTAATAATACAATATTTCAAAACAAAGGCCATTTTACCTTCTTCTGGTTACCAGCTTGAAGTTAAGCCACGGTGAAGATGGTTAGTAATCAGACAGAACTCCAGATTGGGGAGACTTGTGGGGGATGCTATATGTTGCAACTAAGGGACGTAATACTGGGTGCAACGTATATTGTAGTACTCGAGGGGTCTAAAGAAGAGAATACTTGGCGCGGCCAGAACCATGAAGGTAGGTTTTCTCCAAACCTAGGTCAACCTCAAGTATTAGGACATTAAGGAGATCCTAAATTAACAAAGACGCCAACCTGGATGATCTGAGAGGAATAATTCTCGCTCATTTCAGCCCAAATACTCGTTGCTCTCTGAATGCTAAGCGTGACTCGCCTCGGCCAATGTTTAGTTAAATTTGGTTATGGTCGGAGTGGTTTGGTTAGAGCGTCGGATACTATGGTGAGCCAGGGAAGGCTCAGAATTCAAACCAACCGAGTGACTAACCAATGAAGAATTCGTCTCCGAGCGAGGGAATAATTTTTTTTGTGAGAAAGTTTAACACTCTCTTTCACCCTCTGCGGGTTTATACAGGCGGCGAACAGATAGTATAAGTTTTAAAAGGAGGCGCAAAAGACTACCCGAGGGAGAGAGCCGGTTTCTCATGGGGCACTTGGGTAGTCGGGAGGGCGTGTCGTTTTTTCAGGTTTCAATTGTTGCAGTGACATCAACCCACTAGAGGGTGCAAATGGCAACAAACCATGGTCTTCATTGTCAGATAAATGGGGGAAGATTAATTGGTGAAGTAGGTTTTGCTTAGGGTAAGGTTAGGTTAGGTTTCATCACGGTAAATTGTATTAATTAATTAACTAATTTCAGATTTTTTTTTTAATATTTTGGCAGAGTATCGAAAATCGTCGAAGGAAATCTCCCGTGGAGAGGCGGAGAACGAGACAGAGGAGAGACAATTTGAGAGACTGGCAAAGATCAAAGAAGGGAAAAGAGGCCACCAGAAACCATATTAACCACTTCTGACGAGACAATTGAGAGAAGGCAATCAGCCACTCTAATATTCTTCTTCTTCTTCTTCTTCTTCTTCTTCTTCTTCTTCTTCTTCTTCTTCTTCTTCTTCTTCTTCTTCTTTTTCTTCTAATTATTATTATTATTGGATCACCCGAAGATAAGCGAAGTCAACGAGGGCATCTCCAACATAAGTTTAGTGGGGAAAGATTTGTAAGAAAGGGGTGAAATTAGGGGAAGCTAAATAATCTGAGTAGTCGAAAGAGCAGCTGAGTATTGACGCGCAACTCTCCTGAACTTGCCCAACCACCAAACTTAAACCAGATCCCTCCGAGAATCGGGGGAAGAAGGGCACGCAATCCACCGGATGTCAGCTGCAGTTTTGTTGCCCGTGTTACACCTGCCTCACACTATGTGTACGAGCGGGTTCTTAGATCCCCACTTGCTATCAAGTGCCCCCCCCCCTACCTCAGAAAAAGGCGTCGGGACGGCGTAACCCAGCGGGGAACTCCGCGCACAAAGTTAACCCAGCCCCAGTACGGTAACTGCCCCCGCCGAGCGCCGCGCAAGCACCCATCGAGTCCCCGCTCTCGCGCCCCTCTAATTGGCGCATCGTGGGACAATCAGATGACGTTGCGGGCGCTGATTGGCTGCGGATTGGGATGAGCCGAGGCACGCCATTGGCGGATGTCATTCGCAATTGGCCCACCAAACACTAATTGGATGCAGCGAGGGAAAGAGAGGGAGAGAGACTTGTGCATGTTGTTGACCTGTCCAGGGAGGAAAGGGAAGAAGAGAATGAATGGGACAAAAGGAAGAAAGAACACGATGTGAAGATGTTAGGAGGAGATGAAAAAATCCGCCCCACGTACGCAAGCAGGAACGCGCACCCACACACGTGCGACAGTTCCTATTTCGTGACTAATTGCCATACATGGTACACAAACAGTACAGCCACCGGCAAATACCCTAACGCACTCACACTCTCACAATTTACCTAGGCCATATGCAAATACATCCATTCCACCGCAATCAATTGGTTGTGCTGGAGTGGGTGTATGCACACATAAAGGCAATTATACATGTGTGGGTGTGCGTTCATAAACCCATGTACAACTTTCGGATGGGATTACCCTAAGATATTCAGGATCGCTTGAACATCCCCCTCCCCTCCCCCTACAGAATGAGCATTTGAACATCCTCTTCCTTTCTCTTCACTACTGAACATCCTCTTCCCTTAAGCTTTGGCAAGAATGTTCAAGTGATCTCCTCCCAAACCCCACGAGTTTGAGGCATTTGTTAACTTAAGTAGGTTGTTAATATGTATAGGCATTTAATGGAATATTTTAATAAATAGAAAGTAAATAATATAATAGATAATTTGTAAAAAAAATAGGTATATAACGGTAAAATGATAACATAACGATTTTCCCCTGGGCTCTGTATGTATATTCGCATAATTTCACTTTTTTTTTAAGTAGTAGTTGTGGTTCTCCCATTCCACATAAAGTAGCCGTTGATGAAATCGAGTTTAACCTTATTTTAATCTTATTATTTGTTCCAATTTGAATTCTTGGTTTGGGTATTCACACCCTCATTTGTTTTAGGTGTTCACTCCCCTACTTTGTTTGGATATCCACACCAATATTGGGTTTGGGTAATTACTCTCCTATTTGGTTTTGGTATTCACGCCCTTATTTTGTTTGGGTATTCACTTTCTTATTTGGTTTTAGTAGTCCCACTAAATATTTGGTTTCGGTGTTCACTTCCCGATTTGGCTTGGCTATTCACACCAATATTTAGTTTGGGTATTCATACTCCTATTTGGTTTGGGTATTCACACTCCTATTTATGCCCAGAAGTTGAAGAGTGAATAATGCGTCGATGCTCACTTTTCAAAAAATGAAGAATGGTCCTGTATGGTTCAGCAAAGGATTGGTTAGTTGAATAATCCATTTTGCTGACGCCATTGTATACAAGATAACTAATCTGCACCGATAATAGCAAGGTTACAGCAATTAAAAGCGTTCTCTGCCATGCGGGGTACTGCAATTAAAAGCGTTCTCTGCCATGCGGGGTACTGCAAGTAAAAGCGTTCTCTGCCATGCGGGGTACTGCAAGTAAAAGCGTTCTCTGCCATGCGGGGTACTTGGAATCTTAAAATCAACAACTTTGGCTTTGTTTCAAAACCCCAAATTCACCGACTCATTTTACTTGAGTCGATTGTCTATTGAGCAATAGCAACGAGGCTGTTATCACGGCGGAATCTAGAAAGAAGAGATCTGTAAATTGAGAAGTGAAGGTAGTCTAACTAGTCGCTGGTCCTTCTGCAACCATTGAGTCATGGATAGTGCTTAACTGCGGGCACCTGGGAACGAACGAAAGGGTATGCCGCTCTTCTAAGTTTTATTTGTATCAACCCCGTCCCCTCTTTTGTGGTCACATAATTAAAATATTTCCCCTCAGTTAAGAGGGAGTAAATTTACTCGACATGAAGTAGCTGTGGAGAGAAATATCTTCAGTTTATTTTACTTTCTTTGGTGTTGGTAGCATAATCCTGCGACGGAGCGCGCTTTCTTCTTCTCTTTGTATTTTTTTCTTATTTTTGTTTGTTGTTCGATTTATATTATTTGGTTTGTTTTGGTTTTCTGGGGGGTTTTTAGATAGCCCAGTTCTAGGCTGAAATTTGAATTGCGGCTACTTATGGCCTTGGTTGAAGTCGCCAGATGGCCACTTAAGAATCATCAGATGGAATCTATTTATACAGACATGTATGTCTATGTATACTCTTCCTCGTACCCTTTGCTTAGGAGTGTGAATGGATGGGTGTGGATATCGTAAACTCGAGTGTGAATCTTATAAGATCTGCTTGCAAAAAAGTATGAGAAGTATGCCTTAATAAGTCCACGAATAGTTTTGGATGACTGCCGCTTTGCTTTGCTGTGCTATGTTGCCACTAATAATATTTTTTTTCATAACACAGACCTAAAAAAGTAATTATTGTGATAAAAATTTAAAAATAGCCAAATTAAATCTATTTTTTTGCGATATTGATGATTAAAATATAAATAAATAGATTAAGTTAATTAAGCCGTAAAAAGGACAAAAATAGAAACAATTGGCAACCCTGTCTTACAACAAACCCGTTTTAATAAATTTCGTCCCTTATGTTTGAAATACCGCAATAACGTAAAAGATTTCACTATATTTTATTGTTAAATGTCCTATCTAGATTATTTATAACTTAATATACCCAGAACGCTCCATTTCCCATCAAATAATAATACATAAAATTATCCCTGAACCAAATTTAGTTTAAAGTGTGACATAACTAATTGTGGCAACTGTACATTGGTCTTGACTTTGTGTAGCTCATCCGATCCACTTTACTATTCATTTTATAGTGTTTTGAAATGCACTTCTCGGGGTTTGTAAACATTTAAGGGTGATGAAATCTGGGTGGAGGAAAGAGGGTAAATACGGCCCCCGCGATAAGCATCCCTACTCCTATATATAGCGGAGACCTCGTCGCTGTGACGCACGAACTGCGTTATAGAAGTGCGAAGAAATCACAACGGTGCCCTGGTGGGGCACATCACCTAAAGCGACTGAAGGGAAACAGCATCCACCCCATTCGAGGTGCCCCAGCAAATGAGTGTCTGGTTGAGCATGGGGCAGCCCTGCTAAACCTGACATCTGGAGCATTGCGTGCTATCCGGGCGCCAACATCTGCAGGCGGATTTGACGCTACAGATCTTTGATACATTTTCACTTCCTCTCTCACTTTCTCTACACATCTTCCCCTTCAAACTTTCCGGCGGAAACTACATGGAGGGGGGCGGGGCGAGTAAGGGTAAAAATAAAAGTAAACTACCAAAGCAAGAAAAATATTCTGATGATAAATTGTTATTGCTTCTCAAAACAAAAAAATCAACATATTGCTTTCCATATTTTTATAATTGCGTATATATTACTTTCCATATTTAAAAAAATATGTACATATTGCTTTCCATATTTAAAAAAAATATGTACATATTGCTTCCCATATTTTTTAAAAATTTCGTACATATTGCTTTCAATATTTTTTTCCAATTACGTACATATGTTCTTTAAAAATTACATACACATTTCTTTCCATATTTTTACGAATTACGTACATATTGCTTCCCATTTCTTTCAAAAATATGTACACATTCACTTAACATAACCTGTAGCATGAGAAATCATCAGCCTTCACCGGGATTCTACCACGAGGAACGCGGGCGTAACCACTGAGCTACGTTGGATTGTTGTTGTTATTGCAGTGCTCCTCAGGACTATTCAATCCCTAGAGGCCTTTCACACGTTTCGAGTGAGGACTGGGAGACGTGTAAAAGAGTACTGGGATTAATTTACCATGTCATTTCCTCGAAGCTTATAAAAGAATTCAGGTAGCACTTCTCTCAGTTCATTGTGTCCCACTGGTAACGCCGGCTCTTCCCGTGCCAGAGGTCGCTGGTTCGAATCCGGGGCAAAGGGCTAATCGTCCATCTTTCGCGACGGACGCTATTATAAGGCGTAAATATATGGATCCAAACCGAACAATTTACATCTGGCATGACTTTACCAGATCTGGGAGATAAAATCTACAAAACGTTTGGTTACGACAATGATGACCATTGTGTCAACCATTAAAACTTCCACAATGAGGTGGCGAATCTTGTACAGTTCTAAATAACACAGCTTCTTTTTTTGACAGCTTCAGTATGACGTCAGATTTAACAATGAGTGGGCATTTTTGTAATAAAGATTTTGAGTATCTAGAACAACTTAAATATCTATTGTGGTAATATTCGAAGTGAAAAAATAAAATAAAAGAATTTAAGACAATAGCCCAAAATATATAGCTTGATATAATAGGAATTTTAAAAAGATGGAACAATATTTGTGGGATTAATTTTGTGGGCGAGCTTCATGTCGTTCAATCTGGCTCCATAGTACAATGGGGCAATTAGAGAGCGACCTCCGAAGACGAATTCTTAGACGGTTGTGCATTGAAGGATGTGATGAATTTACCAAATCCATTCTCACAGGACTAAGTCTTCCTATGTTAACTTCACCGAATAAGATTGACAACCTTGGTAGACTTAAATTACTCGAATTCATGGTAGATAGATTGCAAAAGAAGAGGGATTTAACAATGGTGAATGCCTAAGAGGGAGGAATTGCAAGGCGTTTCGAGTCCAAATTTACGTAAGAGTGATTTTTTTTAATTGAAAGCGCAAGAGCAACGAGGCAGTCTGGCGTACAAAAATAGTGACGATCTGTAAAGAAAGTAGATAGGTAGATGAAGTGAAAATAGGGAAAGAGATATAGCCGCAGGTGCCCACTAAGGCATTGGGGCCTGGAGGGTGCACAACTGCGGGCATTAGGACTGGGGGGCTGCCAAGCTAGGGTAGTACCACTGCTACACTATTCACCCCCTTACGGGGTATAATAAAAGAGGTTGGAATAATTTGAATAATGAACAAGTTAGTAGGAAATTTAAAAGAGGGACATAGAAAGACCTCCATAGATGGCACCAGCTTCCCTTGAGGCAGTGTGGGTTGGGAAGTGAGTCAAAGTGAAGGTCCCCCCAAATTGCATTTTACTTTCTTTCCAATGGTCTTCAATACTTGAGAAGTGGGGGTAATAAAAGACCCCGAACCCCTAAATCAAGTGACAAACAAATACAATCTTGTAGAAATAATTTCTTAAATTTGTGTTGGAGGATAAGAGAAGCGTCCCACTGTATCGTGTGTATAAGTGAAACAGAGATTCATCTCGCATCCAAATGACTAAATTTATGTTACAAAATACAAAGAAGTCAAATATTTTGGAAGCATCAATGAAAGATATATTATCTGGGCGATATGTTAATTTCACTCTATGGTGAACTCAGACTCCCCATACAAAAAAAAATTAAACCAGTCAATACTAGTGTTCAACGTTTGTATAAGAAAGGTATGATAAGACAATCTTCTTTGGAAACAACCTAGTAAAGATTAACAAAGAACCCCACATACATCCCTTCTAAATTTATACCGGCACATTAATAACATAAATCCCACTTTAGATCAGGTAGAAACTCTAAGAGATGAAGACGGAGTTACTAAATACGACGTAAGACGTGGTAAGCCATACGAAACATTCCCTTTGGTCCAACATTTGCAACTGCAAAATTAGAAAACATTCCAGAATCCCCCTAAACAAATCCTTTCAAGGAAAGGTTCCTTTAACAACTTAATTATTATGGAAATATAATTAGTGTACCACAATGAACAAAGTAAATCCCAGGAAGTCTAAATGGTAGAAAGTGAACCAATTTTTGTTCACCCCCCGCCCCTCCAAATTGTGTTCTGCCGAAGTCCCGAATTGTTGTTGCTAATTTCACTAACTAGTAATTTGCCCTCATAATATTAGTTGCAGTTAAAAATAGTTTAGGTCATGCCATAAGTAATGCGACATTTTTCTTCATGTTTAGCATTATCATCATCATCATCATCATCATCACTAACTCTCTATTTTAAGAGAGGATTTTTTTTTAGTATTTGAATAATAAGTTCATCTTAGTTTGGTTATGACTTATGTTTTTATCAAAGTTATTTTTAATAATTCTTTTATAGTATCAAAAAACAAAATTGTGAAGTTCAGAAATAAATATAGGTATCAAAATTTTGTGAATATTTAAAACCCAAAGAATTACAAATGGTGAAGTTCAGAAAATTTAATTTTATATATCTTCTATAACTCTATATTTTAGCAACGTGATATTTTGAAAGGGGGGAAATTTAGTTTAGAGTTCCTTTATAAAATTATTATAATTAACCAAGTTCAGAAAATTTATAAGAAGTTAACCATGGCTGTTTTTTTTACATTTTAAATTTTAATCTTAGTAGCGAAGCGCAAGCTCCCCTTAGAGGGGGGTAGCGAAGCGCAAGCTCCCCTTAGGGGGGAGTTGCGAAGCTATTGCCTCGTTTAAATATAAATAATTTGAAAGAGTCGTTTGATTTATATCCATAAAATAATGCTAAACATGAAAAAGAATGCCACATTACTTGGGTGAGATGACCAAATACTTCACTTTTTTTGTGTGTGATTTTTCTTATATCTCGCTCATGACATTACGTAAAGAGACCCTTGAGTCAATACATCAACATTTTTTGTACAGAGACAAACGTGTTAATTAACACCCGCAATTACATAACAAAATACCTACACCGAAATCTAGTGCAATTAATGTTTAGGTTTTTTATGTTTGTAATAAAATGTAAACCCTCCCTCCAATCTTCATAGGGAATGGAGGGTGAATTTTCCTGGCCAAGGGGGGGCCAGGAATCTCGGAAAACCCACTGCTGTTTTTAGGAAAAAAGAGTCCTGAAAACAAATAGACAGAAATCTCGGAATACTCACTCTTCCTTTTCAGGAAAAAGTTCCACAGAAAATCACAAGTCAAACAAATTCAAAGCATGATCTGGGCAACCTCAATTTCGTCACAGGTGTTTCTACTGTTCGAAAACCCTTTGAGAAAAACCTCTTCAGACGTAGCAGAAAACCTCAAAATTACCCATGAACGCCAATGAGTTATGTCTTTTAGTTACCTATACCATTTGTCCTTCTTAAATCATGGACAATCTCCTAAGACCAGATAACGAAATTAGCATAAAGAGCAAAATGACAGTCGCTGGTAAGCCCTAGACCACTGGAGGTCGGTCCGGTTGGGTGAAGGGGCTGGGGGAGGTGCAAGTTAGTTCGGAGTTTTAATAACAATCAGTGGAAGAAAACTTTGGGACCGAGTTGGAGGGGAAAGGGTACAGTCCACGTCAGGAGTGTATCGATATGAATATCCTTATAGCAGGTTTTGGAGGGAGTGAATATGTGTTTTTGGAGAGTATGGAAGGAAAAGACAGCGGTGTTGTGATTGGTTATGTGTGTAATGACCTGTGTGTCAGGTGCTACCTGCCCCGATGGGCAATCTGAATAACTCTACCAGGAGACGTCCAGCAGCTCTCTCACTATGATAAGGTTTAGTGCTCGATCTCGCTGAGATCGAACCAGGAAACGAACTCAGTCTTATTCACTCGTCCAAGGAGAGCTCCGACTAGATCGTCTGTTTGTGGAAGTTCGGCAAGGAGAAGCCCCCTTTCCCCCACCTTTCACCCTCCAACTATGATTGTTATTAGGGAGAGACTAACTGGACTAACGACAATACAGAATTACCAAGTGGCAAGACTTCAAAATTCACAGGAAAGAAAGAAAAGGATAAAAGTTAGAGATGAAGGATAAGTAAGAGGAAGAGGGGATATGGAGAAAGAATTTGTTTTTACAACTCTTATTTATAAGGAAATATATCGGCTTAGTTATTATGTGGCTCTAAATTTAACTTTTAGACTTCTTGAAACTTCGAGAAAAATGTTTATTAGATTTCATTTTGTCATTAACCTATGACATGTTCAGAGCAATTATTCTGAAGTCCCATGTGTAAATATATATATATATATATATATATATATATATATATATATATATATATATATATATATATATATATATATATATATGTTTTTTCCTTGGTAGCATATTTTATTGAAGAAGCCAACTGCCACATTCAAATCTCTCGATTTTTCTTATGTTCCCCTTTTGGTCGTGAGCTAACCTATGGATAAGTTGGCCCAAATTCCTCAGAAAAATGTTAACGAACGAGAACAGGAAACTAATTTACTGAGCAAAGCAAATAAATTTATTGACCTGACGCGTTTAGATACACACCTGCATCATTATCAAAGGTTGATATTTATAACTTAAGCAATTGAAGAACGGGCTTTTATTATACATCGTTATTTAGTTAACAAATATACCAACATACTTATAATAGGGAATTTAAACTCATTAATACAAAAGGTACGTTGAAATGAAGTTTTTTGAGAATGTTTAAACACAAAAAGTTACATTGAAATTAACCTTTTGATGCTGCTTCAAATGTTTAATTGATAATGGGCACAAGATTATTTTGGCTGGGATGTGAGGAAGGCACTGAATCGTATGTTTGTTTGCGTATTTAATCTGGGCTGTTTTTCTTTTATAGAAATTGCTTCTAATATAATTAGCTGTCGATGGTTTGGAGCATATGGTAGGTTTTTGGTATTATGTTCGAGTGACTTCCGGTCCAGTTGTCTTCCCTGCTTTTCCAACGTGTGTGTTTTGGGTGCACCATTGTTTAAATGGTAACTCATTCTTCGTGTTACCTTTGTTTCTGTCATTCCGATATATGAATGAGATAGCAGCTCATAGTCTTCCATTTTGCCAATATATTCATATATTAAATGATTTCTCTGATTGGGTGTTAAGTGAGGTCCCGGGTTGTTTTTCATGATAAGGTTGTATGTTCGTTTACTATTGTAGTAGATTATGAGTGATACATTATTTTCATTTTGTGTTTATTTTAATCCTCTTTTTAATATTTCATTCACTATTCTTTAATCCGTTTTGTACGCTATGCTCATAATGTTCTGGTAGTATAGTTTAATAGTGTTTCTTTCGTCTTGCTGATTGGTACTGGCTGTAGGTGATGTATACCATCTTTCCATCTTCTTACGTATATCGATGTGTATGTCACCGTTTGTAAAACCGTTATTTACGTGTACTTGTGAGGCACGCTCAAGTTCTTCGTGTGTTTCTTTCCATGTGGAGCAATGGGTGAAAGCATGATTGATGTAAGAATTTATTACACTTTTTTTTATAACAATCGGAACATTCACTTTTTACATTCATGCAAAGACCTGGATTTGTGTTTTTAGCAAAAATCTTAGTAGTTATTTTATCGTTATGCTTAGTGGTTAGGGTATCTATAAATAGTAGTTGGTTACTTTAGCTATTTTCTATGGTGTAGTTAAGTGAGGAGCAATTCTTGAATGCTCTTAGTAATTCCTGAATTTCTTCTTCTGTTTGTATATTTATTTATATGTCGTCTATATATATATATATATATATATATATATATATATATGCAGTAAATATGTGGCTTTAGCAACAATGAAAAGACTCGTTTTTCCACGCTTTCCATGTAAAAGTTTGCGAACAGTACTCCGAGGGGAGAACCCATGGCAACACCGTAAGTTTGTATATATATATATATATATATATATATATATATATATATATATATATATATATATATATATATATATATATTGGCGAAAGGAGCAGATTCTCCAAAAGAATGAGGAACACAAATGCGACATGCGCCGTAGAAGCCTATCTTCTAGCCTGTTCCTACACATGTCAAATGAAAACCCTTCAATTGCCATTGATAATGCAAAAATAATTTATAATTCTCACCACTATATATATATATATATATATATATATATATATATATATATATATATATATGCCTTTAATAGAATAGGCTATTGTAAAGGAAATTCCAAAGTTTAATACTTCGGATGGGCAATTCAACACTAATCCCTTGATAAGCAGAAGATTCATCCTTCCTTTGCTCCTCCATACCCTTCACCCTCTAATTACATTCCGACTTGTAAATCTGTGTGTTCTTAGACTATGCATCTCTCTGTATTCATTAGTTTACCAGCGATTAAAGATGACGGGTGTCTCCGTTCAAACCTGGTTTCGCAAATAAACCAATCCTATTACTGTGGGGTTTTTCCTACCTCTACATGTACGTTACTGTACTTCTTCGGATATATATATATATATATATATATTTATATATATATATATATATATATATATATATATATATATATATATATATATATATATATATATATATATATATATATATATATATATATATATATATATATATATATATATATATATATATATATATATATATATATATATATATATATATATATATTCAAAAAAGTTTCTAGATTAACCGTTCCAAATAATTTTCCATGTTGATTGACTGTATTTAAAATTCGACCGCCCATATTGGAATCGCTTCATAGATTATAATGACCGATATGTATTACTTTAGACTTTTTCAATTATAATTTCATCGGTCATCTTATCGACCATTTCTCTACTCTTTTCATCGGTTTTTGAAAGATTTCACATTTACTCAGATATTTTTCCCTCGTACCTAGTTTCTAATCTCCATTAAATTTTAAAACTTTGTAAATCTATGCATCCATTCACACCCGTATTCATACAGACCAATATCAAATTTTATTGCTGTGTTCGAGAAAAATAATGGTCGTCTATTTGTTTTTTTTTTTCTCTTACGTACACTTTTTACTTCTATCTGTGCACATACCAGAAGATTCTTCGGCCTATTTTATGTACATGTACATGTGGAATCATTCGTTCAAGCATTATGTTATATACTACACATCCATATACCCCATTCGTACACGTATATACACAGACTAACCTATAAATATGACACATATATATGTACCCCTCTTACAAACAGACTCACACACTTATATTCAATAAAACATTCGCCAATAAAAACTATACATAATCCACTTCCACTCACACACACCGGAACTGCCATCTTTTAGACCTAATCATCGATACACAATCACACTTTTTCCTACAATTAGACTTTTGCACAATTACACAAAATAGAGTCCAATTATGCTTAATTAAAAGCTTTTATCTTTTTATGGGTAATTTATTAAAGATTTTAACCCAATGTCAACGTAAATATTGGGACTAATTAAGATAGGACGGAGCCATCCTGCTGCGGGTAATTGCTGCGTTTCACTCAACTGCCGCAGTAACATAGTTCACAAAAGCATGCAAATTGTGTAGAGTGAAGTGTGGGAGAGGTGGAGGGAAGTGGGGAACGGGGATTGGACAGGTGTGGATAGAAGGGCACTACCTCTACCAGAGGTCGCTTGGTAAGAAGCCGAGGAAATGTAAGTGTTTACAGATTAAGGGAAGAGGGTTGAATCAGACTTGAAAAAGTGGATAATACTGGAAAGAGGTGATGGCAATGGAAGAAGAGTGATGAAGTTATTCTCCAAGGGGTCAACGTCTTCTTATACTCATGATAAAGAATGGAGGGAAGAAAAAGAAAAAAAAGAAAATTATAAGAAAAATTCTTGTGTCAAAGTTCATGGTTGAAAAGTAGTGCTACAACGAATTACATCAACCCTAAATGTAGGTGCTGGGAGTGCACCTGTAAAACTTCTAAGAACAGTTCGTAGATAGAAGACAGACGCTCAAAAGTACGAGCAGGATCTTCCTTGTAGGAGCAACAGAGTGTGAAAAAGTGGTAGCAGAGGAGTGAGGGGTTGATTGCAAGTGAGTGTGAGATATAAAATAGTAAAGGAGAAATGATAGTGATGGTAAGAAAAATGGTGCAAAAATATGTAAGGATGAAATTATTTTTGCCACTTTTGCTACACACGTCCTTACTCGCTGATGGTTGAGCTGTGGAGGAATGGAAGTGAGAGAGATAAGGGGTTGATAAGCGAAGGGGAGGAATAAATATCGAAATGAGAGAGCAAAAGAGGGGAATGTAGAGGGATGAGAAAAGTGAAAGAAAAGAAGGAAAAGAAAAGGAGATAAAGGGAAAAGAGAGGCAAGGAGAGAAAGGGAAAGAAAAAGAGAGAAATGCTAGAATAGGAGAGGAAAAGAGAGAAAGAGAAAAAAGGAGAAAAGGAGATTGGAAAGAGAATAATGGCATGAAGAAAAAGAAAAAAAAAACGAGAGAAGGATAAGCAAAAGAAGAGAAAAGGGGGAAATAGGAGAAAAGAAGTAGATTCAGCGTTGGATTTCTGACGTCGAGGCACGGGTTTGACTCCATCGAGCACGGACACAGATCTTTCACCGACGTCAGGAGCTGGCTGCACATTGGGCAGATACGCTGATACTCACCCTAGCGGGTGGTATTTAGCGCCACAAGCATCAACACGTTCATAGTCGATCACAACACCACTATCTTCCCCTCTCTGTCTGTCTTCACAGGAAAACATACCCACTCTCGCCTTTATTACGAATCCCTGCCAATAGAGTACTAGTTCCCCCATAAAAGCATTCATGTTCACAATACTAACCGTTGTGGAGGACCGAACGAGGACCCGCCCCTGGTACCTTCCGATTTGCCAGCGATTATCATTCTGCTCTTTATGTGCATTTTATTATCTGGTCTGGGATCTCGTCTACCATGTGAAGGGCGGATGGTGCAACTTAGTTGTTAGGAAGAGAAAAAAAGAATGAAGGTGAGAAAGGGCGCTGCTCTAATGTCCGATCGAGGGCAACTCAACCAACAACACACGGCAGTGCATTCCACGATTCAGATGCAACGTTGATAAATCTAAACGTTGCCTCAAGATTCTATCCTTCTTTAGCTATCACGTTTTTAGGTCTATCTCTCTTTACCCGCGTTCGATCCACGCTCGAATGCCATACCTGCTGGTTGGTGTCAACATAAAGAATATCCATATTAATATTTTTTGTCTCATACGTCCGATGGCCTCCGAGCCATTTTAGTTGTCTCTCCCTGAAAGATCGCTCTTGGGGGATTTTCTCCTTTATAAAAACTATCGCGGAAATAACGAAGAAATGTGAGAAGTATCAGAACTTAGGCACTTATTGCAACTGTAAATTTTCCTTGGTACTGCTGAATGCCACAATCAACAAAGAAAAGCATGTTCTTCCCCTTTCCAAATTAGCTGAACAAAGGACTTAATTGGTAATGATAAATTGGCTTTTAGCTTTGTTTGGTGGCCTTTATCATTTTCCTTATATGACGGGAATAATTAGTATTAATTATAAAGGAATATGCTTTCTTAATGGGATCTATCAGTGTCTCTAGGAATTTATAAGTGCCACAAATGATTAAGCAGTTCGTCATTGTAATAAGTGTGTTACAATTAACACTGCCACAGACACTCAGCAGGGGTTCCGTTCTAATTTAAGCGCCGCATGACATTAAAGCAGTCTCATGACACTGTCGAGATATCGAATAGTGCCTCGGAGCCATTTTTATAGAGTAATTTTCATGCCACTATACAGTGGTAGCACAAGTCAGTACCACATGTGTTGATACATACTAATGGAAATTCCAAGTTCCTCAACAAACAGTGCCGACTGTTTGACACTCTGATTAATACAGAGATGAAGAGGCACTCAAACTGGACGATTTATTTCAGTGGCACTCCACACTCGAGTTTAAAATTTGGATTTCTATTATGTATCCATTTGAGACCATTTCAAGGGGTGGGTGGGGTGGAGGGGTTGTTACGTTGAAGTTACTGTGCTTTGAAATGAATCTTCATTCCGATTCATTAAGAAGTGTTCTTCTCCTCATTCTCTTTGTTTCCCTCCCCCTTCCTCATGTACCTACCCACGTTAGGGGTCGATTTACATTTTCCACCACGAGTGATAAGTGGCCAAGAGAGGGAACAAATAGAAGTAGGAAGAAATGAAAGTGGGATTAAAATGAGGGGGGGATGTGTCTTCACCCTGAATGGATCGATACATAATTATTCAGATCAAGTGTGCCTTGTGTACTCCAACTATGGAAATGTTATGACATACATAAACAAAATTTAGAAAAGAGGGAATAAAAAGGTCTCCAAATTAAATTATGGTGTTTAATACCTTCTTTCACCCCTTATTCGGTCTAGCAGACGAAGGAGAGACAAGAAAAAATAGAATGAACTGAAATCCGGAGTAGGAAACTTGTTTAGCCGTAGATACCGGGACGGAAATAGTGCATGGAAATCCCACAGGATCTAATTCGTGCATGTAAATACCCCAAGACTTAAGTTCAAACCCCCATGACACGTCAAGCCTTCGTGGGAACAATGTAACCCCCTCCCTCCCCCCGCGCTCTTGGAATCGAACTTACGAACGCGGTCAGCAGAACGCTGGAGGACGTATTCCGAGCGGGCGTCCAATATACAATTGAATGGGCTTATAATCGTTTCCTTCGCTTGGCTGATTTTTATCTCTCATTTTTTTAAACCGGACAATTTTATGCTTTTAGTGTCCCCCAGGAAAGAGGAAGAACCTTTCTTTCCGACCCACCCACTCCCATACGTCTCACTTCCTCACATAGCCCCACTGTTTCCGTTGCTGTCAAGAAGGAATAATGAGACACTCTTCGACTAAATTGGCAGAGTATGATCATTGGGTCCTTTAACATTTATAATTCAATGAACAATAGTAGTATAAACTCTTCGCGTTCACCCTTCAACTTTTTCTTCCTTTGTTTTCGTCTATCGTCTCGATTTTTATCTCACTGTACTACACCTCTGCTGGGGTACGCTTTCCTCATTGACTGCTAAAGATACTAATTGTAATAATAATAATTTATTTGAAAAAACTCCGAAAAAAATCTTAAAAATCGTTTTAACAGCCTATAATAAACGAAGAAGAGAACCCGCATTTTGAAGATCAGAAAAATAGGGAACAAGCAACTCAACCTAAAATTAATTAGCGTAATTTGGGATTATTGAACGGAAAATACGTTAAATTCGATAGGCAGCATATTACACTATAATTAGATACGCTAAACTCATTAAAATCAATAATAATGACGCTCATTATTATTCATTATTAACTAAATGGCAACTATGAAAGAAAGCACCAATATTAAGAGACATGAATTGGCGACCATTTGTCTTTAGGTTGAGTATTGAAATGAACTCTTTCTCATTAACGTTTTTATACTCCCATTCCTTAGACCTACTCCTCTTTCCTCCCATACATCTTCCGGTCTTTGGGTAATTCTTCAGGGTTGTGCACGATTTGTTGTTTAATTATTATGCTGTTTATTCTACATGAGAAGGCTGGCTCCAGAAGTCAGCATGTTAGAGACGTGTTTTGCAGAACAGAAATATTATTAATGAAAAGAGGAACAGAACTACAAAGTCGTCCTACTTTGAGCATATATAATTAAGACGTCCGGATAGGTCCATTTCATTTCCGAGCAAAACTGTATATAACAATGCAAGTTCATATATTTTCTAGCGGAGATTTAACGCTCTCCTTCAACTTTAGTTGGGTCTATCCAGAAGTAAGAGGAGTAGAGTTAGAAAAAAAAGATTGATAAAAAATAGGTCATTGCAAATTCTCATATAAAACACAGAATCGAAAGTACAGCTAAGCAATGGGTTCAGGGATACATACAAGTTCGTACCATCAATACAGGTACTCAAAAGTAACACTTGTACCCCTTGTGCGAGAAATTGCATAGATATAGAAATACATTTTCTTGACATTTAAAAAACTAACGTGGGCATTCACTTCCAGTTTCTTTAAAGAGGTTCATAAACTTGTGAAGTTAAGGGAAGTGAAAATATGTGAAAGGTAACAGAACCCGAGTGACTAAATGACGATACTACTTGGAGCACTAGAGATGGGAAAGGCACGAGACCCTGCTGTGATTATGAATAGCATAGGATAAAGAAAAAAAATAACCTTTTTACATTAATTCCATTCCTACCCATAATACTAGAATCCAGTAGGTCAATTTCTAAGCCTAACCCTTAATTACAATAAGTCCAAATTTGAGTGACTCTTGAAGGCCACCAAGAGAATCAGAAGTTATATTCCACCCATAAAAATAGATTTATAACAATTAATTCCTTATCGATATTTAAAATCCAGTTGCATAATTTTTTTATTAAACATTTTGTGTAGTTGTACATGTAGGTCGTCTACGTACAACAAGATACGCAGTGACCAATACAATTAGGTCCTTATGAACGCGTTTATAAACGAATACTTGGCGATCAACGCCATTTTTAAAGTTCCGCAACAATAAATATCGTATGAAAAATTGTCGTCCTTTTAAGACATGAAAATGATCGTATTAGATAACGCAAGGAATTAGTCTCAATTTAAGATAATTAACGAAAAGTCTTTGTATTTTTTTACGTAATAAAAGTAGTTATTTAATCACCAAACAAATGAGGGAGGTTATCGTAGTTTTGAAAGCAGGATGAAAAAGTATAGAGACGAAGGTGAAGCGAATCTTCTTATCTGTGTGCACCCAAATCAAGTTGTTGTTTTTTTTAATTACTCTTGTGTGCTATTCGTGATGTTAAAGAAAATATTTTTGTTAAGTTTCAGTTGAAAAAGACTAAAAACAAAATGTATCAAAACTAACACTTAGCTGTATGTTAGGAGTCCATATTGCATAACATGTTTGTTTTGATCCCATTTTCATTAATATACAGGGTGTTGGAGCTAAATTTGAGGATTTTTAATGTCTCTCTTTCTTTTTAGGAACAGGTTAATGTATCAGTAAACAGTCAACGGCATTGTAGAGCATACTGAGTAAAGTTTAAGTTGAGTAACATTAGCTGACATGGAGGAGTAGAAGGCATCTGAATATTGGAAAGGAGTTACCTATACCATAATGATTCGCGCGCTGGGTATCAAAATATTGACATTATGACTAGTGCTCATTGCTTTACGAACACTCTAACGGCTATAAGACGTGACTTCGGCACCTGAAACAAAGACTACGAAACCGTGGCAAGCATAAATAAACAGGGCAGGTGTCATGACTACATCTGCACGCAGGATATCTGCCCAAAACTGCAGGACAAGGCCATGGAAGACCCGAAAAAGGGAGTCCAGGCTTTGGAGAGAGGGGTGGATTTGGAATCACCACCATGAAGCTGGCCCTGAATTAGGACCTTCGTTACCACTCGTACAAGAGGCAGTACATGGCAAATTCTGACAGCCAAGGTCGTGCAGAACCACTGGACGAAGTCAAAGAAACTCCTCAACAAGCTGAAACATACTGTTAAGCAGGAGGCGATCTGTTCCTTCTCAGACGAAAAGAACTTCTCCAAGGACCAGTTCCACAACGCCCATCACACCATGTTGTCTGCCTATAATCCATGCGACGTTCCATGTATTATGAAGCCCAAGTTCTCCCCAATTGATATGGTGTTGAGTTTTTATCCAGCCAAAGTGAGGAATGCTGCCCCACATCTGGTCTTAGGTACCAATCAGATGGCTATAGGAAGTTGCTGGAGAATGTGGTTAAACCCTCCTCCGGAAAGAGTGAGAAGTGGTTGTCGGAGAATTTATATGACTTCACCGCGCCCCTTTATGGCCTCCTAATTCCCTGGATTTTGATTCCATGGATTACTATGTGTGGAGTGTAGTTGAAAAAGAGACAAACCGCTGCGCCTGCAACATCAACAACGAGCTGGTAGGTAGCCGAGATCAAGGAAATGTTCGAAGATTTTCCCAATGATTACAAAGTGAGAAACGCATTCAACAAGATTCGAAGCTGATTTATTTTTTTAAATACATTTATTTGGGGCTGAGATATTGAGGGCGTTTTTGTTATGCAAACCTTCAAATTTAGCCAGAACACCCTGGATCTCAGCGGAATCAAAAGGTTGAAATAGCTTAGCATTCCGGAAAAATATACCGGCGTTTCACTTTGAGCCCCGCGGACCATAAATATAGGTTAACGTAATTAAAAGGAAGAGTTGGTATCTGGCGTTT
Organism: Ceratothoa steindachneri; assembly: GCA_963969495.1. NCBI lineage: Eukaryota > Metazoa > Arthropoda > Malacostraca > Isopoda > Cymothoidae > Ceratothoa > Ceratothoa steindachneri. The sequence goes on from OZ018325.1 coordinate 48,525,742, forward strand.
ATTTAACGGCGTTTAATAGATTCAATTTTTAAAGCAAGGTCGAAAATTTGGAGATTTGCGAAAATATTAGCATCATTTGGTTTTTAAATAAACTTTAGGAGATTAACCTTGCTTTGAAAGCAAGGTGAAATTCTAACCTAGGCTAACTTAAATACAGAAGGGGTTCCAAAAGTCGAGCTACCATTTAACAACTGAATATTTTTTAAAATTATTAAATAACAATGTTAATTAAAATTCGAATCACTATTTTATTTATTAAATTGAATTCTTAAAAACAATATTTTTAAAAATTTATTTATATATTAGAAACTATTATTTTTAATTTTCCTATGATAACGTGACTTTTGGGTAACCCTGTATGAGGCAACCCATTTAGGATTTCTTAACGTTTAAAATATTCCCGTAGTTTTGAAAGCAAGGTGAAAATCTAACCTACAAGCGCTAGGTTAACGTAAATATGAGGCAACCATAGCGGGGTTTTTTTTTAATATACGTTTCGAAAATTAACATACTTTTGCAAACAAGACGAAATCCTAACTTTCAAAAGATAGACCGAAAAATAGGCGGGAATCTTGCTATTTTAGCTTAAGAACAACATTAATGATTTCAAAACTCTAACGTACATAAGATATACTAACGTAGATATTAGCTAATCATGCCATCTTATTTATCAATAATAACTTTTGTTATTTTTAACAGTTTAGAAGAAAACAGCTGCCTGCTTTAGAAAATAAAGCAATAATTATGCTTGATTTAAACATAACGGTTACTGGCGTTAATAATACAGGGGTGGCCAAAAGTCACCCGACAGTAAATAAAAATCCTATAAGCACTTAATATTCAATTTTATTTATTCATTCCAGTTATTAATTTAAAATAGTTGAATGTTGTGAGTCGAAATCACTGTTAATTTTAATATTTGTTTTTATTAGCGAAGTCTTATTATAAAATATTTTTTGGTTTTATTTGCCGGTTTTTTTAATCCCATAATTATAAACAAACTGAATCTGCAACAGAGAATCTTTGTTTTTGAAAAATACTACAAATGTAGTAATGCAAAAAGAGTCCGTGAAGAATGGATAAACGCTCTAGAAGGACTTTAGTTTGAACAATTTTTATGATTTTTCATATTTAGATGTTTTTATAAAATTCATTCAGTTGTTAAACTTAAATCAATCTTGGAATTAAAATGATTTTGATTTACAGCCGAGTGACCTTTGGCCACCCTTGTATACAACATCGCATTACCAAAAATATAGAGGACTTATACCTAATATACTAAGGTAAACCTAACTCTGGTAACCAAAATACGCACCACAAGTCACCAATAAGAAATTTATTAAGTGTAACCTAAACCTCATTTGTAAAACAATGACCCAAACGCAATACTAAAAATGACCTTGTGGCATCGCCTCCGGAACAACAGTTGAAAAACCCACGGTTCAAATTATTACGACCAATAATAACGACCTCATTATTTTCTCCCTAAATCTGAGATTAGATATGATTAGCACAAACTATCCCTTAACGGTAATATATATATATATATATGAAAACTCTGAATCTGTGATTAGTTCTAAAAATCCTAATAAAAATCATAAAATCTTAAATAATTGGTTCCCAGCCATAAAAATTCGAGTTATGATAACTATAAATATAGAATTTAGTAGACAAAGAGTGAAAACACGCGCTGGCAACGAACGGCTCATGAGTTGTACAAGGGGTGTATAAGAGTCATGTTAAAATGATGCAGTTTTCAAGACGGTGTTTATAGGTGGGATGCGGAGTTCAAATGGTGCATATTCTTTTGGAACGGACAGTTTTGTTTGGTGATGTGTTTTATAAGGGTTTGGTACTAATGCCGTAAGGGATAGGTATATGGCGTGTAAGGCTTACAGAGAGGTTGCGTTGGGTGAGCACAATTGCGTTATGTATACTAACGAGCAAAATAGGAGAACGATTTTCCTTTATTAAAATATTTTTTTAAATATAATGGGTAGGTAAGTAAAATTTGCATAAAGCATGCATTTAATATATTTTATGAAGATTTCATATGATACAATCGTATATTCCATAAATTATACTAAATTAACTAACAAAATAAAATATTCCCACGTGCAAAATTAGAGAACGATTTCTTCCGGAACATTTTTAGAAGTTTCTTGAAATCATCTGGTAACAATTTGCTGAGTAAGTAAGAACTGTAAGAACCGCCATTTTTGTTGTACTCACTCTGCATAGATTCCACCACACGTGAAAGTGACTCTTGAGCATCGTCAGAGCAAGAGCAACATGCTTTTGAAAATAAACGTGTAAAATGGGAATAGCCGAGAAACTGACCCCAGCCTCCTTCTGACCAGTAAAAATACCAATGTGACAACCTCGCTCAGTGGTGAGAGAGTTGACGTTTGCAAAAATGTTTCTAGTTGAAATGCGAATTCATTTTTCAGGGAGAAGTTCTGAGATTGCATTTAATTATTAAAATGTATATAGGTACCTTATTAAAAATACCTGGGGTCTATCTAAATTTTCAAGAGTATCGAGCCGTAATCCTTCTCTAGTCTCTTCCTCTTTCGCAATATTTTCTCTCTAGTTTTATGAAAGTCCACCTTATTTTGCATTGCATTGCTAGCAGATGCATTGCATCAGTAAGTGAAAATCTCTTAGAATTAGATTTGCATTAGACTTATTTTTTGTATTATCAAACTCACTAAAAAATCGTGTTCGAATTTCTCCTTGATAATACCTTTTTAAAGCTCTAATTATGCCTTGATCGCATAATTAATTAATGAGCGACCATTGCGATCAAATTTTGACCCCTTCTTCAATCCTAATGAATTAGTAGGAAGTATATATATATATATATATATATATATATATATATATATATATATATATATATATATATATATATATATATATATATATAATTTGAAGGATGAACGAAAGGACGTATAAAGGGAAATTCATTTCATTTTCTTGTTACAACGTTTCGAGTGAACTTTTCACCCATCTTCGGGTACTGGAAATACAATTTGTGGAAAATAATTTAAGTTAAAAACCAAACAGATAATCCAAATGACGAATTCATGGAAAGTATTTAATGTTTATTAAGGAGGGGATAGCGATAACTGTACAGGTAATTGATAATTTCTGGATTATTATGTTACGAGTTAAAAATTAACGATTGGGGAAACACAGGAAACACATTAGGATAAACCAACCTTAAAGAATCAGCCGTTAGAGGATAACTGGGGAGAAAGGGCGAGGAGCGTAAGAAGAAAGAGAAGGTTAGGAGGTTGGTAATATATTTGTTTAGAGGACAGGTAGTGGGTGAGAAGAGGAATCGGAATTTAAGGAAGGAGAAAGGTATTTAATATACATGGATTCAAGAATCCTTAGTGATATGGGATCAGGGGTGGTTTTCAAGATTTTAAAATCGTCCGTTGTGATTTCAGTTTTACAATTAATAGAGTGAATCCTAAGATGTGAGAATTCTTTCGTAGAGAGAACCTTTCCTGCCCTGTGGCTAAGACCCAAATGTGAACAGAACCTCGCCCTCAGCGAGCGCACCGTACTACCTATGTATCTCCCCAGTTTACAATTGGGGCAACTAAACTCATAAACAACGGAGCACTTCGCTTCAGGCGGGATTCTGTCCTTACAATTGAAGTATAATCCTATGTGGTGTCTATTTATGAAAATCCACTTAAAGTCGGTATGGAAGAAGAATTTATTTAATAGAGATGTAATTTCTTTCGGAAATTTTTTGTTTAAAAAAACCCAGATCCGGAAAGATTATGTAACGGATATCTTTGCAAACAGTAGGAAATTCTTTTCTTTGATCCAGAGAACCTTCTTCTAGTAGTTTACTAGCTTGTCTTGAAGACTTGTGGCGTGTATTAAACGATTCTGCTTGTGCTCAACGGTCAGCAGTGAAGACCGGCTTCAAGTTCTCGCGTAAAACCCTTCGAGGTGTAGCATATGCCATACCGTAGCAAGCGCAACCTTCTTACCAGTAGCTGAAGGGTTAAAATATAGATCTTTGATAGTCAGACGAGAGTTTTTACCCACATGAAGCCTATGGCAGCTGGGGAAAGCACCATCTTTCTACATCGTCCAGGTAGCAATTCCACTCTACCTGTAGCTTTATACTTACCCACGATGCTTTCAAAGGCATTTTTCGAATGATTTAATTTGTTTGTTATATTGTTTCAATTTTCTTGCTTATGTAAGCAAATAATTTCTTCTCCATTGCTCATTGGCAACTTTGTTCTCTTAGCCATCTTCAGCGATGTTTTTGTACGAAGACAAATGCTCAATACATGTATGGAAGACATACGGCCACAGATAAATTAATACAACTTGACCTTGAAGTGTTGAACTTGGACACGGTGACGGTCCTCTTGACTCAATAGTCAGCAAAAATGTGCAATTGTTTACAGGGATGTCAATAATTTTGGTTCAGAGGAAATTAATAAACTTGGCAAATGGATTTTATAATTCAAATATGATGAAACTGAAATTCGTCTTAACAAACTATTAAATGTCATATTTTGTGTTTAGGTTATTTAAGAAAGTGAGAGTAATATATATATATATATATATATATATATATATATATATATATATATATATATATATATATATATATATATATATATATATATATATATATATATACATATATATATATATATATATATTTATATATATATATATATATATATATATATATATATATATATATATATATATATATATATATTTATATATATATATATATATATATATATATATATATATATATATATATATATATATATATATATATATATATATATATGTATATAATACAAGAGAAAATAAGAATTGGATGCGAATGAGCAAATGAGACAAGAAACCGGAGTTTTTTAAAGGCAAGAGAAAGGGACATTAGAAGAATCCAGAATCAAAGAGAGCAGAGGGCGGCACAGTGAAGGCGATCCTTTACCGAGAAGACAGAAATAACGCCTTTAGAAAAAAACGACTCCGGTTTCTTGTCTCAGTTGCTCATTCGCGTCCAATTCTTCTTCCTCTTGTACTATATGTATTTATAGTCAGCTACACCAGGTTTCTGCATCTTTCTTTCTGTCTTCAAATTTTATTTGAAAGACAGAAAATAAAAATGGCATAACCCTGTGGTGGTTGTATTTTCAACCGCAGATCCTCTAGTTGTTTTTCTTTGTATATGTATGTATATATATATATATATATATATATATATATATATATATATATATATATATATATATATATATATATATATATATATATATATATATATATATCTATATCTATATATATATATATATATATATATATATATATATATATATATATATATATATATATATATATATCAATGTATGATGGAAAGCATGTTTTGTTAAAGACCAGGTTGTACTTTGACTTTACCAATTATATTTAGAAAGTTCTGACAAGTGAATGCATTTTTGGTATCTGGCTGATATGAAAAGAGAATTTTCCAGTGGAAACATTCTAAAATAAAATTGTTTAAGTAAAAATAAATATACCAGGTCTTTAACAAAACACACACACACACACACACACAAATATGTCGAGGGTTAGTGAGTGGGTAATCCCAGTCCCACTTCCTTGGCATCTATTTTAATTCCGCACCAGGGTAAAGTTGAGGTGAAGTGTAGCCAATACATCTACCGAAGCTACTTCCGGTGAATAAGAATAACCCCGGTGCTTCCCTTTTGAGCAAAATTAAGATAATGATCAGCTGAGTATGTTTTCACTCAGTAAAAGCCAGTCACGGGTTGACTTATGTAATATCTAGAATTGAGCCGAGTGGATTGCTTATCAATTACCAAAGGATCGTCCAAAATAGTTAAAACACACAGATACAAAAATAAACTTCAATATGCATAAATTGTAAATATGAAATAGCATATATATGTATAAATATGCTTAATCTTCGCACTGAATTGGTAAGTCTACATAATGTCGTGGGGATTACACTTGAAATTTACTTACTAAGATGCTTTCGTCTTAATTGTGCCCGACAGAATGAATTGAATAATATTATGGAATTAAGCACTGAATTAATTACTTGTAATACTCTAGGTTATGAGGTCGGGATGGAAATTTTAGTTAACGATTAAACTGGGGAAGTTAGAGGAGGGAATAATTCACTTTAACGATACCTTTGAGTTCGTAAGTATTTGGAGAATGACGGCGAATGTCTTCTTCTTCTGACGATGTTCGCACTTAGCCCGGTCTTCCGAGGTTACCGAATTGGGTAGGGGGTGGGACGGGGGGTAATCCTAGACTGGTGTTTTGATAGAATTATCCTAGGCCGGATCGCGAAGGCGAGTCAAACTGTGACTCAAATCGGAATTCTTCTCCTCGAAGTGTCCGTTCCGATTATTGGCACCTGGAGTGGATAGCCAAAAATGATTACCTAGCTGCGACTTGGGTAATCCGCAGAGGGAGGTCCTGTGTAACCTCTGACTATGAAGAGGTGGGGGTGAGAGAAGTTTAGCACCTACCAATACCGTGACGGCGACAACATATTCCCCGAAGTTTCTTCCTTGCAACGGGCGAACTGTTTCTATTGTGGGACTAGCTCCACACACAACGTAAATCCAAGATCTTCTGCCCGACTCCAGGGAGAATTTCTCATAAAATTCTTATCACGCGCGAAAAGACCTTTCGTCTGCCACCAGGACATGCCAAACATTCAAACCTCGGCGCATTCCGAGCTTCCCTCGTCTCAAGTCGCGGGTTTATGACGGCGCGACGAAACACGGGCCTTCGTCGGCTAGCAGGTGTCTTTTGAGGCAGACATTTTCCTGTGTGGCTGGCCGCTAATTTGGTTATCTCAAAGTCGCGAAAAGGGGTAAAGGGGATTCGATGCGAAAAGGAAAATTTGGTATAAGGGGGGGACACGCAGCTGTGGAGGTGTATTTATGTATGTACTAATGCATGGAGGTATTTAGACTTCTACATCTCTACCCGTTTTTGAAGACATTATTCTGACGTGTAACCAGGAATAACGTATACCTTTAACATCGGCTACACGAACAACACAATAAAAGAAAAAAAACGGGAATTCAACGAACAATTATAGAGCGTGTCAGATTATCAATTTTACAAATATAATGTATAAATAATTAGTAGGTGGACACTAAACCTTTATCCAAAACTACATAGCTATAATACAGATAATTTACAAAGACTTACTGGGCTCGTCTACCGGGTTCCTAGATAAACTATCCGCGAGTACATTAAGAGATCCCTTTAGGTTCCGATATCCTATTGATTTTCGGATAATAACAGGGCCCATGGCATGTGTCGTCCATTCAGGCTCTTACAACCTTTTACGTACGGTAGGGGTTTGAGATCCGTTTCTATGGAGAACGGTCTACCTATCAAATATATGCGGAACTTTTTTACCCCAAACACGATAGCTAAGGCTTCTAACTCCACAGTGGCATACTTCTTTTCCTGATCGGAAAGCCTCCAAACTGCAAAGGACACCGGAAACGGCACTTCTGCCTCGTATTGCATCAAGGCACATCCAATTCTAAGATGGGGTTGGTCCAGATGCCGAATTTCTTCTCGTGATGGTAAGTGCAGGTTAAGGGCAGTCACTCATAAAATACTTATCGTCGCGCGAAAAGACCTTTCGTCTGCCCCCAGGACATACCAAACATTCACATCTTGGCGCCATTCGAGCTTTCCTCGTCTTAAATCGCGGGCTTATAACGGCGCGAAGAAACTCGGGCCTTCGTCGGCTGGCAGGTGTCTTTTGAGGCAGACATTTTCCTGTATGGTCGGCCGCAAATTTGGTTATCTTCAAGGCGCGTAAAGGGGTGAAGGGGATTCGATGCGAAAAAGCACATGAAATGGTTTATTTACGTTTGCTTATATCTACATATTACAATATCTTGTAGCAAAAATTTTAGAATAATTTATACAATATAAAATTTTTAATATATGAAAAAGCTTTAATATTTATTTGAATTTAGATATTTTTAGTCTTATTTACTTTTTATTTATTTCTATTTTTAAATCACGTTTGTTTAATTATATTTTTATTAATAATTTTAATTTAATTCCTTAAGTCAGTTATAAGATTGATAATCACTTCAATTTAGATATTTTTAATTCACTTTATTTTATTTATTATTAATCACTTATTTGGTCCTATTTATTTAAATCACTTTTACATAATTATATTATTATTAATCATTTTAATTTAATTTATCAAATCAATTATACTATTGTTAAATATTTTAATTTAGTTCCTTTTAATTCACTTAATTTGATTTATTATTACTTATTCACTTTTACTTTGTATTTATCACCTTGGTCACTTTGTATTCATTATTTTGGTCACTTTGTCACTTTTATTATTAATATCATTTTTAAACTATTTCAATCGCTTTTATTATTATTTTGATCCCTTTAATCGCACGCTATGGTCACTCTATTTGTCTATTTCGGAAGGTCTTTGTCCATTCATAATCACCTTGAATACAGACATGTTGACTGTAAGGACGCTTGAAACCGGAATGAAGACTATGCCCTCCGCAAAAAGTCCTCTGATTTCCACTGGAGAGAATGGTCCATCGAATGTTCACTTGTCCTTCCTCTTGTGTATCCCCCTTGATTCTCTTGGTTTTCCTTGATGCTGCCGCTTATACATAAGACTTTGCCCTTGCCCTCTTTTCTTGTGTCGCTGTTCTTTCTTCGCCCAGATTGCTTCTTTGTGAACGGGACACCTCATGGCCAAGGCTCTGTGGTCTCCCCTTAGGTTGATGCACTTGGGCTTCTCCGTCGTGCACTACTTCCATCAGTGACCGCACTTGGCACAGCCGGGCCATAACGGTACGGCGCACGGGGATTTCTTGTGGTATCGTTGATTCCAGCCCGTCTCTTGAAGTAACTTCTTGTCCTCCTCGGAGACGAGACGCTTGACGTCTTCCATGGGGTGACAAATAGTTGCGTAGCCGCTGGGAGTATCAATTAGTCTGATAAGGGCGATGTTTAGGACTTTAAAAATCGTTTCCATCACAAAACGTCTCGTAGGTTTCACCCCCCCCCCCCATTGATGGTGCGAAGGGGGGCCAGTTTGTTTTCGTATGGTGCTGACCCCATGTGACCCCCTTGTGTAGTGGAAGTCCTCTCCCCATTTATTTGGTTATTCTTATCTGTTATTATGTAATGTTGTCTCACTGCGGGATCTCTTTATTATTTTCTACTTGTTATTGTCATACTATTTTGTCCCACTGCGGGATCATTTTGATTTATTTTGTTTTTTCTCCTTTTTCTTTTTTTATTCACTGTCTCTTATTAGTTTGCCAATCTTATGTCTATTTAGTTGGACTTTGGTACAAGTTCGGTTGTCCTGGTGCTGGGAAGGTATCTGTTGTATCTATCTCCCTCTGCCCCTGGGTTAAGAGCCGCTACAGTCTCCATAGGGAGAATAGCCTCTTGTTTTGTCCAGATGTCTAGACTTTTTTGTAGAGGTATGTGTTCAGTGGTTCAAGACCTGTTTTTTCATGGAGGCTACTCGAGGTCCGATACTCATACTACTTAGCGTTAATAATAAACTGGAGGCGTCGATTTTGCACTCTCTGGAGTCTCGACATATTTTGTCTTGACGCCGCGTTGAACGGAATAGCCGGGTACACCAGATTGGATTAAACTAAACTGGTGTACAACTTTTTTTTTATTCGTTGTGCTTAAGTTTGTAAATTGGAGGAGTTTGTCAAGTACAGTGTTAGTGTATCTAATCCTGGAGCTGACCTGTCTGTTCATGCCAGTACTGGCAAGATCGTAGCCGATGACTGACACGTGCGGAGAGTAGTCAATTTCGGAGTTTTCTAGATTGAGAGGGTTGGAACGACGTCTCCCTATTGCGGTTGCTGGGAATTTTGATACGTTGGTCTGTATTTTCCAGCGTTTCTCAAACCTGGAGGTTCTTTCGGCTTCTGCTGTCGTGGCTTTGGGAATCATCCGTGCAGAATTTGTTCTCCGAACCACAACATAGGTAATATCGTCCGCATATTATATATTGAAAGTTCTTCCATCGGTTGGTTTAGGGATGTCTCTCATAAAGATAGTGTAGAGAGTGGGGCTGAGGCATCCCCCCTGAGGGACGCTGGAGAGGATCCTGAAAGCTTCCCTTATATACTTCTAGAAGGTAAAGACAGCTTGCCTGTTAGTCAAGTAGCTACAGAACATCATTTCGAAGGGAGAGGGGGGAGTCTCAGTAGCGAGATTTTGTAATTCAGGCCGTCGATCCAAACTTTGTCGAATGTCTTCTTTACGTCTCTGCAAACGACATCGATCCAGCACCCCAGCCTGCTCTGCTGCTGCGTGATGAAGCATGTGGGCGATTGCTGTTTCCGTGTCTCGGTGTCTTCTGAATCCATGCTATTCCTCATTCAACAGAGAGTGCTCTGTCAGGTGTTTTGATAGTCCGCTGTTGATAATTTTCTCAAAAACCTTCCTAATGGTCTCCAGCAATGACATAGGTCTAAAGTTCTTGACCTGGTCTACTAGCATCCCAGCTTTGGGATGAAAATCTTGTTCGAGTTTTTCAGGCCATCTGGGGAATATCTCATTGCTAGGGACGAATTGAGCAGGTTCAACAGCCTAGTCCGAAATCTTTCGGGTGCCTCCGTCAGGTGCCTGATGGTGTGTCGTAGAATGGACTCTCGACGATATACCATATATAACTATTCGTTGAGGGAACTTCTTTAATTATCTTTAGAGTACGTGATTGTCTGGCGAGCCGATATTATGTATCTTCGATATGCTTAAGAAGTGGAACTGAGCTCAAGGACAATAATATTGCTATCATTAATAAAATAGAGTTTTATTAATAATAACTATCAACAACGCACAAAACGGAAAATATTGACATAAACAGAGAATGGAAAGGGTCGTGGGGAATCGAGCTAATCCGAGGATTAAAAGATTTAAAAAGGTAAAACAAATATAAAGTTAAAGGGAGGGGATGGTTCGCTAAACCATTTAAAGTACAGGATAGAATTGACAAAAGGGTTAAATACTCAAAGGTAACGTTCGGCTTACGTAATTATACTTGTTGTGCAGAGGAAGGCGACGTGAAGGAATTTTCGGTCCACTGGCGAGTTCCAGCCGAAGGAGGGGGGGGGGGAATTAAATTATCCTGACGTGGCGTCTTGGGAATGAGAACCGTTTCTTGACAAACGGCTTGAAGAACAATGGCTGTTCTACGTTGTTCTCTTCTGAACGCAGGGGGGGTGAGAATCGTCTCTTGTCTACGGGCTCGAGAACAATGGCTGTTCTAATGTTGTTCTCTTCTGAACAACGAGGGGGAAGGGTGAGAACCGTTTCTTGTTAACGGGCTCGAACGAACAATGGCTGTTCTAACGTTGTTCTCTTCTGAACAACAGGGGAAGGGGTGAGAACCGTTTCTGGTCAACGGGCTCGAACGAACAATGTCTGTTCTAACGTTGTTCTCTTTCTGAACAACGAGGGGGAAGCCTTGAGGACTTGGCGTCACGAAAGGCTCGAACCTTGGCACTCAAGGGATATTGTCCTCCTTCTAGACAAGTGATGGGGAATCTCGAGGTCGAGGTCCCTTGGCGCACTAAGTGAGAGAGGATCGGGTGATGTTTCGCGACGAAAATCTGGATCTCCAATCTGATTTTAGTGGTAAAGTTTCCATCTAAATAGTCGAGACACTCCCTTGGCGTGGGGGACAATGGAGTGGGAGCTTCCAGGGAATGCACAGCCGAGCCTGGGAACAATGCCTTATCTTCCCATAAGCCTAACTCAATCTGGCGAGGTCGGCGTATAGGGGCGAACGGGGAGACGATAACTTCCTTGTTTAAACATTGACATCCGGTGGCTGCGATAAGGCGCCAAGCTTCGAAGCGAAGATGCACGTGGGAGCATCGTGGTTTTAAATAATATGTGATAGGAGTTGAAACTAACGCTGCCTCAACCCGTTCTATCACATGGTGATTTGGCTGAAGCCTGGGACTTTAGGCTTGAATGATGCGATTGACTCTCACAATTCCGCAGTGGTGATGGGGTTCCACTCTTGCCATCATTTGTAAAACTAACGTAACCTTAGACGATTTTGAAAATTTAAAAATTATTCCTGATCCTGTATCATTAAGAATTCAAGAATCAATGTATATAAAATATTTTTCTTCCTCTCTAAATTCTGATTCCTCTTCCCATCCAACACTTTTGCTTAAAAATATAAACCAACCTCCTAATCTCATTTTTTCTACGCTCCCCGAGCTTTCCCGCTAGGCTTCCTTTAACAGCTGATTGTACAGCGTTAGTGTTTTCATGAAGTTCATTTAGTGTTTACTCAAATTTATATAGCTAAATTTTATTAATTAACTCCCCAATCATAAAAAAACAATAACCTAAGAATTCTATATTGCTCGCTATATTAATGGTCTAAATCTTACAATACTTGCAGAAGTTAATGTTAAAATATTAGTCTTTTCATCAATTTGTATTTTCTAGCTCCAGAAGATGAGTGAAATTAACACCCAAAACATTGTTGTTATTACCTGAATTAAATTTCCCCTCTACGTCTTTTCGTTTATCTCATATATATATATATATATATATATATATATATATATATATATATATATATATATATATATATATATATATATATATATATATATATATATATATATATATATATATTTGTGTTAGTAGTATTGCAGGGTAGAGTCCGAGTCTGCACACACGTACACACATACACGACCATACATACACACATGACAATGCACCAAAAGTCTACTCCTCACCCTTAGTGGTTTGTCACCAAAATGCACCTCCCACGTCCCTCCGACCTAGTTCAGAGAACTTTTTTTCGAAGTGAGCCAGAATCCACACACACTCATTGGTCTGTCTCTAAAATATCCCTCTCCCCCCCCCCCTCCCCCGGTATTGTCTCGTTTCATTCCACATTTAGTAAATACCTAAAAATAATTAGGAGTGTTTAGCTGTTTTTTTGTTTTTTTTTAAGGGGCTATCTGGCGACTGCCGACTTCTGCATAATTCGCCGTAAACAAACAGCCTAGTTCTAGGCTACTTAAAAAAAAAATTGAACAGGAAACAACAATACAAATAAATAACAATAATAAAACAATAACAAAAACAACAATTAAACCTGCCTAAATGAAAGGGAAAAGGCCGGCCTCCCCCAATGTGCACGCACTCGTCTTGAGTACAAAGGACAGGCGGTAGAGACTAGGCCCATCCCGGTACCGGGACAGGTAACGTGCGCGAAGATCACCCAGACTGGTACATTCGAAAAGAATGTGCCGAACAGTCTGGGGGACAACGAAGTCGTCGCAATACGGCGCGGGCGAGCGCTCCATGAAAAAGCGATGCCAAAACCGTGGCGTCACGGATATCACGAACCAGGGGATGCGGAGATTCCAATGCCCCGAAAGCACTCAGGGAGCTTTGTGAGTCGCTATAGATCACAATCCAGTCTCCGAACCGGGCACGTCGCGTAATCTGCCGTACCTAGTGTTGTATTGACACCAGATCAGCCGTGAAGACAGACGCAGCGCCTGGTAGAGCCCCGCTGACTTCAAACAGAGGGGATACGGCGTGAAGGCCGACCTACTCTTGGGACTTGGAGCCATCCGTATACATTAGCAGGGTTCCAGCGTGACACGATGTGTGCTCCAAAAAGGTCGAACGCAATACTCCCGGCGCCGTACAAGCTTTGGGAGCAGAAGCGTGGTGACAAATAGCCAAATGTGGTACCCTCCAGGGTGGTGTCCTGGACAGAACCAGGGGCTCCACCAGCCCGAGAGCTATATCTACCTCTCGAAGGAGTTACCTGGCCCTAAACCCAAAGGGCTTAGGGTATGACTGGCGTCTCTCGGCGGCATAGGCACCATTGAGATCAGCTGCGGAAGCAGTGAGAGCTGTGGAAGACTGAGGGAGGCGCCGGGCTCGCGCGCACAGGCGGGTGATGCACTGCACGCGGCGCAGAGCGAGTGGCATCTCCCCAGCATCGACCAATAGGCTCTCAATGGGGGAAGTGCGGAAGGCACCGGTCACAAGGCGAAGGCCGGTGTGGTGGATTGAATCTACCTTCCGCAATAAACGCTAGGCTGCGGATGCATAAAACTCGCATCCGTAGTCGAGCTTCGAACGAACAAAGAATCGATAAAAAAGTAAGGCAGTAGCCCTATTAGCTCCCCAAGCGCTGAACGTCACGGAACGGAGAATGTCCATGGCGCGGGTACAGGAGACCCTAAGGCTGCAATATGAGCCTCCCAGGTGAGGCGTCGGTCGAATACAAGACCAAGGAAACGGTGCGACTCAACCACATCCAGGCGCACCCCATTAAGAAACAAATCTGGATCGGGGTGAAGCCGTGGATGGCGGCAGAAGTGCACCACCTTAGTCTTGGCCAAAGAAAAACGAAACCTGTGCACTTCGGCAGAGCGAGAGACGTGGTTCAATGCCTGTTGAGTCGACTCTCCAGAGTTGGCATCTAAGCCGCGCGAAAAGAGATCGAAAGGTCGTCCACGTAGAGCGTAGCGATAACATCTTCCGGCAGCACCGAGGTGATGCCGTGATGCTCAGGGAAAAGAGTGTGACACTGAGCACACTTCACTGCGGGACACCCTCTTCCTGCTCTTTTGGGCCGGAGAGGGCTCCCCCCAACCCGTACGCGGAATTGAAGATCTCGCAAAAATTCAGAAAATAACATTGGAAGGCATCCCCTCGCCCCCATCGTGTGCAGAGTCTCCATGATATCGTATCGCCATGCAGGATCATAGGCCTTCTCCAGATCGAAAAACACCGTGGCGTAGTGCTGTCTATGAAGGAAAGCCTTGCAGACGGCATTTTCCAGTCGGATCAGAGCATCCGACGTGGAGTGAAACTTGCGGAAGCCGCACTGTGCGGAAGACAGATGGTCTCCGCTGTCCAGGAAAAAGGCTAACCTAACATTTACCAATTTCTCCATCAACTGGCACACGCAAGAGGTTAGAGAGATTGGGCGCCAACCAGAAGGAGTGGAGTGATCTCTTCCCAGTTTGCGAAAGGCGAGCACAGTAGCGATTTCCTAGGAGTCTGGGAGAAGACCCTCCAGCCAGATCCTGTTGAAAAAATCTAAGAGAAAGGCCATGCCTCGCTTACCCAGGTGTTGAAGCATGGCGTACGGGACATCGTCCAGACCATGGGCGGTGTCCGCGCACGAAGCGAGAGCGGAACGCAACTCACTCACATTAAACTTGTCGTTGAAGGGTACTCCGCCTCTGGAGGTAAAGTCCAGTCGGCGGCCTTCCGCGACATCATGACGTGCTTTGAATGCTGGTGGAGCAGCATCCCGGCTAGAGAATGCGGAAAAAGCGGTCTCTAAGAATTCCGCCACGGACGCGGGGTCCGAGATTGCAGTCCCATCGTCCTGGAGAAAGGGAGGGGGGTCCTGCGAGAACTTGCCCCAAATCTTTTTGACTCGCTTCCACATCTCAGCTAAAGGGGCCTTCCTGTGAAGTGAAGACACGTATGCCCGCCAAGAAGGGCGGCAGGCGTGCTTCGAAATATACCGAAACCTAGCCCTAGCCCGACGAAATTCAGCGACAGTGAAATCGTTCAGGCGGCGCTTATAGCGCATGTAAGCATAACGCTTCTGTTTGAGGGCCGTCTCACACTTGGCCAACCACCATGGGAGTGGTCGGCGTGCAAAACGGCCAGACGTCCTAGGAATAGTAGTCAGGCCCACGGCGATGAGGTTGCCGGAGAAGAATTCAACGGCCTCATCTACCGACCTAAATTCCTCGACTGAGATAGAGAATTCAGTAATTTTCTGAAATGCAGGCCACCGCGCCCGCGCCAAGCACCACCGAGGTGGGCTCTCGGGTGGCAGTTGCCCTGAAAATGCTATTTGAATGGGAAAGTGATGACTACCATGGAGGTCATCGACCACACTCACATCAAAATCAGGCTATGCATCCGAGGAGCACAAAGATAGGTCAAGGCAAGAAAATGAAGCGGTTCTCGGACAGTGATGCGTAAACTCATCCACATTTAGGACACCCATCTCAAGCTCTTCGATTAGATCGGCAAGGACTTGTCCCCTGGGATTTATATAGTAATTTCCTCAGAGAGGATGCCTGCCGTTCAGATCTCCAAGCAAGAGATAGGGCCTCGGCACCTGTGCCACCACGCGGCGGAAGTCCCCCGCGTCGAAGTCAGCTGACGGTTGAATGTACGCAGAAATGATAGTATACCTCCTATCCAGGTGCAGCTGCACAGCCACTGCCTGAAAGGAGGTATTTAAAGAGAAAGGAAGAACGAAGACATCATGCCGGGTATAAACCGCGCATCCCCCAGCCCAGCGATCCCGTGGTGATGGGGTGAGAAGACCCTTATACCCCGGGAGGGCGGGCAGGGGGCACGCGCCTAGCATGGTCTCCTGCAAAAAGATAGCTAACGGGGAACATGACGAGACGAGCCTCTGCAGCTCCTCCCATTTGGCCCGGAGTCCACGGCAATTCCATTGAAGGAATATGCCATCCAGGCCTAGCTTGGAGGAGACGCGGGGGCCCTCCTCTAAATGAAGACCCTTCCGGGAATGGCCGTACGCTTCCCGGGAGCAGAACCCCGGGTGCTGTTGGACGGACAAATCGCTGAAGGCATTGTCGCCTTCCAAGACTTATTGGGGGAGGTTGGGCTCGCCATGCGAGTCTTTTCCTTCCTCCGCCTCGAAACCTTAGGCGGGCGCTGTGGCTTCGGAGGCGGGGGGGCCCTCTTTTCGAGGAACCACCGTCTCCGAGCCACTCGCTCCATCGCGGGGCGTGGGCGAAGGAGCTGAAGCTTCTTTGTTGCTGTCCTCCTTTCGGGAGACAGCTTTAGGAACCCCTGAAGATGGCCTAGTGACCATCTTCAGAAGTGTTGCCTCCTGTGAGTCTAACGACTCGGTGGAGGCGCGTTGCCGTTTCGCCTTACGGGAAACGGTCACGCTGGGGGAAGAGGGGGGAGCCCTGGTTTTAGCCGGGGCTGTGTATAAACCCTTTTTGCCGCTAGCTTTACCGGGGGATCGCCCGGGTTGGGTAGAGCCCGCAGAAGGGCTCCGAATGGGCGTGGAAACAACCGTGCTCGTTGAACTGGATGGGCCAAGAGCAGAGGGTGCCTTTCTAACTATTGAGGCATATGACGTCCAGGCAAAGCCGGGCGCGCCAGGACCAAGTCCTTAGCCACGCGGAATGAGAGTCGATCCTGGGCCTGAACGGCCAGGATTTGTTTCTCAAGGAGATATGCACCACATTGCTTCGAAGAAGCAGAGTGCGGCTCTCCGTAATTGACACACTTGGCCACACACGATTTGGATTTATCGTGTGTGACCTTGGAGCAATTTACACAGACTTCGGGCGACCCCGACTTTGCACGTCTACATGAGCGATTTGTATGGCCGAAGTGGTGACAGTAATAGCACCGCCGCGGCAGTGGCACGAATGCCTTCATGCGGTAGCGGTACCAACCGGCACGCACCGACCCAGGGAGCTTATCACAGTCGAACGTGACGAAGAGTGTAGGGGTGGGTCTCGAGGCCCCTCCCTGTTTTCTCATCATACGTTCGACCTTGACCGCCCCATGGTCGGCCAGCTCTAGGCTGATGTCCTTAATTGAGTAGTCAACGAGTTCCGTCGCATAAACTACTCCTTTCCCAATTTCATGGTAGAGTGCGGCGTCACACTCACCGGGGTGCTATGAAGTGTCCGAAGAGCACTTATCTTGGCCACCTCGGCGGGATTCACCGCATTCGCCAGAAGGCTCCCGTCCGAGAAACGGGTCACCTTCGGCTCTCTACCAATTGCACTAGCTAATTCTCTCCTCTGATGGATCATGTTGCCCTTGGACAACATGTTGCCATCAGTGGAGCGAATAACGAGGAAGCGTTTGAAGCCAGCGGGCTCGAAATCGCCAGGTAACTTCTGAATGGGGGGCCCCGATGTCATCGGGGCTCCGCCCTGTGCACTTTTGGTCTTAGTCAGGGGATCCGAAACCCGGGGGGCAGAGGGGCCGGATGTGCCGATCTTGGCTTGGTCGCTTGCCAGAGTGTCAGCAGACCCATCCGTCCCCGCAGCCCCCGCGGATGGAGAGGAGCCCCTAGTCTCCTTTGTCTTTTTGGTGTTGGTCTTTTTCTTTTTTGGAGAGGAGGGCGGGGAATGAACCCGCTTCTCACCCCCGCCGGTAGAAGCCCCTAGGCCAGATGGACCGGCCTCAGCCAGGTCCTTCTCCGAAATGGAGAAGGTGTTGGTGGTCGCAGGGGCATCATCCGGAGGAGATCCCTCCCCTCCTTGTACTCCCTCAGAATTTCCAGCCGTTTGAGGAGGACCTTGCATAGGGGCGGATTCGGGTTCGGTGCTTGGCACCGAGCCCGGATTCCCCTCCTCAAGGACCATGTCTATCACAGGAAGGGCCTTCAGTTGGCCATCCCCTCCCAGGACATTGCAGGTCCCCTTGGCAGCGTCATAAGTCTTTAGTGGGGAGGCACAGGCCTTGACCCCGTCAAGGTTTAATATTCTTGCCAGCATGTCTTTTGAGGGAAGCGACCGCAGGGGTCTGGCTTCCCTCTCCCCCCTAAGGAGGTTTCCCCTACCAAGCCGCTTACACAAGGGGTGGTCGGCAATAGGCTACCTGCTGGCTTTCTTGGCAGTCCTCTTAGAAATAAAAGGAGGGACTGCCGCTGGAAATAGGGAGGTGCCCGAAAGCACCTCCAGAGAAGGAGGTGAGGGGGAGTCTCCTACACCCGTAGGCGTAGGAGAGGAGTAAGCCTCCTCTCCGGTTAAAGAAGTATGGAGGGTCCCCTGCGCAAGCACAAGGGTGGGGGGACCTCCATTTTCTCGGTGGAGCTGCCCGAGGGCGGCTCCGTTGATGTTCTTGGGGAAGTTGGGGGTTGGGTTTATTTTTGATATTCATCATTGGGCATGGTGACCCTCTTTTTTACACAGGACGCAATAGCTCACCACCTCTCACAGTTGCCCGCACTGCAAGAGGTGCTTGCAGGCCCGGCAGAGCCAAGCGCCGCTATTTGGGACCACCCCTCCTGCCTGGTAGCCTGGCAGTCCATCGGCATGGCGGCTCCACCTTAGACACGGCGTAAAATTGATAGAATGTGAAGAGGAGAGGAAAAGGGATGTGAGGAAGGTATGGGTGGGGATAAAGCAGGTTGTTATAAACCCCCCATCCCGAACCGGATGGGGTTAGGGAACATTGTCCCCTCCCCCCTCAGCCCCGATCCAGGGCGGTTGGCTTGAGAAGAAGGTCAGCATCCACCCTGTGAAATTAGAGGCTGACCAGAGAAAGTTGTGGGGGAGGTTGTATGAAAAGCGACGAGGTAAGGGAGAAATACAGCTATTTGAAGGAAGGAAGAGAGGCTAAGCTGGGGCCGGACGGAGCGCTGGATCCCGTCAGCACGGCGGCCAGGATGGCAAATCACCGCGCCCCTTACGGGGTAGGAGTGTTTAGTGAGGCAATGAGATGGTTATCGATATTCAAACATTTTAGTTACCTTTTTTTTAGCAATGGTCACTGCCGTCTGTGACACATTTGACATTAGTAATTATCAGAAAATTGATTAAAATATTATAATGTTTAGACCAGGGTTCTCCAACCTTTTTTCCCAACGGTCCAACTTAGAAATTTAAGTATATTCACCGGGCCACAGAGTTACTTAAATATAAGATTTAAAAGTTCAAAGATATATATAATTACAACAAAATACTGTATATTAAGAGGAGAAAATTAAATTAGACTAATACAAAATAAAATAAAATCAATTTGATTTGGGGGATGGCCTTCCTTTTATGATATTCTCCAGATCTGGTTTTCAAAGTTAACTAAAATATTCCTAAAAAATTCCGCGTAAAAATAAAATCTGAGTAAGCAGTGAAGTGGGCCGCAATGCGGCCCGCTGGCCGCGGTTTAGATGTATCTGGTCTAGACCATATTTAACATATCTGGCTTCAACAGTGTTTTTTTCAAGTTAAACTCTTATGGAATTATCGAACCATACCGATCGGGTTCAAAGGTATCTAGCATGACATTTTTTCACCCAAAAGGTCACTATACATTGAATCCCTGTCAGCTATTATGAACTCTTTATGTATATAATTTTTTATCATTTATAATATTCTCTGATTAATATGAATAAAATAAACATGAGAAATAATAGGCATTCTACTACCAATGTTTTAGTAGTTACTATACATTGAATCCCTGTCAGCTATTACGAACTCTTGGTTTTCATCATATTAGTGAGCTGATGGGAATACCATGAGAGAAAGCGAAATAATAGGGGGTTTTTTGTCAAATACATCGATGTTCACCTCTTTCTCACCATCATTCACCATATTAAAATGTAATATGCAGAAAAACATATTCCCTTCCCATGTACTGTGACAATATGATAGACTTCCTACAAGGAAAGACTAATCCATAAGAACGTTTTATAAGTTTTCACCGATGATTAATTCTTCTAAATCCATAAACTGGAGATGTTCAAGTACTTCTTTTCCATTATTGTAGTTGAAAGGTGGTTGGACTGACCTACTATACAGAAATTAAAGCCGATCAATTGGGTGTTCATGAATAGGTCGACGAAGATGATCGAAGAAATCAACCGTAGATGAAGAGTCTGGGCTATATTTATAATCCGATTCACACACATCTTCGGTTGCAAAATATTTACTAAGTCTGGATGTGATACGGTGTGGATGGAGGATCATCTTAGAACGTGTGACACACAAAGAGGTTTAGTGACAAAAGATTTAAATGATGGCAATTAGTCGGACCAATTAAAGGATTGTAAAAAATTAAGTGCCAACTTCACTGTTATACTAATATGAGAAAATAAATGAAAATCAAATCGCGTCAAAGAATCCATACCGATTTGCTCCAAATAAGGCCACTGACCTAGAGGAGGGGGACATTTTGAGGACAAACTAATATGTGTGCGTGTGTGCGTTTGTTTATAGAGTCTGTTTCCCTCGAAAAAATACCACTGACCTGAGGGGAGGGGGGACATTTTGGCGAAAAACCTATAAAGTGGGTTAGACTTGAGGTGCAAGATCATGCTTGTATGTATGCTCGTGTTTGTTTGTACGTGTTTGAATGTGCCTTGGGACGGAACAGCTTCATGAACATTTATAAAGAAGCTGTCTCAAACCCTATGGTTATTTGATCTGCGACTTTATTCGGAGAAACACTGTACGATTTATCTTACGACAGGAATATTTCCAACCGAAATCGAAAGCGTATATATTTTAGAATGATGTATAGAATGAGAAAAAATACGCGTGTCTATTCCATACGTTCCCGACTCTCTCTAGAAAGACGAAAAAAATCAATCATAGGAAGCATGGATAGTGATTTTGTCAAATGTGTATGTGGGATTTGTCTTAATCAAATAAAAGGTAATGTACCGATGACAACATGAGAAACAAAAGTTATCACGATCCAAACGGTTGATACGTCTAAAGAAAAACCTAATGAATCAGCGTGGAGGATCGTTTCCATCAATCTTATTCTCTGTTCTATCAACTATCCTCTCCAACTTTCTAAGGCGAAAAAATTATTGTTTATCCAGAAAAAGAGAGAGAAGTACCCTCAAATTTAATTCCACCACAAGAAAGACTTTTATCTTTGCAGAGAGAGTTGACTACTATAATAAAAGATTCACAAATCCCACCAGATAGACGTGTCATCATTTACCAGAACACGTTGGAACACTATTTGAAACAGTATGATAATGTTGTGAACACATCTACCATTAAAGTCTAAGGATAAAGTACTAGAAAAATTGGAGCCTAGTGTTCGTGAAGGAGGTAGAATAATTTATCAGACACTAAAAGATACACAGGGATTGGGTTGGGGTAATTGTCGTATAATCGTATTGTATTTGTTTTAAAGAAGCCTTTCTGCCCCTATCAATTAAGAAAGACAACAGTACTTCATTTTTGGCTGAGTGGACTTTTTAATTACCTTATTATTGAGGGAGTGTCACAGCGTTTAATCCGTTTTAAGGAAAAAGCCCGTTAAATAAGGAAAGGATACATTGAAACACCAGAATTATCCCAAAATAAACATATATTTTAACTTTATCAATTAACTACAAAAACAACAGTCAAAATATTTATATTCACCTAATAAGTTTAACGAGGTTAACCATACTTAAAACTGGGCTTATTACAGAATATATTCTTGACCAAATCAAAAATATAGTAGGCTCCACGTAAACAAACCAAGTGCCGATTAGTTATTTTATCGTGACCCTTTTAGATTAGCGTTAAACATCAAATTAAATTACACTCTTCTACTAGTAAGTATGACGGGGTTCACGCACAATTGTTTCTACTTCAGTTAATTTGAGTACCGTAATAAACTCATACTAACGCAATGCGAATATAAATGGTCATTTTAACTTACATGACAGAAAGGATCATGGGTTGCCGGATGTCACTAGATGGCTTTTCTCGCGCTTCCGGGTGTTGAAGTGGCCGATGGTAGATTTTCTTCGAGATGGGATGGAGGTAAGGGAATCCGATGTCTAATTCTTCAGTCTTAAGATCGCAATTTGAGAGTCCCTCGAGGCTGACTGGTTCTTCTATTAACTTACTTGCAAAATTTATGTTTGGCACTAAGAATATTGGTCCTGCTAAGCTTCTTACTAAGCCTGTGCAGAATGCTTCGGGCTGGCACCGAAATAATCCTTCTTTTCTTGCTGCCGAAATTCCTGGTTTGGCACTAGGAATGGTAATCCGGTCAGACTTCTTCTAAGTCTGTACAGGATGGTTCGGTCTAGAACCGATACAAAACGTGGCGTTTTAAGTTAATTCGACACTGGGAAAAGGATCGATCTTCTCAAACTGATCAACTATTGTCTCTCCTCGAATAATCCTTTCTTTTTCCTTCAGGGGCTTATTTATAGCCTGTCGACCACCACATTTAAGGGCGAATGGGCGAGGCCGCTGAGGGGAGAGCGAGAGGTGAAGAGGGTGGCACCGCAGTGCCCAAGTCGGCTTGTTAATTAAAGACACCAACAACCGTCACCATCATTGGTGTTCCTTTTGATTGGCACCGCTTTTTGGCAATTTAACCACAGGCCTACGAATCTCGTAGGTAAATAGATCTTTTTGAGCGCTGTTTAAGGGCCTTTGGGTGGTCACCTTAGCGCATTGGCTAGCTCCGACTACCTATGTGGCGTGGAGATCAAACAGGGTAGGCAGTTAGACTGTTATTCGCCGGCTAACGTTCCTACGAGTCTCCTAATGTGGCTCGATTCTCTTGCTTTCCCCGCAAGGGGACGGGGGACTTTAATGTATACGTCCGCCTGGCCGTCCGGGAGGCTTTATGTTGTAATTCCTCTCCAGTAATGATGGGGTGATTACCATCGATGGTAAAAGACTTCCACAATCTAACATTTTCGCCTATTCAATGATTTAGCTAGAACGTGGAAAAGAGTACCCCCCACCTTCTAGGACGAATTATGAGTAAAATTAATATTTTCTAGTTTCCCTAAATCTATCATAAATAACTCGCAACGTCGCAAAGAGTTAGAAAATATTACTCACAAATCAACTTCCTCGACAGCAAGCTCAGTGGTTCGCGCAAACACACGTCATACTTATCGTTATCATCAACAGCAAAACCTAAGGAATTGGTTGAATTATTAATCAATTTTACCGATGAAAGATGGCAATTAGACGGAACAATTAAAGGATTGTAAATGAGTCAAGTGGCAACTCCACGATATACCAATATGAGGCAATCCATGAATATTCAAATGGCATCAAAGTAACTGTGTTTGAACAATTACACAGGTCAGAACAGGCAAATTCCCCTATGTAGATCAACTCGTGAAGGACTACGATGTAAAACAGCTAAAGTGTGTAGTGAGGGCAAATATAAATAGTCTATTTCCAAGTATGCATTTCGGTATTTACAGGAAAATGGATTAAGAGTTCATTCCTACACGATTTAAAAACGCGCTGTACAATGATTATCAAGTCAATACTTTTCTAAAACTTGAAGAAGAGTTTCATCAAATTTTCCGTCAGATGAAGGGTTTACAGAATGCGGTTGATGCTTGTTATCTTACATTCAACGATGGACTCGATGAATACTGAAAACTTCAACCTACCATTACAGAAGCTGAGTATATAAAAAAAATGCGTCGTTTGAGGATTTGCATTATTTTGTCAACAAGAGAGGGGGCATTATTGAACTTGTGAAAGAATTTTGTCATCGGGGAACTTTATGACTCTGTCACCATTTACGTGTAAATAAAATTTAATAAAATATATATCGATCAATCAGTCTCACCATGGAATTCCAGGGGATGGAGTATCACCAGCCTACGTCATCAAGACTAGCAAGAAGAAAGTTTAAGTTCACCCTAGGAAAAATATTTTTTTATTAGAGCACGATTCATTAACAATTATGTTTATTCAAATCCTAGATCATATAAAAAAACTTCTGATATTAATTTTCCAAAAACAAAGGTTGGATTAAAAATCCACATTGATAATTTTTATTCTTTGCATATCAAATATAGTTTTCTAACTGGATTAACCAGCTCTCTTGATTCCGTGAATCACTAAATGTGTGCAAAGTAATAAGGTTATTGACCTCCACGAAATTCTGATTAAAATGATGTATTTTAACCTAGATTTAAAATAAAATTGGAGTTTAAGATAAGAGTTCTTTTATTGAATAGTTACATAAGAGTGTAAACGAATCAGATATTCAGTTAAAAGTGAACCGCCGATTGTTACGCTTATATACACCCCCGAGTCTGCTAACATCTTTTGGTGGGGCAAATTGGCTATTACAATCTGTACAAACGATCGTTAAAAGATTTGATGTGGAAAGCTTTCTCAAAAGTTTGGATAACTATACTCTACACAAATCCGTGTGAAAAAGATTCAAGACAAAACACGTAAAAGCACAAGGTTCAAACGAGATTTGGCAGCTAGATCTGACTGTAATGTACAAATTTTAAGGTTTTAATTATGGTGCACGCTGCATACACTTTTTAATTGATGTGTATTCTAGATATTTCTGGATAATTACTTTAAAGGAGAAGCCGGATCAGGTGGTGTCAAATGCTATACGAAATCTCATGGGAGAAACGAGATGGATTCCAGGTTATATATGTTCTGATGATGGAGGAGAATTTCAAGGAAATAAAATGAAAGGCTTATTGAGCGAATATAGTATCGGCGCATATCATGTTCACTCACTAAACAAATCTAGTCTAGTAGAGCGTGTACACAGATAGTTAAATCGAAATGGCATGGAAAAAAACAAGCTATCTTTAGTAAAATGGCGAGGGTACCCAAAGTCATTTAACGCATACGTCATGGCATGTTATATCATTCATAAATCTTGAGCACATGCATTCGTAAAAATATATAAAGTTAGGTGATGAGGAAAGATTTTATCAATTGTGAAGATGGAGTCAGAGAGTTTTTATGTCACCCTTCCTTCCTCATCTTCCCTGGATGTTTACCTTCAAAATAATATGTCTGACTATAGAATTGAATTGTACGAACCCAGTATAACAGACCACAGTTAGTATGAGGTAGGGCTTTGTGAGTTTCAATATTACTAAGCCTACACATGCATTAGTTTATCGGAAAGTGACGGAAGTAAATAATTATGCACCAAATATTATATTGGCAAGAGGAAAGGAAACAAAATCAATGAAATTGATTATGCTTATGATGAGATATGGATAGACTCTGGATATTGTAAAAATAAAAAATCACTCATAGAAAAAATGAATCTTGAAATGAGACAGAAATTATCATCTCAAAATTTACTGTTTCAATCTGACAAAACGCAACGGAAAATGTCTACTGAATATGTGTTAATGCTCACTTCGCGTTCATTGCTCAATGTGGAAAGGAAAGAAGATCTATTATTTCATCTGTCAGGAGAATTTTCTAGTATAATGAAAAGATCTATTGTATAGCGTTTAATATAGATTTCTCTGCTCTTATATCTCCCTCGAGATCATGTTATATTTACTCTCTAACCTTGTAGACTATCAGCTAGTAGGCGGGACACAGTCGAGGCTGATGAGAATTAGTCACCTTTCTTTTAATGATGGTTAATTCAGTATAACTTTTGATAGTCTACATTATCTGAATCTAATCTCTGAGGACTTGAGATTAATTTGCATCTATATGAGAACGTTCGAGGGTAAAAAATTTCTATTCTCTCTTGTTCACTCAATGATAAAACAATACATTAGGAGAAGACATTCAAAAATAATTAAGAAATGTTGAATGGCCCACGCGTATTTAAAGGGTTAAGAGTTAAGAGAGGACATGGTCTTGGTTCCTTATTCTCTTCCCAATTTCAAAATGCGGCGCCTTTTCTAAAACTGGTGCTAGTTATCTAGGAATCAGGGCCATTTCCGTCGATTTAGCTGCCGTTCAGGATATTATGCATGGAGAGACCGCAAAGCAAGCTTTGAAATATCAGCTGTGAAGGGCGAAAGATAATATTACTAAAGATACCAGACACTATATTAGAAGAATGTTAAAGTCTGTTAAGGAAAATAGGAGGAAATCCGAAAAAAATGTGTTTAATAAAAAAGCGAAAATGGATGAATAAGAAGTTGAAGAAAAGAAAAATGCCACTAAAATGTTTGAATATCAATTACCATCTCATCACCTCATAAACATTCCGATTTTTCTTCAGGAATTAACTATATGTGGAATGAACGAGACAATAATTGGGAGGGGTGGGGGGACATTTCAGCAACAAACTAATAAGTGTGTGTGTGTGTGTGTGTACTCTGATTCATTAAAAAAAGGTCACTGACCTAGGTCGGGAAGTTTGAGAATATTTTGGCGACAAACCAATACGGGAGGAGGGGAGGTAGACTCAGGTTGCAAGTTCATGTGTGTATGTATGGTCGTGTATTTGTGTACGTGTTTGAATGTGTTCATGAGTGTGTGCGTGTGTGTAGACTCGAACTCCCCTCTGTAATACTATTTTTGTCTATGTATGTACATTTTATTATATATGTACAACTTGCCTCTTCTTTCTTTTACTCTTGACTTCACATATTGATATCTCTGTTCTTTTTAACTTATTTTTCTGTTTAATTATGTTTTTTTTTGTTCTTTTCAATCCTTCGGGTGGTTTAAGATATTTAGACGCACCTGGTATTGATGAGTTTATTTTGTATTTACCTCTCTTTCTTTTTCTTTTTTCACTTGCACTCATCCTATTTTTAATATATGTATTAGGGGGATGACTTTTTGACTTTTTTATTAAAAATTATTTCCTGTAGCACGAATGAAGGAACTTTTGCCTAGTAATGACAAAAATTACTTTTATTCCATTGAAATATTGAAAAAGGTAACGCACAAACCACTTTGAATTGTAATATAGGCCATTTTATATGTGTTAAAAATATTATATTAAATATATAAGTCATCAAACAGACTTGTGCAATAATTTATGTACCATAGAATTGTATAGAATTTTCCAGAAAATCATCACGTCATCGCTTGGGCGATTTCTGTAGAGTTCCAGAATTATCTTCAGCCATTTCGCGTGCGGTATATAAGCGAGATGTTTAAAGCGGGTAGTTCCTAGTTCAATTTTAACGGCGTTGTTAATATTATTGCCTTATTATAATTGTTGTGTATTCTCCAGCGTTTATTGTAAAGAGAGCCTGGTATTATTTGGTAAGCTACATTTAACTCTCTCACTAATTATATAATATAATAGCATATAATATTTTATTAGTGTCTGCCTTCTCTCTAATTTTTTTCTAATTTTTTGGCTTGTTTTTTAATAAAATATTTAAAAGCTCAATAACAGTTTCTTTAATTTGTTACCTATTTAATATTTAGGTTTATTTTCTATTTCAGTTGCTGAGTACAAAACATGCCGTTCAAGAAGAGCTTTTTTAACACGAAGAAGAACAAGAAAACCTGGACAAATAACTTAGTCCAGTTTCAATCACCATCAAGAACAGGCAACGTGGCAGTTTATGAAGCACCCTTAAGTGAACGGAGTCTCATGCCCCTGAAAATCCACGTCGTTGGACGCTTCAAATTTCTTGAATCCGCCGCCAAAGAACGGAGGCAGAGGATCGGCCTAATTGTTGTGGAGCTAAAAGCCCTATGGAGCAAAACATTGAACTGCCCGCATGTATCTGATCAAGCCATTTGTGCAAAACTAGAAAACCTTCTGAAAGACTATGAATACTGCAGAAAGAAACAAACCTTTAATTCTTTGAATCAACTGTTTGACGTGACCAAGGTGAAAGGCAACTGGTTGTGAAAAAAAGATAAGAACTTCTATAAACAGCGAATTTTGACCGAAGGCCAGGTTGCTTATTCCACTGGTAAATCTGCTAGTGCCAAGACCATCGACCTATCCAAGCGAAAGAAGGCAATGGAAGCGACTGTGTCTTCATTTTCCAGTTCAGCACCACCTTATTGTTCCGAAACTAGCTGGACTCATCCAATAACAGCGAAGACAGTTTTTGGGAGGATGAGAATGCAGCATCAACGAGGAAAAGGAAGCATAACCCAACAGGCTTAGCAAGACTCCTTGCTACAAGCTCAAAGCTGTCGTCCCATAGAGCAGCAAAGGTATGTCGCCAGCTTTCTGGTGAGGGCATTGAAATCTCAACCCCATGTCAGTCAGCAATCCACAAGGCTATCTACACGAGAGCTGCTCAGGTGAAGAAGCACTTGGTGAGTACGCTTCATCTGGAAAAGTGGAGCTTACACTTTGACGGCAAACGCATTTAGGACTTTGAATATCAGGTAGCGGTCCTCAAGAATGAAGCGAAAGAAATAAAGTTGGCTGCGCTCAAATTGAAGGATGGGAAAGCTGTAACAATTGCAAAAGGGCTCCAGGGTGTGGTAGAGGAGTTCAACCTGTGGGGATCAATTGTTATGATTGTCGCCGACACAACAAGCGTGAATACCGGCAAAAAGACAGGCTTTGTTGTTCGACTGCAGCAAATGTTCGAAGATAAAGGTCACCCCAAACTCAAGTTCATCAGTTGCCAGCACCATGTCCTGGATCGGATTCTTCGCGTTGTCATGGACGATGAGCTCCATGGGTCCACTGAAATCACCAAACATAAGAGTACTTCTTTGTGCAGGATTTGCTGGGCAATTATGATAAATTGAAAGCAGCCTTCAGCAACGGAAAAACTGAGATTAACGAAACAGGCGGCTGGAGAGACGACATGAAGTTTCTCTATCACCTCACGCGTGTCTTCCGTCACTTCACTGAGATGAATTAGGTCCCCTTTGTAAATTTTCAAAAGATTCCAAACATTAGCAATGCACGTTGGAACTCTCGTGCCATTTTAACCCTTCTTGCGTTCATTCTGATGCTTGACACCCGGAGCAGGCTGCGTAAAATCTGTTCATTCATTTTTTACTCATGGGCTGACCATTGGTTCATTACCCACTTTTTCCGCGCTGAAGATTTTTATGAACTATCTGCAGCTCTGAATGAATACCCAACAGGTCTCAAATGCTTGAAAACCCACTGGAAAACAAATTAATCCACAATCAATATTGCCCGAAGCAACCAGTGCTATGAGCGTGCGGTCAAAGTTATGCAAGACTTGCACTAGTCCTGCCGCAACAAGGACAACCTATCACTGAGATTCATCCTGTCCAATGACATTATTGTAACTAATTTACTTCCTTGTGTGTTTAATGACCGTATATGATGTTATATATATGTTACTCATAAGCTTGTGTTCAATCTTGTATATGCTGCCAGTGACTTCAAAAAGTGGACAAAAAAGCTGACAAATCAAATTTTTAAAATCATTTTGTGCGTGAAGTTTTTTATCAAATCATCTTGAAAGTAAGATTTTATATAATCTTTAATTAAAGCTCATCAAATTATGACACAGGGATATGAGGTTGTAAAAAAATCATCACCCTAAATGTATATGTTGTTAATTATAATTGGTTTATAATTGGTTTGGTTTCTTGTTTTCGGCGTTCTTTCTCATCACCCTCGTTTTCGTCATTCCGTGATAATGAACTTGAAATAGAAAAATAGAATTCAAAGGTACTTAGAATCTTCCTTTTATTTTCCTCGTATATATATATATATATATATATATATAATTCAGTAATGATATCACCGTCGGCTTTACTTGAAGTAGTCTTCTGTATTGAATCTAAAGCTCCCCGGGAAAATAAACTGAGGCATAACGTGGCCCTCGCTATTGACCACTCCAAACCCTATGGGGTAGACCCGGACTTCATGAGTCTTATTACATCATTTAGGGAGATAGAAAGCTCGTGCTTGTTATGCGAATTCACAGCCATAAGTTCATATCGTCTGAGATGAACCAAATCTTGACAGGCTTAATGGGATGTTTTATTTGTTCACATGCTTGACAGCCCGTTCTTTCCATTTGTCCTTCATCTTCCCTGAGAGTAAGCCGGCTCTTTCTCATCTTGTATGGGTACTAGCGGATGTCCTCATTCGCCACTACCTGAGGAGAGAATAACACTCCCTTGTCTTTGGCTATGGGCCTCATTGATTTTCTAGGAAGTTTGTCAATGATGGCCTGGATCTTCATGACATTTCAGGGGTTCCTTTTGCACCAAAACGCTTAAAGTGAAGTTTCCTAGCGACTGTACCCTCATAATCACTGCTTGATTCATCAAACTCTTTCCTGATCCAATGTCCCGTACTAACATCCACACCAAAGCACTCCCAGAACCATTACAGTTGCTAGAAACTTGGTATACATTAGAGTTGGAACCTCGCTTGGCAGTCTACGTAAACATATGTCGTTCTTCCGAATTACTATTTGATTTTTGTCGTGTTTGTTCTCCCATCGGAGAGAAAACAAAGCATTTCAGTTTCTTGATGTTTCAACGTGGAGAAGAGGCGCTTTGGACGGATCAGACGATTCTCTTTCGTCTTACCTGATATGAACTGACCTCTCCGCATTACATACGACTTGTAACGGATATCTTCATACACAACTTATCTGAGGGTGCATTTTGAACCCTTGAATTCCTTTCAAGGGCGATGATTAAGTTCCGGGGTTTTCTTAATTTTCCCAAGACTTTCTGCGCAAATTATTGAGTTCTAATAGTAAAAGAACCCTTTACATGATTTGGGAGTTATTTTTCTGATGTTGGATCACTCTCAGCAACCTCCATGTCTTTTCTAACTTTGGCAACGAAGAATAAGGCAACTTTCAGAAGGCGAGAAATCTCTGTATCAATATGCTTAGCTTTTATACCAACGATTACAACGTGCCTTTTCATTTTCATCGTCATTTTAATGTCATTCATTATTATATAATCTAAAAATAAATGAAATAAAATAGTTATAAGAAAGAACTATTCAAAGTTTTTTTCATCAAAATATTGACGCAACTTACTTTAATATATATTTCTAGTCAAACTATGTTCTATTTCAACTTATTATCAATATTTTTCTAGTTGTAATATCTAAGTGTAAGTTAATTTTGTTTGTTTTCTTTGGTTTAAGATCCATTCTTATTGGTTCACATTTACTCATATTATTTTACTATGAGTTATTTGCTATTTCAATACGAGCTCTTTATCCGGCTGATAGGTCGTTGAATGTTGTCTAATACGCATGTCATAATAGTTTTATTTATTGTTATAGGCAATTAAGATGGAACAGACTTTGTTCCGAAACGTCTGGCATATTAAATCGTGCTCTCTACCATAGCGTACGTCTTTATTAAGAATATATATATATATATATATATATATATATATATATATATATATATATATATATATATATATATATATATATATATATATATATATATATATATATATATATATATATATACATATATAAATCAATTAAACCACATTGAAAGAGAAAACATAATAATTTTTCCTTTCATTAATATTTTTATTACCTTTTTTCGAAAAAATCCGTGCTGGGAAGCGATTCGAACCAGGCACACTGAGGCAGCAAGCACCACTTTGATCACAATTAAAAGTATGCCTTTAGTACACTATGCTACGCAGAGAACCAAGGAAAAATTATTCCGTTTTCTCTTTCAATGTGGTTTAATGGATTCATTTTCATCATTCTCTCGCGCTACTTTGAGATATATACACATATATATATATATATATATATATATATATATATATATATATATATATATATATATATATATATATATATATATATATATATATATATATATATATATATATATATATATATATATATATATACATGAAGTATTTGGAGGAGGTGGTATGTGTTTGAATGCATTAACAGATGTGTGGCAGCTCTTGTAGACAGTTGCGAAATAGACAGAATCTAAGCGGAAATATTGCAAATCTAAAATTGGATTCCTAATAGAGAAGTTTATTTATGGAGGCTACACTTATGAATTTATGATACCGGGTTGGTGGAATAATTACGTTTATGCATCTACCTCCATATTTGTCAATCTATATATCTATTTTCACCTGTCTTTTTTATATATACGTGTATATATATATATATATATATATATATATATATATATATATATATATATATGCAATGTCCCGCGTGAAAAAATGAAAAAGAACTTAATAAAGTTCGAAATTACTCATAACACCATTTCATTTTTTCCTGCGGGACATTTTATTTATTTGCTACCCTCACGTGATACTTTGTGAGTTTTATATATATATATATATATATATATATATATATATATATATATATATATATATATATATATATATATATATATATATATATATATATATATATATATATATATATATATATATATATATATATATATATATATTGACTCTCTAATCGCATGTCTCTTTATCTGCGTGTCTATCTTTATATTGCAGATCTACTCTGTCTATCTGCATTTCTAGCCTTTCTTTCCGTTAGTGTATATAAATCTCTCTCTCTCTCTCTCTCTCTCTCTCTCTCTCTCTCTACATATATATATATATATATATATATATATATATATATATATATATATATATATATATATATATATATATATATATATAAATCCATTAATCCACATTGAAAGAGAAAACAGAATAATTTTTCCTTGCAGTAATATTTTTATTACCTTTTTTCGAAAATTCCGTGCAGGGAAGTGATTCGAACCAGGCACACAGAGGCAGCGAGCACCGCTTTGATAACAGTTAAAAGTATGTCTTTAGTGCACTATGCTACACAGAGAACAAAAAATTCTCAGGGTAGAATAGCTTTTAAGGAACACTTTCGCAAGCTTGAACGGGGACTATGAAAGAAATAGAAAATTAATTTGGAATTTAAAGAATAAATGAGGAATAGTTAAACGCGTGATAAATATACAAATGTATATATCTCTCAAAGTAGCGCGAGAGAATGATGAAAATGAATCCATTAAACCACATTGAAAGAGAAAACGAAATCATTTTTCCTTGCAGTAATATTTTTATTACTTTTTTCGAAAAAATCCTTTAGGGAAGCGATTCGAACCATGCACCCTGGTTTATTTAAATAATAATTTTCTCTTAGTTTTGTTATGACTTATGTTTTTTTTATCAAAGTTATTTTTAATAATTCTTTTATAATATCAAAAAACCAGTATCGAAATTTTGTGAATTTTTTAAAACCCAAAGAATTAAAAATGGTGAAGTTCAGAACATTTATTTTTATATATCTTCTTCTTCTTCTATAACTCTATATTTTAGCAACGTGATATTTTAAAAGGGGGGAAATTTAGTTTAGAGTTCCTTTTTAAAATTATTATAAATGGCGAAGTTTAGAAAATTTAGAAAAATTTAACCATGGTTGCTTTTTTTTAGATTTTAAATTTGATTCTTAGTAGCGAAGCGCAAGCTACCCCCTGTAGGGGAAAGTGGCGAAGCCATTTCCTGGTTGCCTTATATACACTAAGGATAATTCGGAATCTGTATTTTATCTTTCTGACTCTTCCAAAAGATGTGGTTACAGAGTCAGTTCTTCTTAGGTTTGTTAAATCCTCATATTATGGACTCTAAGAACCCAAAGATCTCTTTTTCTCTCCTGCAGAATCACTCTATGTCTACAATGTTAAATATTCTAGTTTTGTGGACAAAATACACGATTAAACAGTGGTTCATGATGAATCAAAGCAGAAGATCAAAGGTTGCGATCAAAGATCCTCGACACTTGGAAACAGGAGATGCTTTGAAATTTCTTGAGTGAAGGTTAAGCACGAATATGTGTGCTATACACCCGAATTAGTGAAACGTTAAGGACACGCGTGCCTCGTGGGGAGATTCACAAAATACGGTCAAGAAAGCTCGTTTTAAACACAGAGATGTGTGCAATACGATCGAACAGGAGAGACGTTGAGACATGCACTAAATCCAAATAGGAGTATATTGGGGAGGAGGTTAAAATGGAAACTGATGTGAACAACGATGGCGTTTTCAATCAAAAGAGAAAGACTAGGGAGAAAAAAAAATAGTCATGTGCATTTTTGTACAGCGCTCTCCAAAGGCATAGGTCTTCACAGAACATGTCTTCACTAACTAAGGAAGAGTGTGGGATAATAGATGGGTCTTCATGGCTACTTTGAAGGTACCAAGAGATGAAGGTGAGGGGGGCATTAAAGGAGGCATATCATTCCAAAGTCTCGGAGCGAATATAAAAAAAACATGGCCACCCACGCAGCACAGACGACTGCAATGACCTGAGCAATAAAAAATCAGTTTCGAAACGTATGAGTTTCATTGGCCGGGATAGGCATAGTAAAAATGACAGGTAGGAGAGTGCTGCGGTGCTTAAGATCATATATGTAAGATAAAATACCCTGAGAGCGATTCTGGATGAAGGGACAGCTAGTACAGATCATGAAGCAGTGTGGTTGCACGGGAGAAACATCTCCGTTGGAGAAGAAAAATTTGAATACGATTCCCTCGTTGCTCTCGTCTTATTTGATTTTCGTTTGGTCTCTTCTCTATATCAATTATATTTGCAGTGCATCTGTTTTCATTTTCCGGAGAAATAAAGAAACAATCCACAAGTAAGACAAAATAAACAATCCTCAAGCGAATACAAAGATCTCTAAGCAAACCGATAGAAACAATCTAGAGACAAATCAAATAAAAATCTCTAGAAGAGCTAAAGAAAAAAACCGCAATCAAATTGGAAAAAAACCCACTCATTAATATAGTGAAAGAAACACTCCCTAAACAGATGAAATGATATGATCCCTAAAAGAGAAATGCAACAATCTCTTAGCAAATAAAAACAAGCACTTTCTAACAAGTAAAAAGAAACAATACCTCTTCTACCATAAAATTGAAATCTATAAACCAATCAAACGAAAGAATTGTTAACAAATCAAAATAAAACGATCCTAAACAAATTAAAAGAAACAATCGGTGAAAAAATAAAATTCATAAAAAATAACTAAGAAACAAATTCGCTAACAAATAAAAAATATCCTTCGACAGATTAAAATTTAACATTCGTTAAGAATTTTTTAAAAAATCAGTATACATATCTAAATAAACCATACGTCAATAAACCTGAAAGTATCCATAAACAAATGCGAAGAAGCAACTCAAAATAAATGAGCCGACTTATAAAAAGGGGTTTACATGCAAAAATGAAAGCCCTTGGACGAATGAAGTATCTTTAACAATCCCTAAAAGCTCAAATCAAAGACCACAAGCAAACCAAGCACCTCCGCCGTTGTCTATGGGAAATATTGCAGAAACAAGATAAGCTAAAGTAAAATTTGATATTTAATGTTGTTTTTTCAGCCCCCATTTTAGGACAATCAGATACCTATATTTGAGTGTTAAGGTCTTATTATTAGAAAACTTTTCTAAATCTCTAGCTTCACTTCTTTTTCCTAAGGTCCTCAAATGATTAGTAATTTTAAAACTATAAACTTTGTGGAGATTCTTATAATTAACCAAGTTTCTAATCTTTTTAATATACGTGCAATGTAGAGAATTACAGGTTAACATCTTGCAAAGTTGCCAATTAAGAAATATAACCAACTTTTTCACTTAAAAGTTATACACTTAAATATTATTATTAAAGTTTTACGCGAAGAATTTAAAACTTTCTTGGCAAAAATTTCCTTAAATAGGTCACAAAAACAATGAAAACTTGAAATTATTATTCACCTCAAAGCTTACCAAGCTTTTGAATAAATCTACTTAACTATTGCAGTAATAGCCACTAAGAAACCATCATTAAATTTCGACGACTTGTTTCTTATTTATGTTTAATGCTTCTTACTTTGTTTTAGCGTAGAATGAGACATAAACACTAGTTTTAAGTTGTTTCCTTGTCGACTCCAAACATTTCATTTGTTTACGACTAAAAAGGCAATAAGAAATAGCAGTCAAACTATTCATCTTAATTGACTTTCCAAAGCAAACAAATTGCGATCAAAAGTGAGGTCAAAAGATAATTAAGAAGTTGATAACGGAATACAACATGAGAACATGAAAACACCAAGAGTGTAAAAGGCAAATATTTGGGAACTTGATGACTTAACTAAGTGAAAAGGACCAATGAAATATTTGCTGCAAAGGATATTCTATTTTTGTGCAAAGGATGAATAAAACCCCGTCTGAACATCACCTCTTTGTACACCATTTGGAAATGATCCGAACGCTATTCGGGTCATTGTTCTAACTAGCGCTAATTAAGGAGATCAGCAGAATCAGGCTCTCTGTGAAGGCAAGCTTCATTGCATGCATTCATTAGAGTCAGTGAAACCGAGAGCGGTAGCCACCATGCGAACATCCCTTGGAGACAGAACCACATCTTGTCTTTCTTTTGTTATTCGTTGTGGTAGAGGAGAGTATGAAACTCCTTCTCCAGACGTTCCCTTGGTGGATTGAAGTGGGAGGATTTAGCTGTAGCGTTGAATGCGCAGCTGGAGGTTTATGAGGTCGGTTTGATGTCTTTTTAGGGATCGGGGATAGCCGAGTGGATTAGGCTTCCCGCACGCTGTATCTAAGCGAAAGGGAGTCAATGATTTGAATTTCATCACCTCCTCTCCGCCTTCTTTCTTTTATAACGTGTCATTTTCCTTTCCACGCCCTTCCACTCTAAAGCAATCCTTGACCCCATTTCAATAAGGGTAACATTTTCTTTTCAAGTAAACAAGGCTTCTCTTTTCTACAGGCTCGACGGAATAAAGAACGCGCGTCAAAGGCGGCAATTCGTGTCCCAAACGCGTCAACCGGGACGGAGTAGAACATGTTTATGATATCGGCGGCCGATCGATCCTGTACGCAATTACAAGGCTCTTAAAAGGCCTCACCCGCCGAATGGTGTCTGGGCACAAGCCCACAATTAATGTCTCTCTCGTCATTCTCATCTTTTTTTCTTACCTATACGATAGATAGAGAGAGAGAGAGAGATAAAGAAACAAAACACCCCATAAAGAAAAGAATATATATATATATATAACAGTAGAGAGAAATAAATTGAAAGGTAGTTTTTAAATCAACACAGTAATATAGATAATGAAGACACAAATGTGAAATAAATTATATATATATATATATATATATATATATATATATATATATATATATATATATGAATAACTCACAAAGTAGCACGTGAGGTTCGCAATGAATGCAATGTCACGCAGGAAAAATGAAAAGGTGCATCCAAATACTTTCGAACTTTATTCAGTTCATTCTCAAGGATAACTACATGCGAAAATAATATAATAAGGGTATATATAAGCTAGTAAAAGATAAAGGGCCGCCTATAAGACAAGAAATCACAATGAGGAAGTAGTAGAGGGATGGGTAAATTCACATTAAGATTTAGCTATAACAAAGGTAGCAAGGTCAAACCGAGAGGCAAGAAAGAGTCAAGAACAGAGCCAAAAGGGTGAAAACGATTAACGGATAAAGCGATAGTCTAAAGAGGGAGATTAGGAAAGACATGACAAGTAAGCAGATACGTAGGGGAGAAGAGCGAGGAGAGAGGAAGAAAAATAAAATAATGTTAATACAAAATCAATGCAATAATTAAATTGATAAACCGGGTGCCCATAAAAATGAAAATTGCAAAAAAATTGTTAGGAACATAAGTCAAAACTAATTTCTTTAAGAATCCATATATTCCTGAAAATATGGATCCTGAATTCTCCAATATCTTTGAAATTGGCCATAAACTATGTTACCCTTATCCCTTTCTTCTAAAATGTCTTTCCGATGCAAAAAAGACGTTCTATAATACAGCTCTTGCTATCCCTTTTAATGTTAAAAGCATCTTGGCGTTACCCTTCTCTGTTTGTTTCATTGACCTTCCCCGTCTTTTAAAAAACTTTAACATTTCAGTCACTTTCAAATACGAGTCAACTATAAAAAAACATTCTAGTTCACAATAATTGTAATAATATTACGGGGAGTCTTTTCTGTCAAATGTTCTGTTTATCCAAGTAAATATTTTGGACAGACAAGAAAGCAATTATCTGCCCGTATTAATCAGCAAAAAATTCCATTCTTTGTTTTTATTGATGAATATAAGTTTATAATTGATTTGACAATAAAATTTCCTTAAAATGCCATTTAAACGTTTCCTGAGAATGTCATTACAGAGTTGGGGGAAGATAATTTATAAAAGAAACACAGTACGTTTATTTTAGTCGTGATTCTGTTCTTACATGAGTATAAGTTATAGAACTGGAAAACATTAAGTAAAAAGGAACATTATTTCATCAGGAAACATGCGATGGATTGTAAAACAGAGGTGTCCTTAAACGATTTTTCTGTCTTAAAATTTGATAAATCTTTATCCACTTTACGTATCCAAGAATCTCTGTATTAAATACAACAATCCAAATTTAAATAATGACACGTCTTTCTTTCTATTCTTTATAACCTAACAACCAACCAAATTGTATTCAATCTGAAAATTCCTTCTCGTTTTCACTTGTCATTTTGATCCAATCATGTAAGGTAATGTACAGTTTACAGTTTCTTTATTCAAGTATCACTGTATTGTATATGTATACAATTCTCTCCTTTTTCTCCATTTTCATTGTTAGGTGCTGTTACGTTTATTTTAGTGTTTGTGTTTGGTTGATGTAATTTCTTTTCAAATATTTTCTGCTGTACTTTATCTCACTAGATTTTTTTCATTAACATAACGTTTATTTTAGTATTTACCGTCGTGTAGCTGTCATTTTCTTATTTATATATATATATGATTAGAAATAAATTAAAATGGACTGAAATAGATAGATAAATACAAAAATGAGATATAAAAAGAAGGAAACGGGCAGATAAAGAATTAAATGAATAGAAAAGCACAACCCAAAATATATTACAGAAATTAATGAAAGAAAAAAATTCCTAAAAAGAAACGGAATGAAGGAAAAGGGTGATGTGGAAAAGAAAACAAACTGTCAGAAAGAAAACAAAGGTTTCAATGAGACAGAGATATAAAACGCCAAAAAATATCAGCGAGAGAGAAAAAGCGACAGCTATAAGAATTAAAGAGATGGTCGGTGATGGGTGGAGAGATCTGATAATGACAGCGAAATGTCTAGAGATGGTCAACAATGGGAGAGATACCCATTGAACCTGTCCAATTTCACTTAAAGATAGAATCTATCTGAGCCCAGTAATTTCCTTTATGACCAATTGATCTAAAGAGATGGCTCTGACATCTAAGCGGAGGAAAAGATGGAAAAATTGGCGAGAAACCCACTGTTTTGGGTGTCAGAAAGACACCTGATAAAAAGATCTTTAAGAGATGATTGTTTGATATTGTTCGAGTTTGAAATACGAAGCAATTTAAACTTTGTGTTTTTTTATGCACAAAAGAAGAGAGAAAGCTGAATCTGATAACTCGTGCCCTTGAGGTAATAAAGGTCTACGTTTTAAAGATTGGAAATTAGACTTTGTTAGGGCGGGGATTGGATTTTAGGTTCGTATATCTAAAACACAGGATTCTATAGTAAGCACTTATTTCCCAAGCTTCATAGAAGTAAAGTTTGGTATCATCATAAATACTTATGATGTAAGAGAATAATGTGCATCTTGGTATTACACATTTTGTAGAGCGGTGGAGTGATGTGCATTGTGAGGTGATGCAGTGTAGTTAGTATAATGTAGTGCTGTGTAGTTCAGTGCTATGAAGTACACAGTAGAACGACGTAGTGTAGTGAGAGGGCGCGGTGTGAAGCATAGTGGAATGGGGCGCAGTGCAGTACAGTGTAGTGCTCATTCTCGATCTTCCTTATTCATTTGTGCATTCAATCCTCAACCATAGATTGCATTTATTAATTCCAAGACTGCTTGAGCTCGGTACTTGTGAGTACTTGAATTCGTAGAACGAATTTTCAAGGATGTTACCTATACCAGATTTTGCCATCCTAGATAAAATGTAACATCTATCATTTCTAGCTATCAATTTCTCTCTAGCTGTTATATTCCCCATCTAAGTATATCAGTTTATCTTTCTTATTCATTAAAAAGAACAAAGTGGAAGCTAATGCAAAAAGTTTATGATAATCAAAGAAGAGATTACACAGTGGGTGTTTAAATTTTAAGTAGAGTCAATGTGGAAAAAAGGTTATCCTAATCTCTGGTGATCATAAATTTTTAAACCAAAGCATTGTAGCACACCACAAAAGACAAATAAAGTATATGACACATAGTTGAACATTAATTTTCCTTTAGATACAGCGCTTGTAATATCTCATTTGTAGTATGTGGTGCACTTCTGGATAGCATAAATGGGAAAGGACATGGTAATATTGGAACGCGTCCAGCGACAAAATTAATTCCTGAACTTAGAAATAGATCGTGGGAGGAAATACTGAAGCATGTCGATTTACCTTCACTGGAAGATCTGTATCTGTGCGGCCAACTTATCGAAATATTAAAAATAATATACAACTTCACTAATACAAACTATAATTCAATATTTAAACCAGATAACCAAGTGCCGACTAAAATTAACAGTTAAAGCTAGTAAACCAAAAATTCAGCACGGCAATATCACCTTTTCTTATAAAATAGTACAAACATGGAATAATCTACCAATGAATATCTTGAAAAACACTCCAGTCAATATTTTTAAGAATACACTCGTTAAATATTACTTTAAAATAAAATTTATATAAACAAGAGCTACTAAATAAACTGTTTTGCATATCATCCCTTTTAACTTTTCATTATCTTTGTCTTCTAGCTTTTCCTTTCAATCTTGAACCTGCCTCGAGTGGATCTTAGGGTCTTTGCTGGTTCATAATTCTGTAAAAAAGCGAACATATGGGAGAGGGAGACACCTGCTGATACAAAGACAACTAAATAAACATATGTTCTTAAGAGTTCCAATTTAGAAAAACTCCATCAATTGAAAAACACGAACGAGCCAATTATCAAAAGAAAACGAAATCATCCGGTTTTTTTCCATCTTTTCGACAGGTGATTATAGTCAAACTTGTAAATAGCTTCATTTCTCACGCCTTTGAGGAAGTTCATAATTGGCGGAAGAATCTTGTGAGACTAATAATAACCAGTGTGAAAACAACGTTAAAAACTCTGTAACTTAATACAGTTTGCTATTCATCTCTGCTTATTCGGAATGTTATAGATAAAAAAAAAAATCAAGGAATTACAACACTGAATGCGAATAATAAACGTATAAATATACAACCTACCATACATGCTTCATAGGTACTCTAAAGAGCAATAATCTATATTTCTTAGCACACTTTCGGGCTTCAGCACGGGTTTGTAGGTAAACATTCAAATTTGAAAGACCTACTTTTAGGAATTGTCTTGGAATCAAGGCATTATTCATTTATTGAGACACAAATAAAAATCAAATTGTCGACAAATTGTGTTTTCATGAATTGCAGCCAACTCTCAACTTATTGATGTAGCCCAAAATGAGATGTTGCGTTTTTCAAAGAGGGGAAATTGTTGGAGAGCCGATGGGTTGAGCCTCGATTGCTAAAATTAGGTAATTGTGTTATGATTTAAGCGGAAATATGTTTGAAGTAATGGTGGCATAGCTGAATCAAGTAAAACGCAGTTCTGGTAGGCATATATCTTGCCGGAATGCAAAAATTAGCGACCAGGATCGCAGAAAAATAAAGTGCATTGTCTTAATAAAGCATAAAACCACAGTAGTTAGAATTAACGTAGAGTTATATCAACAATATCCAAACTCATTATCGCTCAAAACAGTTCCTCAAAAGATTCGTGCAGCTAAATACCATGGAATGTCTCCAATTGCCTAATTTCTCCATTATGACATCAATATTATAAATCGAAATAAATGGTATACTGATAAATAACTATAATCAGAACTCGAGAATAGAACAATGAGAGAAAGAAATTTAGTCTGAAGAATCGTTCTTCAAGCTTTTTCAATTCTCAGGGCATTGTTTACCTATGGAAGAAGCTCAAAGAAGCGTTTAAACGCGACTGACCTACTCTCCCCATAAAGAATGGGTAAGAGTAGGCATTTTCTTGATCATATTGTAGTGGTCCATAACATGATTAACATTCAGTAAATTTCTCAGTTTTGAGTTACTAGGTCCATCCTACAGTAGAACGTTGTACCCAAAAAGTAGAGCGGTCTTCTAAAATGATAATACTTTATACCGATAGAATTATTAAAAACTAGAGAAGAGAGGGAGATAGATAAGAAGAACACATATGCTGCCATCCACATATATATATATATATATATATATATATATATATATATATATATATATATATATATATACAAAGGGGTTGAAAAAAAAAGCTATTTTAAATTTCTTGTAATTTATTTCTGGACTATAATTCTTACAAAAATGAAAATGATGAAAAAGAACATAACATGGAATTTTATTTAAAATTCGATATGGGCGCCAGCATTCGCTGCCATGGAACCCCGTCAACTGATTTTACAAGGAACTCTTGTGTGGTGGAAGAAATAATTTTTCGTCATCGCTCTTCAAATTCTTCCAAATTCGTTGGTTTGGTAGAGTAGACTTGTTTCTTTTACCAACCACAAAGAAAGAAGTCGCAGAGTGTTATGTCAGAACTTCTGGCTGGCCACTCATGAGGACCACGAATGGCCCATCCATCTCCCAGGAAAGTGGGCATCAAGCCATTCACATACAACAATTGCATAATGTAGGGGAGCGCCATCTTGCATGAAAATCAAATCTTCAATATTCTTCCAAGTAGTGATAAATGGCCAGATTTCATCTTGCAGAATGGTAAGGTACCTTTCGGCATTGATGGTATCGCGAATGATTAAGAGACCCACAATCCTGTCCGAAGTCAATCTACACCATACCTTAACCTTGGGCTGATTGTGCATTTTTCCAGCGGTAACACGAGGATCTTCTCCCGCTCAGTAGTGGCAGT
The DNA here is from genome assembly GCA_963969495.1 of Ceratothoa steindachneri. Classification (NCBI taxonomy): domain Eukaryota; kingdom Metazoa; phylum Arthropoda; class Malacostraca; order Isopoda; family Cymothoidae; genus Ceratothoa; species Ceratothoa steindachneri. Next base: position 48,569,220 of record OZ018325.1, read on the forward strand.
TGTGACGGTTCACAAACACACCAATGTGGAGGACCTCTTCATCACTCCAGACGATATTTTTAAAGAGATTAGATCAATTTTCATAGCAAGCCAGCATCACCTTCCTAAACTCCATACGAATGTCACAGTCTTCAGCAGAGAGTGCTTGGCAGTAGTGCGGCTTCCAAGAACGCCATTTAAGCTCCTTTATGAGCACAGTTCGTACGTAGTGAAAGGAGAACCCACTTTTCCTAGCTGCTTGTCGAATTGACTTCTTCGGGCTATGAGTAAACATTACATTAACAATTTGCACTACCTACGGGTCTCTGGATTTGGAAAAGCGACTGCTTCTTCAAGAATCAGTTACAGATCCTGTAGCCATGAGTTTTCAAAGACAACTCTTGGTTGCCTTAACGTCAACTTTAGCATGTCATCCTTTAATGGTCCTCCACCATATTTGCACTCTTGAACAAGAAAACTCCAAGCTTCGCAATGAGCCGCTAGCTGGGATGGCACGCTCCTGTAGGATAAGACGTCCAGCCATGTTTATAGGGCTTCCAAATATCAAACAAAATAATCGATCCGAAAAGAAAACAAAAGCATAGATTTAATTCTCAATATATCAAGGAACATACACAAAAAATGAGAAAATATTACAATATTTAAATAAAGTTAGAAGTATTTTAAAATAGGATCGGGAGTTATTATTCAATCGCTCGCTCTATATAATATATATATATATATATATATATAATTGCGAAAATCCGTCCCTGCAGCATAATGGGTTGAATCCCTCTAAAACCTCCATGACCTTTTTCTTGGTCTCCTCTTCATCAGCGAAAGAGATATCTCGTAGCTGCTTCCTCATTTGTGGGAAAAGGTGGAAGTCTGGCGGTGCCAATGGGAAGAAATAAGGAGAATCGGCACCAATTCGAAGCCACAGGACACCAATCTGTTCATGGGAACCATGCTCCTGTGTGCCGGTACATTGTCCTGCAAGAAAAGAACACCTCGGGATCACTTTCCCTCGGCGTTTCTGAAGGATAGCCTACCGAAGTTTCCTCTTCAGATCTGCATAGAATGGTCCGTTAATTGTGCAGCTATTATCCAAGAAGTCCACTGGGAGGATCTTTTCAGGGTCTTAAAACAGTCACCACGACCTTCCGGGATGACTTCATGACCTTGAATTTTCCTGGCGTTAGAGTTTAGGGATGCTTCCTATTGAAGAATAAGAAGAGAGAAAAGGGAATTTTTTTATCTTCCCCCTTTTTCTTCGGTACCTAGGTTCTCCATCATCTCCCTCCCCCTGACTTCTCCAGTTCGCCGTTGACCGGCTGCCCCAAGCAATTCGTGCAAGGGCGAAACGCCATTGTCGTAGAGGAATTTAGTAATCCTCACGTCCCGTTCGCAAAGATGCATTTATCTGCCCTATATACTGCCAAAATTAGACTAATGGAAAGACTATTAAGGGGTCATCACGATTTCCCGTTATCGACCCTTATCGCGGCCCAAGTCAATTAAGGAAGTCTGTTGGCGATGAAACTCTCTCCCCGTCTAGATAATTTCGGAGTATATAATCGATACTTCGGAGTTCACAGGCAGATTGTGTCTGAAGCCGCCGTCCAGTACGTTAGCCGTTAATATCTTCGTTAGTATCGAGAAAATCGACTACATTCTCTGCCAGAGAAGAATTAAGTGATTTTCAAAGAGCTAAATAAGAGCTAGTCGTCACTCAGTGCTGTCCTTGGAGATAGTTTTAGGCGCTTTTCAACCCATCTAACCACGTCTTCGGATTTTAAGGATCAGAAAAGCCATCCCCGAAGCATCCTCGTGAGACGCCCATAAGTTTAAAGTCGAACTTACTTGCCTGGTCCTACTCGCCACACATCAAAGTAAAAGGGATTTAACCCCCGTTTTGTCACGCTCCTCCCACCTTTACCGCGTCGAACCTCAAAGATCCCCTTTTTCTAGAAATTACATATTTGTAAGATCATTTCTTAATTAATTATCCCTCGGTTCAACTTAATTGATAATGTTAATCATCTTAGCCGTGAACCGAAAATATTTAATTGCATTTCCATTTAACTTGCCCTATATGTGCATATAATCTTTAGTCCTATTAAAGTATATTTTTGTATCCGTGTTTGAATATTCCTTGGCCTAGCAACTGTGTATTTAAAGCACTCTTAGAACCATCCCCAGAGCGAGCCTTAATTCGTTTGGCAAGTAGGCCAGTGAGCGTATAATAGCGTACACCTGGTCATACCACGACACTTCCATTGCTTAGATTCGGCTTTGGTTTCCGGGTAGAGGTGAGGAACTCACGTTTCATCTCCGGTTACGATTCGAGCCATGAATCCCTCCAGATCTGCTCTCATGATGGTCAACCTCTCCTTTGAAGTCATTATCTGGTTCTTCTTCTACTCATGTGACAGCATTCTTGGGACCTATGTAGCAGACACCTTGGAAAGCTTGAGGTGATCGTACAGGATGGTGACAATGGGTCCATTACTTGAGCCCAGTTGAGAAGCAATACATCGCACTGAGATTCGGCGATTATCCATGACCATGCTCTCCATAATGACTAAAATATCCCTGGCTACTGCAACTGACGTACTACCACTTCGATAGTCATCATCACATGTGTCTCTGCCCTGCTTGATGAGAGCAACCAAATGTTTGACAGTATATTAAGATAGGTCTCTGTCCCTAAGTGTTGGCTTCAACTACTCATAAATCAACTGTAGCTTTTACCCTTGAATCAACAAAAACTTTATCACTACCCCGATGTTCAATTTGACTCATTTTGCAGGAAGGCGCAATCCTCACTTAGGAAAATTCACCGTTGAAGAGAAAAAAATGCATTGAGAGGATGCTAGCCGGTGCATTACCTATTGGAACATGTATGAACGTAATCCAACTACGGCTGGCTCCTGTCTTCCCTCTTTGTATATTAGGCCAAGAACTCATGGAACACCCTGATGTGTATATATATATATATATATATATATATATATATATATATATATATATATATATATATATATATATATATATATATATATATATATATATATATATATATATATATATATATATATATATATATATATATATATATATATATATATATATATATATATGTATATATATATGCCCATGTGTGTGTGTGCGTGAGAAAATCAACCTCCACCAGTATCCGCGAACTCACACTTTCTTACAATGGGTGTCAATAAGTTTTGCAATTCGGATATAAGGAAACAAGATATGAGGAAAAGTGTTTTATTATTTTTCAATATAACTACCCTCGACTTCAATGCACTTGCGCCACTTGTCCCTGAGGCTTCGAATTCCCGACAACCAGAAATATCCCGACTGCTGTTCAATCCACTCATGGACGGCGAGTTGGACAACTGATCGTCCCCAAACTGACATCCACGCAATGCAACCTTGTGCTGGCAGAATAAAGAGTAGTCGCTAGATGCCAGATCTGGACTGTAGGGGGGATGGTTGAGCTCCTGGAATCCGCACTCGCGCAGGGCAGCTTGTCCAACTCTGGCCTTGTGGACTTTGACGAAGTTAAAGTCGATCTATAATTTGATCTATAATTAATTTTTACCTAAAGTTTATTAACAATCCACTCAATGTCTCGATAGTTAAAATGTTCTATTAATTAGTTGCCCATAATTTCAGTTATTTTAAACTACAACAATGTTTAGCTCTGTTTAAAATTTCCACCTTTTAAATTATTCCGTTCCTGTCCTTCTCTCAAGTTGGCAAGTGATCATTCATTTATTTTTAATTGGTTGCTTTATTTTTTCAGTTTGTTTTTATAATTCATGCCGTGTTTTCTTTGTAATTTTTGCATTGTTCTCTTTGTAATTTTTGCATTGTTTTCTCTAAAATTTACTAAACTCTTAAATTTATTCATTAATCATTGTCGCATTATTTTCTCTCAAATTTACCAAACTTTAAACATATTTTCATTCATTAATACGTATATATTTCTTTATACATTCTAACCTTAATGTTTGTCAATCATAGGCTGAAGATGAACATAGCTAATGTTCGAAACGTTCCAAAAAGATGTTACCGAAGGATGTTTCTCTGACTCTCTCTCTCTCTCTTTATATATATATATATATATATATATATATATATATATATATATATATATATATATATATATGAATAACTCACAGAGTAGCAGGTGAGGTTCGCAATGAATGCAATGTCCCGCAGGAAAAAGGTACTTCTAAGTACTTTCGAACTTTATTTAGTTCATTCTCAAGGACAACTAACATATATATATATATATATATATATATATATATATATATATAGTATGCTTAAAATATCCCAAAGGAAAATAATACACAAATTAAGCCCAAACGCTTTCGTGTTTACATCATCAGGGGCAGAAGAACAATGAAATAGAGAAACAGTTAATAAACAGAGAAACGTGACGTCATTTAAACGTACTGACGAACAAAAACAATCGTTTAGAGGGTGGGGGGAACAATCTGACGAACAAATGAATAGCCCATCCGCAGAACTACAATATACAAATGAATTAAACAAATCAAATTTATATTGCAAACAAATATTATTCATGCTCCAATTATCTAATTTAAATAGACCCTTACTTAGATTGAAATTAGTGTTATAGGAGAATTTGATCATGGCTGATTCCATTAAATTTCTTTCAATAAGTTTGCCCCATTCGGCAACAGTACTTAGGTTGTTTAATTCTTACATCTAGGCTTTTTGTTGACTCGCCTATGTAAAAATCAAGACAAGATTTGCACAGAACCTCTATGTCATGTGGCATTAATTTTGTTTACTACCAACCGTGTGCTATTGCAAAGTTTTGGTGGATCCAAATTGCGCAACAACATTATTGGAGTTATTCGGGAGGGGCGGGGGGATGCGGTGCTAAGGCGGATTCTTTATTTTGGTGGAGAAGATTCGCCAAGCCTGTTTCACCTTCGTTCTTTGAGGGGTCACCGGTTACAGAGTCTGCCTCCTTGCGAGAGCAGCACTCCATAACCGGTGACAAGGTCTGCTTCACAACGGATTGACGAGAGAAGGGAGTGAATGATTCTCTACATTTTGACTTAAGAATCGGATGAATTAACTGTTGAGTATGGACTGTCTCAATAATTACAGATCCCTCTCTATCTCGATCTCCCTATATATTTGTGTGTCATCTCTAAGGGGCGTGACCTTGACTTGTCCGTGGAGAAGACCCAGTGATCTAATTAGTTCGTTAATTTCACCCCTTGAGCGGAGTTCCGTAATCTATGTGTACTTGTTGTACCTACATATTTCCCATGTCTAAGGTTTATCTTAATAATGGAAAATCGATGGCCTATTTATAGTGCTTTGTGAAATTTCTCTGGTCAAAGCCTGTATTTGCTCAGCTTGCCTGTTGTGACCTTATGCTGATAATTATTCCTAGCCCCCGTATGTTTGTGTGAGCGCAAGACTCGTATTTATTCAGCTGCTGACCTTTGATAGCTGTGCGTATATTGGTGTGTTTCCGCGCGACTATAACGACCGCTTGCCTTACATCTATTTGTACAATTTGACATATATTTTGCTTCTTTTTCTAATTCTCTTAGTTTGTTTATTTATTACCCAATTTTTGGATTTGATAAATTCACCCAGCGTCCATTTGTGGAGTTGCTGGCTGGGTTTATTAAATCCTGTCATTGGGTGCCACAGGCTTACCTATTTTTCCAAACGAGCCCTACATAGAGTCTCCCACCAGTAATAGAGTTACGCATTATATATAGATAGATACATATTAAGTACGTACTTTAGGAAGACCTAATGTCTAACAGCTTTTTAAACTCGTACAGGGGCTCGGTATTCGTAAGTTCTTCAATCTGTACCCAACAAAACGGACCTATTCATTATGCCATGTTCTGCCCTAGAATTCATAATAATATTTAATTTATTATACAATTGGGTCTTATCCTCTTTTCTACTATTATAATTATGACACAGTACATACATTGTTTTGACACGCAAAAAAGATATAGAGTAACGAGGCGTGTTTATATTTAGACCTCATCCTCTTTCATTATGATACGCCACGGCAATATAATGCCTACAATAGGATTCAAAAATATAGGAATGCCGGGCTTCTGGCAAACGTGACTCGTCTCCCGGAGTGCGTGAAGACGTCTAGGCTGGCCGTTATTCTCCGGTGCCGTTACATATGATACTCATATGTGATGGTTTCAACATGGAGCCTATTTTGCCTCGCAATGCACTTAGAAATTGGTACCAATCATTGCTACCCTCATAATTTTCTTGCAGGATGCCTAAATTTGACAAAAAAATCATTTTATAGAACGGATATCTATCCCGCATAGAATTTTAAGAACTTCCTTGTTTTACTGTTTTCTGAGTCCTTTTCCTTGCTTCTCCGCCTTTTGAATAAGTTAAATATTTCTGTTATATTCACATATCAGTCTACCATATATAAAATGTTGATTCATAATAATAACAATAGTATAAGGGGGGTTTATTCTGTTGATTGTTCAGTTTGCCCTAAGCAATACTTTGGGCAAACCGGTAAATCATTAAGTGTACGCTTGACGCAACATAGATACCATATTAGGAGGGGGTAAAGCGGTAGTGCTTTCTTTGTTCATTTATCGGAAAACGGTCGCGCTATCCATTGGAATTCGGCTAAATTTATTTACAAATCTGATGATTTTGTTCAAAGAAATATTGTTGAATGCTCATTCATTAATTCCTCGCCTAATTATAATATATCCCCTGGTCTTTTTAACTAGAACCTGTTATTAAAAGGCTTATTTATAACGAAATTGTCCATTAAAAATCTTAACCCTTTGATTTATTAGTATAGTCGTCTATTTTTATGTATTCGCAATCGAGTATGCATGTACTTAGTTTAGTGACATAAATGTCTACATTATTTGCGCACAGGGTGGAATTTTCGGAAGTATACCTTATTTATTTGTGTGTATACTTCACATCCGGCTTTGATATTATTTTTCTATTTTGGGTTCTTTCGTTGTATATAGGCGTGGCATTACTCTGCTGTCTCTCATATATATACCACCTTTGTAATTTTTTTTTGTTATTTCTTGATAATGAACTAAACAAATTCAAAAGTACCTGGAATCCGCCTATCATTTTCCTGTGGGATATTTTTGCATATATATATATATATATATATATATATATATATATATATATATATATATATATATATATATATATATATATTAATATTTCCTGGCTCAAAGGCGGATGTTGGTAGTAAGTCGCAGTCAGAAGGCAATTTAGCCTTTTGAAAGGGTTGCTGTCTTAGAAGCGTCATCGGAAAACGACCTTCTGAGCACTCATATGAAAATACCGGAAAGAGCAGCCAATCAATACTAGGCAAATCAAGCAATACCGATAACGACCAGAAGACACCAGGAAGCATCACTCTCCCCGCCAGCTCATCCTAATTACAATCCGCGTGTAATTAAAATTCGCCGTGAATTTTATTAATTTTTCATCCGCTGTCAGCCATTTGTGTCGACATGACGAAAACCTGTTTTCTCTTTTTTTGCGTGTGAGATGGGTTTGTGTTTAACCGTTTCGTGGACCCAGCTGTCGTTATGTGATGTTGATGGACCCACCTTTCATTACCAGTCACTATGCGTGACTCGAATCCCGCAGGGTCTTGTTTGTACAGGAGCAGCAGCTCCTCCGACCTTTGAGGACGTTGAAGTCGATCATGGGGCCATGAGGTTTCTAGGGACCCAACGGGCAGAGACCTTGGTTATGGCCAAATTGTCGTGGATGATGTTGATAACACTTCCATCTGATATTCCAAGTTCTCGCTCGATTTCTTCGACCTTCACCCGTCGATTTTCTCCACATGGGCCACATTGTTCTTGTTGGTCACGTCTGACGGGCGTCATGGACGGGGATCATCTTCAAGGGACTCACGACCATGGCGGAACTCCCTATTCCAGCGAGCAATGGTTGCATAGGAAGAGGCGGTGTTCAATGCAACCATGCGTTCATGGATCTCTTTTGCATTCTTGCCTTCTTTGGTCAAAAATTTGATCACTGCGCAGTGATCAACCTTCTCCATTATTGAAAAATTTGTGACTGACAATCTTCGATCAGCTACTGCTTCTTAAATAGACGAGGCAGGAGCGTGCGGCTGCAGGTCGTGACTTGTCATAACTTGTCCTAACAACACCACAAACAGCCATTCCCCTTTCTCTGTTTTGCCCTACCGATTCTCAAAACTTATTGATCGCCCCTCCTAGGTGTGGCTACGAAAAGACTTTTAGACATAAGGCGATAAATGAGACGAAATAGATTTTTCGTTTTTTAAGAGCTCATCTGGCGACTGCCTACTTGGGCATTAGTCGCCATATTAAAAACTGCCTAGTAAAAAAAGGAAAAGGCAACGAGCAGGAAGCATGCTCCGGCGTCGTGGGGGATGTCCCTGCGCCGCAGGAACGTGCGACCGATAAAAAAACAAAAAACAAAACTAGTTAAATAAAAGGGAGAAGGTCGGCTTCTTCAAAAAAAGTCCACAAGTCCACCAGTCAATGTGCATGCAATCGTCCCGAGTACAAGGGACAGGTGTTAGCGATCCCGCCCATCTCGCTACCGTTGTATTCAACAAGAATGTGCCGAACAGTCTGGGGGACAACGCGGTCTTCACAGTAGGGCGCTGGCGAGCGCTCCATCAAATAGTGGTGCGTCCCATGAGTGGGCCCGATTCGGAGACGACAGAAAGCAACCTGAAGCCTTTGCGGCATTAGGGGTTTGTCCATGGGAACAGTCGTGGCGCAATTGCACGAAACTTTAAGTTCCCTTTGACCTTCTCCCATCTTCTTTGCCAAGCAGCTCGAAGAGCTGCCCGTATTCCTGCCATGTAGTCGGTGTAAGGAAGAGCGAAACGCTCGTCCGGTCGCAGAGTCCTGGCGGACTCTTTAACGCCCTCATCGGCGCGCTCATTCCCCGCAATTCCTACATGTCCAGGAACCCAGCAGAAGATAATCTCGACATCCGCCTGGCTCGCCAAAACCTTGTCGTCACGGATATCGCTAACCAGGGGATGCGGAGATTACAATGCCCCTAGAGCACTCAGAGCGCTTTGTGAGTCGCTATAGATCACAATCCGGTCCCTGAAACGGGCCCGTCGCGTAATATCCCGTACCGAGTGGAGTATTGCCACCGGGCCGAGAGCTATACCTAACTCTCGAAGGAGTTTCCTGGCCCTAAACCCAAAGGGATTAGGGTATGACTGGCGTCTCTCGGCAGCATAAGCACCGTTGAAATCAGCTGCGGATGCAGTGAGAGCTGTTAGCGACTGAGGGAGGCGCCGGGCTCGCCCGTACAGGCGAATGATGCACTGTACACGGCGTAGAGCGAGTGGCATCTCCCCGACATCGACTTGGAGGATCTCAAGGGGAAAGTGCGGAAGGCAGCGGTCGCGAGGCGGAGGCCGGTATGGTGGATCGAGTCCACCTTCCGCAATACACGCTCGGCTGTGGGTGCATAAAACTCGCATCCGAAGTCGAGCTTCGAACGAACAAAGGATTAATAAAAAAGTAGGACAGTAGCCCTATCAGCGCCCTAAGCACGGAACGTCACGGAACCGAGAATATCCATGACGCGGGTACAAGAGACCCTAAGTCTGCAAATATGAGCCTCCCAGGAGAGGCGTCGGTCGAATACAAGACCCAGGAAACGGTACAATTTAACCACTTCCAGGCGTACCCCATTAAGAAACAAGTCTGGATCAGGGTGGAGCTGTGGATGGCAGTAGAAGTGTACCACCTTAGTCTTTGCCAAGGCAAACCGAAACCTGTGCACTTCAGCATAGCGAGAGACGCGGTCCAATGCCTGATCGAGTCGACGATCCAGAGAGGCATCTGGGCCGCGCCAAAAGAGATCGAAAGGTTGTCTACGTAGAGCGTAGCGAGAACATCTTCCGGCAGCACCGAGGTGATGCCGTTGATGCTCAGGGCAAAGAGTGTGACACTGAGGACACTTTACCCTGGGACACCCTCTTCCTGCTCCTTTGGGCCGGAGAGGGCTCCCCCACCCGTACGCGGAATCGACGATCTCGAAAAAAATCAGATATAAACATTGGGAGGCGTCCCCTCCTCCCCATCGTGTGGAGAGTCTCCATGATACCGTATCGCCATTCGGTATCATAAGCCTTCTCCAGATCGAAAAATACCGTGGCGTAGTGGTGCTGTCTACTAGGGAAGGCCTCGCAGACGGCATTTGGATAGTCGGAGCAGAGCATCTGACGTGGAGTGGGACTTGAGGTAGCCGCACTGTGCAGAAGACAGATGGCCTCCGCTGTCTAGGAAAAAGGCTAACCTAACATTTACCAATTTCTCCAACAACTTGCACACGCAAGAGGTTAGAGAGATTGGGCGAAAACCGGGCGGAGTAGAGTGATCTCTCCCTGGTTTGCGAAAGGCCAGCACAGTAGCGATTCGCCAGGAATCTGGGAGGAGACCCTCCACTTAGATCAGATCCTGTTGAACAAATATAACCTCAAGGCCATGCCTTGCTTACACAGGTGTCGAAGCATGGCGTACGGGACATCGTCCAGACCAGGAAGGGTGTCAGCGCACGAAGCCTTTCGCTACATCACGACGTGCATTGAATGCTGACGGAGTAGCATCCCAGCTAGAGAATGCGGAGAAAGCGGTCGCGAAGGATTCTGCTAAGGACTCGGGGTCCGAGATTGCGACCCCATTCTCCTGGAGAACGGGAGGGGGGTCCTGCAAGAATTTACCCTGAATTCTTTTGGCTTGTTTCCACACCACTGCTAAAGGGGGCTTCCCGTGAAGTGAATACACGTATGCCCGCTAAGAAGAGAGGCGGGCGTGCTTCGAAATAAACCGGAACCTTGCCCGACGAAATTCAGCGACAGTGAAATTGTTCGGGCAGCGCTTATAGCGCATGTAGGCATAACGCTTCTGTTTGAGGGCCATCTTACACTCGGCTGACCACCACGGGAGTGGTTGACGTGCAAAACGGCCAGACTTTCTTGGGATATTAGTCAGGCCCGCGGCGATGAAGGAGCCAGAGAAGAACTCAACGGCCTCATCTACCGACCTAAACTCCTCGAATGAGATAACGAATTCAGTCATTTCCTGAAATGCAGGCCACTGCGCCCACCCAAGCACCCCCAAGTTGGGCTCTCAGGCGGCAGCTGCCCTGAAAATGATATTTGAATGGGAAAGTGATCACTACCATGGAGGTCATCGACCACCCCCAATCAAAATCAGGCTATGCATCCGGAGAGCACAAAGATAGTTCAAGGCAAGAAAATGAAGCGGTTCTCGGGTACTGATGCGTAAACTCATCTACATTTAGGAGACCTATCTCAAACTCATTGATCAGATCGGCAAGGACTTGTAGTCTCCCCAGAGAGGATGGCTGCCGTTCAGATCTCCAAGCAAGAGAAAGGGCCTCGGCAACCCTTTGTGCTGCCAGCTTTACCAGAGAGCACCCGAGTTGAGTAGAACCCGCAGAAGTGTTCCGAATGGTCACGGAAACAACCGTGCTCGTTGGCCGGGATGGGCCAGGAGCAAAGGGTGTCTTTCTAACCATTGAGGCGTAAGACGTCTAAGGCAGAACCGGGCGCATCAGAACCAAATCCTTAGCCTCGTGGAACGAGAGTTGATCCTGGGCCTGAACGGCCAGGATTTCTTTCTCAAGGAGATCTGGACCACATTGCTTGGTAGAAGCGGGGTGCGGTTCTCCGTAATTGACAAACATGGCCACACACAATTTGGACTTATCGTGTGTGGCCTTGGAGCAATTTACACATACTTCGGGTGACCCCGACTTTGCACGTCTACATAAGCGATTCGTATGGCCGAAGCGGTGACAGTAATAACACCTCCGCTGCAGTGGTACAAATGCCTTCACGTTGTAGCGGTACCAACCGGCATGCACCGACTCAGGAATCTTGTCACAGTCGAACGTGACGACGAGTGTAGGGGTGGGTCTCGAGGCCCCTCCCTGTTTTCTCATCACACGTTCGAACTTGACCGCCCCATGGTCGGCCAGCTCTAAGGTGATGTCCTCTATGGAGTAGTCAACGAGTTCCCTCGCATAAACTACTCCTTTCACAAAGTTCATGGTAGAGTGCGGCGTTACACTCACTGAAGGGACATCAAGTGTCTAAAGAGCACTTATCTTGCCGCCTGGGAGGGATCTACCTCATTCGCCAGGAGGCTCTCGTTCCAGAAACGTGTCACCTTCGGCTCTCTACCAATTTCACTAGCTAATCCTCTCCTCTGATGGATCATGTTGCCCTTGCCCAACATGCTGCCATCAATATGGCAAATAACTAGGAAGCGTTTGAAGTCAGCGGGCTCGAAAACGCCAGGTAACCTCTGAATGAGGGGTTCTGATGTCATCGAGGCTCCGCCCTGCGCACTTTTGGTCTTAGTCAGGGGCTCCTCAGCCGAGGGGGGGGCAGAGGGGTCGTATGTGTCGATCTTGGCTTGGTCGCTTACTGAAGTGGTAGCAGACCCATTCATGCGCGCAGCCCCCGTGTATAGAGAGGAACCCAGTCTTTTTAGTCTTTTTCTGTTTTTTTCGGAGAGGAGGGCGGCCAATCAACCCGTTTCTACCCTCCGCCGGTAGGAGCCCCCAGGCCAGATGGCCCGGCCTCAACTAAGTTCTTCTCCGAGATGGAGAAGGTCTTTGCAGTCGCAGGACATCCCCCCGCCTCCTTATTCTGACTCGGAAACCCTAGCCGTTTGAGGACGACCTTGCATAGGGGCGGACTTGAGTTCGTTGCTTGGCGCCGAGCCCGGATTTGCTCCCATGGAAGGCCCTACCGTCTGAGGCTGGGTTGCCTTAAGGACCACGTCTATCTCAGCGGGGCCTACAGTTGGCCACCCCCCTCCACAGGACATCATAGGTCCCATTGGCATCATTTTCAATTGTCAGGTCGTGTGGGGAGGCACAGGCCTTGACTCCAGCAAGGTTCAATATTCTTGCCACCAGGTCTTTTGAGGGAAACTACCGAATGGGCCTAGCTTCTCTCTCCCCCCTAAGGGGATTTGCCCTACCAAGCCGCTTAAAGGGGAGCAGTCGGCTATGGGCTGCCTGATGGCTTTCTTGTCAGTCCCCTTAAAAAGTAAAGGGTGGACTGCCGCTGGGAAGAGGGTGTCGTAGAATGACTCCCGACGATACTATATATAACACTATTCGTTGAGGGAACTTCCTTAATTATCTTTAGAGTGCGTTTACTGTCTGGCGGCCGATATTATGTATCTTCAAAATGCTTAAGAAGTGGAACTGAGCTCAAGGATAATAATATTGCTATCATTAATAAAATAGAGTTTTATTAATAATAACTATAAACAATAAACAAAAACGGAAAATATTGACATAAACAGAATGGAAAGGGTCGTGGAGACTCGGGCTAATCCAAGGATTTAAGGGATTAAAAAAAGGTAAAATAAATATAGAGTTAAAGAGATGGGATGGTTCGATAAACAATTTAAAGCACAGGATAGAATTGACAAAAAGGGATCAATACTCAAAAGGTGACGTTTGGCTTACGTAACTTTTCATTAGGGTGCAGTGGAAGGTACTTGAAGGAATATTCAATCCGCTGGCGAGTTCCAGCCGAAGGGGGGAGATAAAAGGATCCTGACGAGGCGTCTTGGAAAGGAGAACCGTTACTCGACGAACGGCTTGAAGAACAATGGCTGTTCTACTTTGTTCTCTTCTGAACAAAGGGGGGAATGAGAACCGTCTCTTGTCTACGGGCTCAAGAACAATGGCTGTTCTAATGTTGTTCTCCTTAAACAACAGGGGGGGGTGAGAACCGTTTCTTGGCGAAGGGCTCCAAACGAACAATGGCTGTTCTAGGTTGTTCTCTTCTGAACAAAGGGGGGGGATGAGAACCGTCTCTTGTCTACGGGCTCAAGAACAATGGCTGTTCTAATGTTGTTCTCCTCTGAACAACAGGGGGGGGTGAGAACCGTTTCTTGGCGAAGGGCTCAAAACGAACAATGGCTGTTCCAATGCTGTTCTCCTTGAACAACAGGGGGGGGGGGATGAGAACCGTTTCTTGGCGAAGGGCTAAAAACGAACAATGGCTGTTCTAATGCTGTTCTCCTTGAACAACAGGGGGGGATGAGAACCGTTTCTTGGCGAAGGGCTCAAAACGAACAATGGCTGTTCTAATGCTGTTCTCCTTGAACAACAGGGGAGGGATGAGAACTGTTTCTTGGCGAAGGGCTCAAAACGAACAATGGCTGTTTTAATGTTGTTCTCCCTTGAACAACAGGGGGGGGGGGGGAAGAGAACCGTTTCTTGGCGAAGGGTTTAAAACGAACAATGGCTGTTCTAATGTTGTTCTCCCTTGAACAACAGGGGGGGGAAGCCTTGGGACTTGGCGTCGGAAAGGCTCGAACCTTTAGCACTCAAGGAATATTGTCCTCCTTCTGGACAAGTGATGGTGAATCTCGAGGTTGAGGTCTCTTGGCGCACAAAGGGAGAGAGGGTCGTGGTGATGTTTCGCGACGAAAATCTGGATCTCCAATCTGATCTTAGTGGTAAAGTTTCCATATAAATAGCCAGGACATCTCCTTGGCGTGGGGGAAAATGGAGTGAAAGCTTGGAGGGAACGCACAGCCGGGCCGGGGAACAATGCCTTATCTGTTCATAAGCCTAACTCGATCTGGAGAGGTCGGCGTATGGGGGCGAACGGGGGGACGATAACCTCCTTGTTTAAACATTGGCATCCGGTAGCTGAGATAAGACTCCAAGCCTCGAATCGAAGATGCACGTGGGCAGCATCGTGGTTTTAAATAATACGGGGTAGGAGTTGAAATTAAACGCAGCTTCAACACGTTCTATCACACCCCTCCATTCCAGGGGAAGTTGTCACTTCGAAAAAAAAGAGAGAAGGGACAACGATAGAGCTCCGTTGTGGGGAACTCGTTTTCTTGTACCAACCGTACCTTCCTGCACCTAACTAGTATTACCTCAATACATATGATTATTTTGATCTTTAGATTACAGGGAAAAATAACCTTTAATACAACTTAATCAAAGCAAAAAAAAAAGGGCATGGAACAATGAAATGATATAAACTTAGTACATACGGGACAAAATAATTTATACGTAAATTAATAAGAACAAATATATAGACATACAAAAAATTAGACATTGAGCGTTACAAAATTCAGACATATACATTAATTAATTATATTACAAAAGAATCTTAAATTAAGTCGTACAAGACGGTATATACCTACATGGAGATACTAATCCTATGAATACAATTATTCTACGCTATTCGGTAACGCATTTCTACTGAGGGCGTCAGCGACCTGGTTATCGGAACCTTTTATCTAATTTATTTTAAACTGATACTCTTGCAAGAGTAAACTCCAGCGCATGATGCGGCCGTTTGAGTGTCTCAAATTCCTAATATAGGCTAACGGACGGTGGTCGGTTCCTATTTGAAATTCTTTACATATCAAGTACAGCTTGAATTTGTCTATGACCCAGATAATTGATAGAGCTATCTTTTCTCTAGTGGCATATCTCTTTCCGCGTGGTAATAATTGACGACTAGCATATGCAACTGGATGACTCGTTCTGTCATCCACGTATTGAAGGAGTACACCTCCAATGCCCTCTTTGATCACGTCGGTCTTAACCCCAACGGATTTTTCCGGGTTGGGCAACTTAAAAATGGGGGCAGAAATGAACTTACTTTTGAGCTGATTAAAATGGGAAACAGCGACATCATTCCAACGTAAACGATCGGAGAAATTCTTTTCCTGAAGGGGGCATAGGGGGGCCAAAATTGCAGCGAAATTCGGAACAAATCGCTGATAGGGAGAAGCTGATCCTAGGATCGATCTTAATGGCTTCTTTGTAATTGAGAGGGGCATGTCGGCGATTGCCTTAATCTTGTTTTCGTGGGGACCTAACTTGTTTTGTCCTATTTTGAAACCCAAATATTTGATGGTTTCGTGGGCAAACTGGCATTTGCTGGGGCCAATGGTGAGGCCATTTTCACGCAGTTGCTCGAAAAGAGCTAATAGGGTGGGTAAATGGTGATTTCATTAATTAGTTCTTGTAGCTGACTCTTCTGACGTGGTGTCAGCTGCGCGTCACTATCCAGGTCAGAGGGTTCCAAAGACTCGCCTGGTAGGGAAGGAGGAGGGTAATCGGCATCAGGTTGGATGCACACTGTCTGGATTACATTAAGGGACTCCGCGGGGCAATCCTCTTCAAGCGCCGATGCTTCGTCCAGTTCTACGAAGGTATCTCCATGGGCGCGTTGGGGGTTCTTTTTTTCTTGGGGTCCAGGGACAGTCTCCGTGTCCTTGTCTGGGGCCTTATCACCTAAGGGTTTTAGTGATTCACACTCCTCTTTTGCCGTCCTAAAGTCCTGGTTAGGGGTCTCCGAGAAATCGGACGGTATCGGGGTTCTGATGGGGACGGGCTCCTGGGCTTCTTTCTTATCTCGGCCTTGAGGAAGGGCGGCCTGAAACACAGGGTCGAAACTTACTTGGGGGCTCTGTCCTATAAGTACGGAACAGAATTTTATGGGTGCTACAATGACTTCAGCCCAGCCATTATAATATTGACACTGCAGGTAACATCTAGCGACGGGGAATCTGTTCGCCCGCCCAAGTTGGTCATGTACCACCGCAAACTTTTCGTGGTTAGAGACCACTGGGAGGAGTTCGTCGGACACGATGAAGCACGTACATCCTGTGTCCCTGACGAGAGTCGATACTCGACAGCTGTCCACGCTGCCCTCCTCATATTTCAAAGTTCCCGATGAACTTTTACCAAAAACAAAATTTACCTGGTGGCCTGACGGAGGGGGAGAAGTTTCTGCTTGGGTCTGCACCACCGGGGGAGCCGGGGTCGCATTAATCTGGTGAACTTGGTGGGCTGGTCCGCTTTTAAGCCTAGAATTTTGGGGGCAATTCCAGCTCATGTGGTTTTCTACACCACAGGTGAAGCATATGGTTGGTCTCTTCGGGAAGAGAGATGGAGGAGAAGTCTTAACGGGAGGTTTGGAGTCCCGTTGTTGGTTTTGGGAAAAGAAGTTTTGGGGTTTTACGGGGCTCGGAAACTTTGTCAGCTTGCCTGGGAAGGAGCGCGAGTCCGTCCTTCTTTTTTCTCGTTGGATTTCTTTATCTCGTTCTTCTCGTTGTATTTTTCCTTCTCGTTCTTCTCGTTGGATTACTCTTTTTCGTTCCTCTCGTTGTTTTTCTCTTTCTCGTTCTTCTCGTTGTATTTTTCTTCCTCGTTCTTCTCGTTGTATTTCTCTTTCTTGTTCCCCTCGTCGGATTACTCTTTCCCTTTCTATTACTTCCATTTTTCTTTGAAATTCTGCTTTAATCCGAGCTAATTCAATCTGATGGTCAGCTTGTCTTATCCGTTCCTCTCTTTTTCTTTCTTCTTTTTTTCTTTCTCTTTCTTTCTCTTTTCTTTGCTCCTCTTGAATGTACTCAGTTAGTTCTTTTCCGGAGAGTCCACAGGACTCTCCTTGCGATTTAAAGATTTCGAACTGAGTCATCTTTGCACTTGGGGGCGCACTAGTCAACCAACTAAAATTCCTCGCAACAAGAATTATGCCTCTATAGAATTAGCCTACCTAAATATGGGCACTGAACTATTCATACTTGGTTTCTCAATCTAAATAACCACTGACTAAAATCACAAAAAAAAAACACAAACAAATTATTATAACCGTTCCTTGAGCTACTCCAGCTTCTTAAGTTTAAAAAAAAGGGGGGATAGCAATCGTTAAAACAAAAGGGAACTGCTATATTCTATTATTATAACGAATAACACTATGCTTTACTCGACTGAGACCAGTGTTTGCAAAGATATAGCGTTAAACCTTACACACCTGATACCAAATTTAAATAGTATATATATATATATATGTCGTAGAATGACTCCCGACGATACTATATATAACACTATTCGTTGAGGGAACTTCCTTAATTATCTTTAGAGTGCGTTTACTGTCTGGCGGCCGATATTATGTATCTTCAAAATGCTTAAGAAGTGGAACTGAGCTCAAGGATAATAATATTGCTATCATTAATAAAATAGAGTTTTATTAATAATAACTATAAACAATACACAAAAACGGAAAATATTGACATAAACAGAATGGAAAGGGTCGTGGAGACTCGGGCTAATCCAAGGATTTAAGGGATTAAAAAAAGGTAAAACAAATATAGAGTTAAAGAGATGAGATGGTTCGATAAACAATTTAAAGCACAGGATAGAATTGACAAAAAGGGATCAATACTCAAAAGGTGACGTTTGGCTTACGTAACTTTTCATTAGGGTGCAGTGGAAGGTACTTGAAGGAATATTCGGTCTGCTGGCGAGTTCCCTCCGAAGGGGGGGGATAAAAGGATCCTGACGAGGCGTCTTGGAAAGGAGAACCGTTACTCGACGAACGGCTTGAAGAACAATGGCTGTTCTACTTTGTTCTCTTCTGAACAAAGAGGGGAATGAGAACCGTCTCTTGTCTACGGGCTCAAGAACAATGGCTGTTCTAATGTTGTTCTCCTTGAACAACAGGGGGGGTAAGAACCGTTTCTTGGCGAAGGGCTCCAAACGAACAATGGCTGTTCTAGGTTGTTCTCTTCTGAACAAAGGGGGGGGGATGAGAACCGTCTCTTGTCTACGGGCTCAAGAACAATGGCTGTTCTAATGTTGTTCTCCTCTGAACAACAGGGGGGGTGAGAACCGTTTCTTGGCGAAGGGCTCAAAACGAACAATGGCTGTTCTAATGCTGTTCTCCTTGAACAACAGGGGGGGGGATGAGAACCGTTTCTTGGCGAAGGGCTCAAAACGAACAATGGCTGTTCTAATGCTGTTCTCCTTGAACAACAGGGGGGGGATGAGAACCGTTTCTTGGCGAAGGGCTCAAAACGAACAATGGCTGTTCTAATGCTGTTCTCCTTGAACAACACGGGGGGGATGAGAACCGTTTCTTGGCGAAGGGCTCAAAACGAACAATGGCTGTTCTAATGTTGTTCTCCCTTGAACAACAGGGGGGGGGAAGAGAACCGTTTCTTGGCGAAGGGCTCAAAACGAACAATGGCTGTTCTAATGTTGTTCTCCCTTGAACAACAGGGGGGGGGAAGCCTTGGGACTTGGCGTCGGAAAGGCTCGAACCTTTGGCACTCAAGGAATATTGTCCTCCTTCTGGACAAGTGATGGTGAATCTCGAGGTCGAGGCCCCTTGGCGCACAAAGGGAGAGAGGGTCGTGGTGATGTTTCGCGACGAAAATCTGGATCTCCAATCTGATCTTAGTGGTAAAGTTTCCATATAAATAGCCAGGACATCTCCTTGGCGTGGGGGAAAATGGAGTGAAAGCTTGGAGGGAACGCACAGCCGGGCCGGGGAACAATGCCTTATCTGTTCATAAGCCTAACTCGATCTGGCGAGTTCGGCGTATGGGGGCAAACGGGGGGACGATAACCCCCTTGTTTAAACATTGGCATCCGGTAGCTGAGATAAGACTCCAAGCCTCGAATCGAAGATGCACGTGGGCAGCATCGTGGTTTTAAATAATACGGGGTAGGAGTTGAAATTAAACGCAGCTTCAACACGTTCTATCACAGAGGGAGGTGCCCGAAAGCACCTTCAGAGAAGGGGGGAGTGGGAGTTACCTATACCCGTAGGCGAAGGAGAGAAGTAAGCCTCCTCTCCGGTTAGGGAAATTTAAAAGGTCCCCTGCGAGAGCACAAAGGGGGGGAACTCCGTTTTTTGTGGAGCTGCCCGAGGGCGGCTCCGACGATGGAAAAGGGGAAATTGAGGGAAGATTTTTAATTTTAACATCATTGGGCATGGTGACCCTCTTTTTCTTACGGAAAGCAAACCCTCATCCCCCCTCGCAGTAGCCCGCCCTGCAAGGGGCGCGTACAGGCCTGGCAGAGCCAGGTGCCGCCATTCAAGACCACCCCTCCCGCCTGGTGGCCTTGCAGTCCATCAGCATGGCGGCTTTACCTTGGACGCTGCGTAAACTTGATAGAGTGTGAAGAGAAAAGGAAAAGGGATGTGAGGAAGGTATGGGTGGGGATGAAGCAGGTTGTTAAAAAACCACCATCGAAAACCCGAGCTCAGAGGTTAAGGAACATTGCCCCCTCCCCCCCCTCAGCCCTGATTCGGTATAGTTAGCTGAGAAGAAGGTCGGCATCTATCATGTGAAAATAGAGGCCGACCAGAGAAAGTTGTGGGAGAGGTTGTAGGGGAAGTGAGGAAGTAGGCGACAAATACAGGCTGTCTGAAAGAAGGAGAAGAGGCTAAGCTGGGGCCGGACGGGTCGCTGAGTCCCGTCAGCACGGCAGCCAGGATCGCAAATCGCCGCGCCCCTTACGGGGGAGAGGAAATAGAACAATTCGAAAACGGTTCGAAGACAATAAATCTAACAATTCTATTAAAAAACATTTAAGAATAGAACTTATAACAAATAATACAAATCAAGTAAATAAAGTATCGAAAAGGCTAATCACTAAAACACGAAACATCTAAATGGCTACATTAAACGATACAAGTCAACAAACAGTGGAAAGATCAATCAAAGGGCTGTAAGAATTCTATCGGGAACTAAAGTGTGTCTAGAGATTATATGCAACACCTCTTAAGCATTTTTTCCAAAAATGTTTATCAATTTTTGTTTGCAGGTACGTTTAAGAATGTAATAAAGTTAATATGGTAGATACTCACAACAATATCCATCTCTGGTACTTCATCGTTTATATCGATTTTCTCAAATTCGAATCCAATGGCCATCCAAACATCTTTTGCAAAAGCATTTTCTGATAAAATGCCCATAAAAAGAACTTTACAAGGAAGAGAAGAATAATATCGAGAAGGAATTGAGTAAAGATTTGAAGCCTGATATCGCCCTGTGAAGAAAAGTGTAGAGAATTTCGAGCTCTTTTCCCTAAAGATCTTACTAAAATGAAAAGAGAAGTGGCTAGTCCCCATCATACCAGTATAAAAGCCATTTTTTAAGTTGCTAGGATTTCTTCTATCTCGAGATAAACAGACCTAAGACCTTAGGAAAATTTCTACAGTTGGAAATAATACCAAAAAATCCGTTCTTTACTAAATAAACATAAAAAGTCCGCTGTGGGCCCAGACATATATAAAAAATAACTTTAGCAACTTTATTTCTACTGGCGAATCAAAAGTCACTCTAGATTCGCCGGATGGTTGGTCAAAGGACTGGATGGCAATGGACTTCAGTAAAACCATTGACCAAGTGGCATCAACGATGAGGTGGATTGATCCTGTTGTAATGGTTGGAGGTAAGCTAGTAAGGCTTGGTGGGCAAGTTTCTGGAGAAAAAAATCCCACCTTGGTTCAAGAGACAGCCAGTAAGTATAAGGCCAGGCTAAGGGGCTCCTATGTCATGTCTAGAAGTTTCCTACAAGGGGCGGTCAATAAGTTTTGCGAATCGATAGGGCAAAACAGAGGAAGGGGGATGGCTGTTTGTGGGGGTGTTAGGACAAGTTATGACAAGTCAGGACCTGCAGCCGAACAATCCTACCTCGTCTATTTAAGAAGCAGTAGCTACTCGAAGATCGTCAGTGACAAATTTTTCAACAATGGAGAAGGTTGAGCACCGCGAAGTGATCAAATTTTTTACCAAGGAAGGCAAGAATGCAAAAGAGATCCATGAACGCATGGTTGTAGTGTACACCGACACCAGGACCTTCCTATGCAACCATTGCTCACTGGAATAGGCAGTTCTGCCATGGTCGTGATTCCCTTGAAGATGACCCCCGTCCAGGAAGCCCGTCAGACGTGACCAACGACGACATTGTGGCCCGTGGGTAGAGGATGATCCTTGAAAATCACGGGTGAAGGTCGAAGAAATCGAGCGAGAACTTGGAATTTCACATGGAAGTGTTATGAACATCATCCACGACAATTTAGCCATGAACAAGGTCTTTGCCCCTTGGGTCCCTAGAAACCTCGCGCGTCATGATCGACTTCAACGTCATCTAAGTTCGGAGGAGCTGCTGATCCTGTACAACCAAGACCCGGCCGGATTCGAGTCACGCATAGTGACAGGTGATAAAACGTGGGTCCATCACTGGGTTACCAAGGCCAAGCTCAAAAGCACGGCCTGGAAGTACAGGGGCTCTCCGACCCCCACCAAGTTCCTGACCCAACCCTCAGCCGGGAAGATCATGGATACCATCTTCTGAGATTCTGAGGGAGTATTGATGGTGGAATATGCGCCTCTTGGAAAGATCATCACAAGCCAATATTACGCCGAGGATCTGGCTGGGTTGAAGAAGTGCATCCGTCAGAAGCAGCGCTGCAAGTTGACATGCGGTGTCCTGTTCCTCCACGACAATGCTCTTGTCCACAAGGCCAGAGTTGTACAAGCTGCCCTGCACGAGTGCGTATTAGAGGAGCTCAACCATTCCCCCTACAGTCCAGATCTGACCCCTAGCGACTACTTTTTATTCCGCCAGTTCAAGGCTGCACTGCGTGGACGCCGGTTTGGGAACGATGAAGATGTCCAGCTCGCCGTCCAAGAGTGGATTGAACAGCAGTCGGGAGATTTCCTATTGTCGGGAATTCGAAGCCTCAGGGACAAGTGGCGCAAGTGCATTGAAGTCGAGGGTAGTTATATTGAAAAGTAATAAAAACACTTTTCCTCATATCTCGTTTCCTTATATCCGAATTGCAAAACTTATTGACCGCCCCTCGTATGCATTGATTAGAGTCAAAAGGATTGTAGAGGACTTAATCCTGGACTAACCCCCTAACAGTCGTGACTTAAATCCAATAGAAAACTTTCGGAGTATCATGAAGAAAGATGTTTACTTGAATGACAGATTTTAACAGCAGAAATGAGCTTTAGAAAGCCATTCAAGATGCTGGAAAGAATTTATTTGCTGTTTACATCAAAATGTTGACTTCATCAGTACATAACAGAGACTGTTTAAAATTATTCAGAAGAAATTTAACTTTGTCAAGTAGTGTTTTAACAGTTATTATTTAAAATTATGTTACAGCAAATTTTCCTTCATTATATTTCTTAAAATTACTACCTATAAATCGATTAAACTTGTTATACTTTGTTATTATTTCAATTGTATATATATTTATTTTGAAAAATTTATGTATTCTAACTAATTCAGAATCTACAAGTGATCTTTGCACAGTAAAATACTCAATCCAACAATAATTTATCTTTTCTTCCCTCTCATATGGCATTTAGATTCCACATATTCAATAATGCAGCTGATTTAAGAGAGATTTAGCTATTTTTAATATTTGATTATAATCTTTAAACACACTTTATATGGTAGCAATGGGAACCAGACACCAGATGAGAATTGGTCGGAAAAGAGAAAGAGAACGTAGTCGACCCACTGAAGCAGGACGAAATTTTGCACCCAATTAAGAAAGCGAAAAATGGCGAAGCGACTGGCCAGAAATGGATGGGGACAATCGACTTAAGAAGGCGGGTGGGGAGGAGAGGGGGGGGATGGGGTCTTGTTGATTCGATAATGGCTTTTTAATTTGACAAATCATGTATTCAATATGGCCTTCACCCAATATATATATATATATATATATATATATATATATATATATATATATATATATATATATATATATGATAGTGAAACCACTGTATAGGAAACAAAAGTTTAATTTACGAGACTAGTTTCAGTATGTAGTTTATCATACCCTCTTCAGTCATATACTCAGTCATATGACTGAAGAAGGTATGATAAACTACATACTGAAACTAGTCTCGTAAATTAAACTTTTGTTTCCTATACAGTGGTTTCACTATCATATATATATATATATATATATATATATATATATATATATATATATATATATATATATGAGATATTATATATTTAGTAATTTTTAATAAATTGCTTTAATTTGCACAAATTTCTAAATCTATTTCTCCCCACTCAGCTTGTAATTTTCCATACAGTTCTGTTTTATTTGTACTTGTCTTATTTAATGTTGCTTCTCCAAGCACTCCCCACAAGTGTTCTGTTGTATTTAGGCCAGGTTTCTATAGTGGACCCTCCATAAGAGTTATCCCTATTTCTACAAACCAATTTTCGATGTAATTAGAAGTATGGAATAGGGCAATTTCCAGCTGAAATGTATGTAACTTCATTTCATGGTGTTGGGGGCGTCAATTTTTGGATAGATTACTAAAACTTGTAAAAAAATGGTGGTATAAGTTGTTGAGTTCTACTGCCCTGGGATAAAAGCCCCTTTTTCTTTTGACCTGATAAAAACACGCAGTCACATAGCATAATATAACCACATGAATGCTAAACAGTTGATACCAGACAAGTAGGGTAAAATTACTTTCCAACTCATCGTCTCACAAATGTGGATTTGTAAAATAATTTTCTTCTAAGAAATATTTAAATAGAATTGCATAAATTGCATGTAAGACAACAATAGTAATTCTCACAGACCTATTAATTACTTTAATCTCATCAAAAAACTTTAGACCATTGTTCATCGGTCCAATTTTTGTCATCTTTGGCCCGCTGAAAAGTTCTTTTCCTGTTGACCTTAGATATCCATGACTGCTTTCTCGCCTTGTATCCATTTAGCCCATAATCTTTGAATTGTTCTCTAACTGTTCTGGGTGATACTTTTTAATTTGAAGCATCAGTAAACTATCCAGCAAATTCAGAAGATGTTTTCCAGCGAGTCTTTAGTGTAGTCTGAATGATAAATGTTTTCTCTAGGTGTTGTAAGACATTTCCCTCTACTCATTTTGCTTGATACAAAGTTCTTAGTCTCTTGATATCTTTTTATAGTGTTTTGGACACCATATTTTGAAAATTTTGTTGTTTTAGCAATTTCTACTTGTGATAACCCTTGTCTATGGAGAAAATAGATTTATGCTCTCTTTGTTTGTGTAAGTTCTTTAGTTTTAGTCATATTATTTATTTAGAAAGATATTCAATACACAATATTATAAATTTAAACTGAACCGCAAGAAATATTGTTAAATTCTGATCTTAAAAGAAATGAGTAGCATTTTATCAATGACATAAAAACGACTTAGTAAAATAGTAAGTAAATCAAACATATTGACAAAATATTCAAACATATTAAAAAAGAAATTGAAGGTAGAAAGAAAGATTAAGAAACCTGTGG
Source organism: Ceratothoa steindachneri (assembly GCA_963969495.1). Lineage (NCBI taxonomy): Eukaryota > Metazoa > Arthropoda > Malacostraca > Isopoda > Cymothoidae > Ceratothoa > Ceratothoa steindachneri. The sequence continues at coordinate 48,594,433 of OZ018325.1, forward strand.
TTGCAGACTATATATATATATATATATATATATATATATATATATATATATATATATATATATATATATATATATATATATATATATATATATATATATATATATATATATATATATATATAGTGCATAAGAGAAAGCAATTAGATGTGAATGACCCCATGATGGCAAGATAAAGTGACATTAGAAAGAAAGTAAAAAACATCTCAGGTGATGCCATCCATCCTAAGATGCCAGGAATACTGCTTCGGAAAAAAAATGAATATCTTAGCCACGAGTCAAAGCCGTAACTCCTAACTACTATACTACCAGACACTGCACTTCAAGTCTATCAAAAGTGTCACCCTATCAAACTCACCATCTCCCAACTCGAAAATGCTTCCAAACAATTTCTATACCCAATCTCTCACCCGTTCAGAACAATTTAAAGGCTCACGCTTTATATTACATGTAAGAAACAAAAGAAATTATAAGGATGACTTTTTATACATAACATTTTATTTTAAAATGTTCTATTTTTTTCTGTTAGTGGAAACATGATGCAATATATTAATTGCAAATATCATGTTTCCTCTTTTAAATTTATATTTAAAAAACACAAATGGAACGTTTGAAAAGAAATTTACGAAAAATATCTTTAATATCAAGGTTTATTTTTGCATTATTCGGAATGCTTTGATAATATGTAGAAATTGTACTGGTTGTTTTAGTACTATTGATATTTAAAGAGCCTCAGTCTGTTATGATTTAAATTCTCATTGTGGTCATTCTTTTAAACTTTGTGCCCTAAATAATCTCTTAACAGAGAATAACACCTTTCTTCATTCTTTAAAAATATTCACATTGAATATTGTTTTCCTAAAGTTTTCTTTTCAATAAATGGTTTTCTTTTTCGTTGAACTGAAAATTTCTAAATTTTATCACCTGTGCTACTGATTTAAATTTGTTTTTTTAAGGGCCCAAAACACAATAATTTCTGTTTTTCGACAATGGTTCTTTTAACTGAAATTTTAAGACGGCTAAACTACTTACCCCGTTCTTTCTTCCTACCAATCTTGCATCTCATTTAATAGCAATTTAATACTCTATTTCTTCAAATACAGACTTTGCCATCAGGTAAGCCATGTTGTCTACCAATTTACTTGTCTGCTGTGCTACTGCGAAACTCATGAAAATAGCACAATTCTCTTACTCAGGGAGAGTTTTTTTACTCACACAGGAATCAGTAATATCTCAAAACATAACAATAAAAACAAAAAGACAGGCCGTTATGTAATCCAATGCAATAAGATGTGAGACAGTAATTACCATAGTTCATTATAAAATAACGTATTCTCATAGGAATGCCTTTTCGACGGCTATACCCTTGCCAGTGGCTGCCAGAAAGGCGCTATAAAAAGTCTCATAAGAATGAGATAATCCTAAGAATTTTCAGACGAATCCTTTATTAAAAATAAATTTCCGACTCTAACAATGACTAATCTGTCGGTCTCTGACAATTCTTTTTTACATTTCTTCATGTCTTCTTAATAAGTTGTTTTGTTTTATCATGGGCATTTTTATGGATTTTTTGGCATTTTGTTTATTTATTTAATATTTTAGCATGTCGGAAGATGCGCATCTCAGCTTGAAACGTTGCCAAAGACATAATGAACGCCTCTCTTATCCCTACCATCATCTTAAAAGCGAAGATTAGTCATGCTAACCACAATTATATTAAATATATATACCTTACGGAATATTTACTAATATCATGCGTAAACAGCTATCTGTACTACCATACACAGAGCTACATCCCAATACAGAGTGAGTAGGTCGGATCCGGCAATCTGAGATGAGAAACACGTCTGAACGCTCCATACCACTCATTTGTCGGTGCCTCCTAGAATAATGGTTCCTACTTGCGCTTCTCTTTTTGGAGATAATCACGATTCAAAGTGGCCAATTTAGTCGCGTGAACGACATTTTAATAATGATATCTTGACAGGCATTGACACTTGTTTTGTTCCAATGTTTGACCCTTTGAAATGACCTTGACTTATTGAAAAGTACTCTTCCTCTTGAGCAGGAGGAGGAAAGACAGCTTCTCCAAACCAGGGTAGGGATTCCGGGAGCAGGAGGTTATATACAGGGTATCCCAAAAGTTACGATACAATTTTAATAGTTACCATAAGAATGACCCCAATTTTTTGGTTAGCGGATTTGTCAATATGGTCTGAAGGTGTGCGTTGCTATTTTCATAGATCACAGACCACTTAATTTTGACGTGTAGAGATAATATTTAGAGACAGTGAATAACTACTTTTTTGAGCTAGAGTAAATAATTTACAACTTTATATTAAATTTTAAATTGAACTATTTTGCACAAAATAATATAGATATGAACCTTGGGAAAGCAAACATAATAACTACAAAAATAAAAGGAAGTGAGAGGGAAGAGAGAAAGGGTTTTAGGAAAGAGAGAAATAGATCTAGAAAAGAGAGAGACAGATCTAGAGGGAAAAAGATATCTAGGAAGGAAAAAGAAAGAGAGAGAGAAAAAAATGCAATATTCATTCTAAACATATCAGAATTATTTATCTCAAAGTGAATCTACATTCATATATTGGTGAAGTGCAGCTGTGGCGTCAACAATACTTAGTTATTACACCTAACATAGTATATAATTAAAATAAAATTTTAAACTACCACACAGCTGTAACAAAATGAAAAAATGACTTTTATATTAATTTAAATGCTACCGTGTTATTATACTCATATCTAATTTGAAACATTTATCATACTCAAAATTAAAACTATCTAAATAAATATATGATATATTTACGAAATAATAAATTTGTTTAATGATTAATTATATATACATATTTTTAATTGTACTAGTTTTACTGCTGACTCACACTCTCTCATGCCTATTTCAGTGGCGACCTAAAACTTATATACCACAAAAATAGACTCAAATTATCAAATCTTTGCTGTGGCTCAATTACTACCTACTGTGGACGGCCTCAGCTGATTCCCTTCTATTGCAATCCCTCCAGAGCCACAGGGATTCCATTTTCATTACCGAAAAGCAACTAGAATATTTATATTTCTGGGTGACGCACTATAAATCGTCATCCTTAGTTAGCTCGCCCGAGATTGGTTCTATGAACTCAGAAAATCCTACTTTAGTAATAATAGTTTGCGAGTAAATTTTTCTTGTCAATGACCATAAATTATTTCCTAGAATAGATTTGGGGGAGGTAAAAACCTATACTATTTTTAAACATTTTTTTAATGTTTTAGAGTCAATGTATTCCTACCCTTATGTTAAGAAGGTAACTAAATGGGTAGAGGTCGAAAGAAATCGTGTTAGAAGCGAAAATAAGGAAAAATACGACAAAACGCACTGCAGGTGTTAAACGCCATGCGTTCTTTGCGTACATTTTTACTGAAATACAAATGGACAAGGTAGAACAAAATCCCGCTTTCCTTGGCATAATACAGGCGGTAGTGTCTCGTAGAGGAAACGCCTGCTAACCACCATAATCCATTGATACACATTTTGATAAAATACAAATTCATTAATTTGCAAAAACGCGACTGAATAATACAGGTTTCTGCAGTTGTGCCTCAATTCCATAACAGCTGTCATTAGATACCTTTGCACATACAACCATACATAGACATATTACATACATGGAAATAGACACATTAACAATTTTACATTAGTTCACTCTACCCTCGCACTTTGTCCATTCCTCTTATTTCTTATCCTCTATTTTCTATTTTTCTTTTAATTAGATAGAATTATGCCTTCACTTAGGTACCAGTATTCATTTTCTTATCGAAGCATACAAGGAGGAATACACATACCTACTTATACACGCGACTACATACAATGCAGGACAAGGCCACACATCTGACAAAGTAATTCCCGTTGGCAGCTGTTCAAGTGTTTGCTAGTTTTTTGTCAAAGAGGAACAATTTTAAGCAAATATATATAGCATTAAATAATTATTAGCATTTGTTTAGTAATAGTAATAAAAAAAATTCCAAGTAGATTTCTTGATATTAAATTAATTTCATTTATGATAAAATGTATATTTAAATATCAGTCAATCAATTTTAATAGCTTTTGAAAGTGTTTTTAGGTTATCTAGATTGAGATCAATTTGATCCGTCTATAGTTATGAAACTAAACCGGTTAGACGCAACTGAGGTTAAACTAGTCACAGATATCTGAAACTAGTTAAAGTTGTCAAAGAAAACGTTATGACTACCGACGGGTGGACTAGGACTAACAAAAAATACCTGGCTAACAGAAGGATTTCACATTGGTACATAAGAATTTCGTTTGTACCATTGTGCGAACAAGTTCTTGAGGGATTCACAGTTTCCTACCATAATCCTCAAAACCTCTCGAAATTATCCGCTTAAGATTTTTCAAGGGCATCAAAAAGTATCTAAACCCATCAAAAATCCCTTAAAACTATAAAATTAAACCCATTAATCTTTACCTGATGTATTTAAAAGCAACATAGATTAAGACAGAGGCGAAAAAATCGCGCAAACATAGATAAAATTCATAAAATATAATTAAAAAGTTATACAATATTTACTAAGATTTTCATTTAATAAATAAATAAAAAGTTATTTAATATTTTAAGTAAAAATCTCATTTCTTCCAAAAAATATGTTTAAAAATCATCTGTTACATGGAAGTTCAACTTTTTGACCATCCTGTATAAGCATTAAAATCATTTCTATAAACATCAATGAATGGCCAAATGAAATCAAACCATTTGAAACTGTTATCTAAAACTATTCAAAATCATCGTATTTCACAAACAACGATAATCTGCTATCTCTACCTATTTCTAGATGGGCACCAAACATGAGGAACCCGAAATTTAGGTGGTTATTCCATATTCATTTAAACAAATGCTTTCAGGTTTTAGACGGCAACAGGTGGTAATCATTTTCTTATAGCGGCCACAAGAGCACATCCAGAGCAGCAAAGAATAAGGACTTAAGATGACCGCACAAAAGTCTATAGCGGGAAAGTGTCCCATCTACTAGTTTAAACTCGTAAACAAAGCAACACAAACGGCCGTACTAGATCGACCACCTGGTTGAGTTTGTGACCGCAGTAATCAACCAATTACTCTAAACGTGTCAAATTTCACTAGAGGTTAGTACAAGGGCAAAATGCTCTGTTTAGATGAATGCACTCGTCACTATGACAAGGGACAAAGGTGCCTCTTTTGCATCATACCAGATAAAGAGGACTCGTGTTCGAATCCATCGACAAAAACGCACGAATCTTTCTCGATTCCGAAAAGAATTTAAACCAGTGCCAAACATACCTTTCTTTCTCTATCAAGGAATAGGTAAGCACATTTGAATCTAGGTACTCTTTCGTACGTCCATTACTGCAAGAAATTAAGTCCGCAGATCTGTATCCCGGTGCTCTTTCGTACGGCTTTTTCAACGAAGAATTAAGTCTGCATATCTGTATCCCGGTGCTCTTTCGTACGTCCTTTGCTCCGAAGAATTAAGTCCACACATATGTACCTCGGTGCTCTTTCGTACAGCTTTCTCTTCAAAGAATTAAGTCGCCACATCTGTATCCAGGTGTTCTCTAGTACGTCCTTTGCCCCGAAGAATTAAACCCGCATATATGTATCCAGGTACTCCTTCGTACATCTTTCTCTACTAAGAATTAAGTCTGCAAATATGTCTCTAGGTGCTCTCTCTTACGACCTTGGCTCCAAAGGATTAAATTCGTAAATTTGTATCTCGGTGCTCTTTCTTATGTCCTTAGCTCGGAAGAATTAAGTCAGTACATCTGTATCCTGCTACTCCTTCGTACGTCCTTCACCCCAAACGATTAACTCTGTACTTATGAATCTCGGTACTCTTTCATATGGCTTTATCTCCAAAGAATTAAGTCCGCACATCTGAATCCCGGAACTATTTCGTACGGCTTTCTCTCCGAACAATTAAGTACACACATCTGTATCTCGGTACTCTTTCGTGCGGATTACTCTCCGAAAGATTAAGTACGCACATCTGTTTCCCGGTGATTTTTCGTACCGCTTTCACTCCGAGAATTAATTTCGCATTTCTGTATCCCGGGACTCTTTCGTACGGCTTTCTCTCCAAAGAATTCAGTTAGCACATCTGTATCCCGGTGCTCTTCCGTACGGCTTTGTCACCAAAGAATTAATTCCGCACATCTGTATCCCGGTGCTCTTCCGTACGGCTTTCTCCCCGAAAATTAAGTAAGCATATCTGTATCCCGGTACTCTTTCGTACGTCCTTTGCTCCGAAGGGTTAAGTCCGCACATCTGTGTCCAGGTGCTCTTTCGTACGCCCTTCCCTCCGAAGCATTAAGTCCGTACGTCTGTATGCCTGTGCTCTTTCGTGCTTTATAGCTCCTAAGGATTAAGTCCGCACATCTGTTTCCCGGTGCTTTTTCGTACGGCTTTCTCCCCGAAAAATTAATTCCGCACATCTTTATCCCGATGCTCGTTCGTACGGCTTTCTCCGTGAAGAATTCAGTAAGTACATCTATATCCCGGTGCTCTTTTGTACGGCTTTCTCTCAGAAGAATTAAGTCTGCACATCTGTATCCCCGTGTTATTTCTTAGGGCTTTCTCTCCGAAGAGTTAAGTAAGCATACTTGTATCCCGGTGTTCTTCGTACGGCTTTCTCTTCGAAGAGTTAAGTAAGCATACCTGTATCCTGTTGTTCTTCGTACGGCTTTCTCTCCGAAGAATTAAGTAAGCACATCTCTATCTCGGTGTTCTTTCGTACGTCCTTCGCTCCGAAAGATTAAGTCCGTACATATGTATGGCGGTGCTTTTAGGTAGGATTAAGTGCGCACTCCTGAATTCCGGTGCTTTTTCGTACGATCATGAAGAAACACTTTAATCTTCCCTCTTGTCTTCGTTCCTCGCGAGCACAACTCCACCCTTTCCTCTCTTTTTTTCTTTTGGCAGGTCTCCTCCTCTAGACTACCATTCCCCCCTCACTAAGTGTTTATGCAATGCCCTCTTCTAAGCCTGGAATTTAGAACAATAACCCTACCAGCCCCAACACCTGCAAGAGGATCAGCCTTAATTTTAAGGTTGGAGAATTTCAGGAGAGTTGCGTGTCTTCCTTGCTCTGGATGCGCCTAGTAGTCTGTTTATTATATTCTTCTTTCTATACCCCTCCCACACGTTTTTACTTCACTACTATGTTTAAGAATCTCTCTTCACAAACTTTCTGTCGGTGATACCATCTTTGGTTTTCGCTTCTTCGTTATAACTAAAAAATATCTAATCATAATAATAAATTTATGCCAAAATAACAAACCCTACAAGTGTAGACAAAAGTTACGAGCTTGGGTAAGGCTCTAGATGTTACCAGCATTACTTGCTTGATGTATGCTTAAAACCGTTTCCTATTTACAAGTGTTACCTACATCGAGCGGTTTCATTCTCATAAGGTACCATTATATGTAATATTAACACGTTTAAAAGTTTGCTAAAAGTCTTTATTTTGTAACTGATGTTACCTACATCTACAAGCGTTATCAGAGCTACCAACATTACCAATAAAGGTGACTTCCAGGTTATGAATTAGATTTGACTCATTTATGTGTCTCAGCACCGATTATAGCCATTATTCATCACAGGGTTCTATACCCTCGTTATTCATCAATCTGCCTTTTTTTAATAATAAATCAAGTTAAGTTGCCAACATTATTAAGATGTTACCAGCGTGGCTTATTTATCCACTATTATCACCAGTAACGAGGATATTACCCCCACACACCTTCCATTGTTGACAGAATTTGCAAGCGTCACAGAACACGGTACGTAATTAGAAACAAATGTGGAGGTGAGTGGAAAAAGATTCAGATGATAAGCGCTCTATTATCTGTCTATTAAATAGCGTTCTTATTCATTTTCAGGGGATGCAATTTGACAGGTGTTTGTATGTGTGCTTAAATGATATATATAAATTTATGGCTCTAATTATATACACATATTCCTCAAGTGTAGAATAAAGATTGCTGAAATGGGGATTAAATAGATGTTTATAAATTTCATCCCCATAAATGACGGTGTAATATACTTATAAAAAAGTCAATATTTTGTTTTTATATATTTCTGCCAAGCTCGGACTATTGAAAAACTAAAGGTAAAACAACAAAAAAATACATTTAGGGAAAGATGGTAGAGATATTTTTTGAATAATCATGCTCCGAAAAAAAATGGTAGAAAATATGTATTGACATAATGAGACGAATCGTGTCTCTACGAACTAAAAGAATATTCAAAGCTGATCGTATTTGAAAAGCGCAATTTCTGAATTTGAACAAATAAATACTTTTTACCATCACGATATAAGGTGAAATCAATTATACAGGGTTCCCCAGGTATTTGAGAACAAATTATAATTTGAGAAAAACAAAAATATGCTAAAAAAAAAACCCAAACAATGCATTGTCCTACATTTTATTGATACAGGGTTGACCAGGTATTTGAAAACAAATTATAATTAGAGAAAAAGATATGCAAAAAAAAAACCCAAAACAATTACCCTATATTTTTTTCAGCCGTATAATAAAGGGTTATTAAATAAAACCCCTTTCAGCCTCTATGCGTGCCTCAGTGGGGCTTCGGGAGGGACAACATGCCCAGATTATGTTGGTCTCATTCATGTTGGCCATACGATGACAGCCTTCGACGAGTCCTTGGTATTGTTAGGCCGATGGTTGGTATTTCCCTCAACGGTAAGAAAGAAACATCATCAGGTGAGAAATAAATAAACAAAGAAGTAGTGATATAGATATTTTTGTTGCAAGGTGAAAACCAATGAGAGCATCTCCCGCAGAAAGTTTATAAGAAGGGATCGGTAAAGAAAATGGCGAAGATGTAAGTATTGAAAATGTGTGGAAGAGATATAGCCGCAGATCCTCTTACGGGGAAGAAGTTTAAGAAAATTTAATTTTTACTCAAAAAGCTTTTGTGTTGATTTATACGTATGTGCCACATATATCAGCATTGCACTATGGTGGCCGAGTGAAACTAATAGTACATCCTAAAGTAACCGACGAAGCAATCCTGGAAGCAGCAGAATATCAGAAGACTCTCACATACATCAACATCACATAACGACAGCTGGGTCCACGAAACGGTTAAACACAAACCCATCTCACACGCAAAAAAAGAGAAAACAGGTTTTCGTCATGTCGACACAAATGGCTGACAGCGGATGAAAAATTAATAAAATTCACGGCGAATTTTAATTACACGCGGATTGTAATTAGGATGAGCTGGCGGGGAGAGTGATGCTTCCTGGTGTCTTCTGGTCGTTATCGGTATTGCCTGATTTGCCTAGTATTGATTGGCTGCTCTTTCCGGTATTTTCATATGAGTGCTCAGAAGGTCGTTTTCCGATGACGCTTCTAAGACAGCAACCCTTTCAAAAGGGTAAATTGCCTTCTGACTGCGACTTACTACCAACATCCGCCTTTGAGCCAGGAAATATTAATATATATATATATATATATATATATATATATATATATATATATATATATATATATATATATATGCAAAAATATCCCACAGGAAAATGATAGGCGGATTCCAGGTACTTTTGAATTTGTTTAGTTCATTATCAAGAAATAACAAAAAAAATTTACAAAGGTGGTATATATATGAGAGACAGCAGAGTAATGTCACGCCTATATACAACGAAAGAACCCAAAATAGAAAAATAATATCAAAGCCGGATGTGAAGTATACACACAAATAAATAAGGTATACTTCCGAAAATTCCACCCTGTGCGCAAATAATGTAGACATTTATGTCACTAAACTAAGTACATGCATACTCGATTGTGAATACATAAAAATAGACGACTATACTAATAAATCAAAGGGTTAAGATTTTTAATGGACAATTTCGTTATAAATAAGCCTTTTAATAACAGGTTCTAGTTAAAAAGACCAGGGGATATATTATAATTAGGCGAGGAATTAATGAATGAGCATTCAGCAATATTTCTTTGAACAAAATCATTAGATTTGTAAATAAATTTAGTCGAATTCCAATGGATAGCGCGACCGTTTTCCGATAAATGAACAAAGAAAGCACTACCGCTTTACCCCCTCCTAATATGGTATCTATGTTGCGTCAAGCGTACACTTAATGATTTACCGGTTTGCCCAAAGTATTGCTTAGGGCAAACTGAACAATCAACAGAATAAACTTCCCTTATACTATTGTTATTATTATGAATCAACATTTTATATATGGTAGACTGATATGTGAATATAACAGAAATATTTAACTTATTCAAAAGGCGGAGAAGCAAGGAAAAGGACTCAGAAAACAGTAAAACAAGGAAGTTCTTAAAATTCTATGCGGGATAGATATCCGTTCTATAAAATGATTTTTTTGTCAAATTTAGGCATCCTGCAAGAAAATTATGAGGGTAGCAATGATTGGTACCAATTTCTAAGTGCATTGCGAGGCAAAATAGGCTCCATGTTGAAACCATCACATATGAGTATCATATGTAACGGCACCGGAGAATAACGGCAAGCCAGACGTCTTCACGCACTCTGGGAGACGAGTCACGTTTGCCAGAAGCCCGGCATTCCTATATTTTTGAATCCTATTGTAGGCATTATATTGCCGTGGCGTATCATAATGAAAGAGGATGAGGTCTAAATATAAACACGCCTCGTTACTCTATATCTTTTTTGCGTGTCAAAACAATGTATGTACTGTGTCATAATTATAACAGTAGAAAAGAGGATAAGACCCAATTGTATAATAAATTAAATATTATTGTGTATTCTAGGGCAGAACATGGCATAATGAATAGGTCCGTTTTGTTGGGTACAGATGTAAGAACTTACGAATACCGAGCCCCTGTACGAGTGATAAAAAGCTGTTAGACATTAGGTCTTCCTAAAGTACGTACTTAATATGTATCTATCTATTTATAATGCGTAACTCTATTACTGGTGGGAGACTCTATGTAAGGCTCGTTTGGAAAAATAGGTAAGCCTGTGGCACCCAATGACAGGATTTAATAAACCCAGCCAGCAACTCCACAAATGGACGCTGGGTGAATTTATCAAATCCAAAAATTGGGTAATAAATAAACAACCTAAGAGAATTAGAAAAAGAAGCAAAATATATGTCAAATTGTACAAATAGATGTAAGGCAAGTGGTCGTTATAGTCGCGCGGAAACACACCAATATACGCACAGCTATCAAAGGTCAGCAGCTGAATAAATACGAGTCTTGCGCTCACACAAACATACGGGGGCTAAGAATAATTATCAGCATAAGGTCACAACAGGCAAGCTGAGCAAATACAGGCTTTGACCAGAGAAATTTCACAAAGCACTATAAATAGGCCATCGATTCTCCATTATTAAGATAAACCTTAGACATGGGAAATATGTAGGTACAACAAGTACACATAGATTACGGAACTCCGCTCAAGGGGTGAAAGTAACGAACTAATTAGATCACTGGGTCTTCTCCACGGACAAGTCAAGGTCACGCCCCTTAGAGATGACACACAAATATATAGGGAGATCGAGATAGAGAGGGATCTGTAATTATTGAGACAGTCCATATTCAACAGTTAATTCATCCGATTCTTAAGTCAAATTGTAGAGAATCATTCACTCCCTCCTCTCGTCAATCCGTGGTGAAGCAGACCTTGTCACCGGTTATGGAGTGCTGCTCTCGCAAGGAGGCAGACTCTGTAACCGGTGACCCCTCAAAGAACGAAGGTGAAACAGGCTTGGCGAATCTTCTCCACCAAAATAAAGAATCCGCCTTAGCACCGCTTCCCCCCGCCCCTCCCGAATAACTCCAATAATGTTGTTGCGCAATTTGGATCCACCAAAACTTTGCAATAGCACACGGTTGGTAGTAAACAAAATTAATGCCACATGACATAGAGGTTCTGTGCAAATCTTGTCTTGATTTTTACATAGGCGAGTCAACAAAAAGCCTAGATGTAAGAATTAAACAACCTAAGTACTGTTGCCGAATGGGGCAAACTTATTGAAAGAAATTTAATGGAATCAGCCATGATCAAATTCTCCTATAACACTAATTTCAATCTAAGTAAGGGTCTATTTAAATTAGATAATTGGAGCATGAATAATATTTGTTTGCAATATAAATTTGATTTGTTTAATTCATTTGTATATTGTAGTTCCTCGGATGGGCTATTCATTTGTTCGTCAGATTGTTCCCCCCACCCTCTAAACGATTGTTTTTGTTCGTCAGTACGTTTAAATGACGTCACGTTTCTCTGTTTATTAACTGTTTCTCTATTTCATTGTTCTTCTGCCCCTGATGATGTAAACACGAAAGCGCTTGGGCTTAATTTGTGTATTATTTTCCTTTGGGATATTTTAAGCATACTATATATATATATATATATATATATATATATATGTTAGTTGTCCTTGAGAATGAACTAAATAAAGTTCGAAAGTACTTAGAAGTACCTTTTTCCTGCGGGACATTGCATTCATTGCGAACCTCACCTGCTACTCTGTGAGTTATTCATATATATATATATATATATATATATATATATATATATATATATATATATATATATATATATATATATATATATATATATATATATATATATATATAAAGAGAGAGAGAGAGAGAGTCAGAGAAACATCCTTCGGTAACATCTTTTTGGAACGTTTCGAACATTAGCTATGTTCATCTTCAGCCTATAATGAAGCAAAAAAATATGATTGACAAACATTAAGGTTAGAATGTATAAAGAAATATATACGTATTAATGAATGAAAATATGTTTAAAGTTTGGTAAATTTGAGAGAAAATAATGCGACAATGATTAATGAATAAATTTAAGAGTTTAGTAAATTTTAGAGAAAACAATGCAAAAATTACAAAGAGAACAATGCAAAAATTACAAAGAAAACACGGCATGAATTATAAAAACAAACTGAAGAAACAAAGCAACCAATTAAAAATAAATGAATGATCACTTGCCAACTTGAGAGAAGGACAGGAACGGAATAATTTAAAAGGTGGAAATTTTAAACAGAGCTAAACATTGTTGTAGTTTAAAATAACTGAAATTATGGGCAACTAATTAATAGAACATTTTAACTATCGAGGCATTGAGTGGATTGTTAATAAACTTTAGGTAAAAATTAATTATAGATCAAACTAAAATTGAAATATTTGAATTAAGAAATGTAAAGTGGTGTGGAAGACTGACTAGAATTTAATTTTGGATTTAATATTTGAATAAATATTGATTCAAAAATGTTGAGATGTAGAGACACCTACTAATATGGTAAACAAATTTATTTATTTTTATTGTTTTTTTTCAGCAAAACTTTTCTCATATCTCTTTAATTACTTTCCAATCAATTAAAAAGTTCGCTCAATCTTTTAGCATTTGTATATGATTTTGAGTGTAGTTTTAATGGCTCATTTAAATATTGTATTTTATGCAAATGACAGAAATACTACTGATTATGTAGAAATTGATTGTTTTTTTATGAGAAAGGCAACAACAAGCGCAAACTTTCCTACTCAAATTGCTGTTTCTTAAAATATACTCGGAGCTTTAGCTAGTTGTTGTCTATTAAATGTATAAATGCATCTTGAAACTGGTGAAGTTGAAAGGAGATGGAAACACAGAAGGAATGAGGCTGTTTCCCAGTTTAGCTGTAGAGTGAAAAAAGATTGTTCATGGTGTATGATTCTGGGGTTTGAATCTTTCACGCAATATTTATGGGACGCTGCTACTTTAAGTGTACGACGCGACCATATTATTACTGAAGAAATGAATTTAGTAAGTTCTTAACAACAATAGTTATGAAAGTATCGGTAAAAAGGTGAGAGAGAGAGGTGACTTCTTGACGGATTTTCAGGAGATCGAGCGTCACAGACAAGAATGGGTTTAAAATGAGGCGGACAGTCTTTTTTTTACAGCCTCTAAAATTTAGTGGAAGGTGACTGTCTACAAATATGTCACTGGTAGTCCATACGACTGCTTATTAATAAAGTTTCAGCAGGTGGCAAGAAGTAAATAATTTTTTCAATCTGAAGAGGATCCTAATTTTCCTAGAAACATTTTTGGCTATGGCTGATATGTGCTTCTTCCATGATAAATCTGAAGTGACTGTTACACCTAATATATTGATTGCAGACTTGGGCTGCAAGAAGAAGTTTGGTTTGAAAACGAAATTGATATTCAGGTGTTTATTTTTTAAGTGAAAAGAATAAAAATTCTGTTTTACTAGCAATAAATTGAACCACAGTGAGAGATTCACACTGTGCATTGACTTTAAATTTGTGACTAGTTGAGAAGATAGCTAAAGGTAGGAGTGCTCAAGGTCGACAAATCAAATAATGTAGAGAAAGTGAGAAAAAGAATGTAAACTGCAGTCGTCATCATAGTAATGTTTGGAGAGTGAAGTTGACCTTAGGATATCATTAATTAAAAGTAAAAGATTGTAGGAAAGAGAGAGAGAGTAGTGTTGTAGAACACCAGAATTTATGTGGAGAGCAGCTAAAGTAGTCCTAGCTACAACAGTTGAAATGGATCTGTTAGAAAGAAAACTAGATATCATGCCTTAAAGAGAAGAAGAAAGTCAAAAGATGGTAGTTTAGAGATTAATGATTTGTGACAAACCATGAAAAGAAGTTTTAGAAATGTTCAGTACAATGGTATATAGTTCCCTATAATCCAGAAGAAGGATGTTCACTGAAGAGAAAGGTATAAATAACATGAGATCGCCAGTAAAGCGAGACCTGCATAACCGCACTAATGATCAAAGATGATAATGCAGTGTTCATGATTCTTAAGAAGGTTAACATTGAGGATTAACATAAGTGAAAACTTTGGAGTTAGTTAAGATGAAAACAATAGGACGATAGTTGGAATGATCAGTGCTGTCACATTTTTTTAGGATTGGCTCAACCATTGCGTGTTTCTGACACATGGAAAATATTTAGAAGAGAAACAATGATGAAAAGGGGCGGGCTATAACAGTTGACGAATAGAAGCTCAATCTTTCAGCACATGAGATGGTACACCATCTGCACCGTGAACTTTCTGAATGCTTAGAGAACATAATCTTTTGGGAAATATTTTTTGAAATTTAAGCTTTAGCCATAGGACTAGGGAAGGGCTAGGTAGTAGGAGCATCACGATTGAAAGGGTCCAAATTTGATTTAGCAGAAAAATAGGCAGCCAAAGACGGTGGCCTTGTCTGTGGAAGAAACAGCAATTGATCTATAATCACGAAACAAAGATGGGAAAGAATAGTGACAAAAGCTAAAGCTCAAGACCATAGAGTATTTAGATTCAAATAAATACCGTTAATTAAATTTATCTCCAAAAAATTGTTTAGACTAGAGAGATAAAGTTTGATTGATGAACAAGGGAAAGATAATGACCCAATACTTTGTGAGCCTTGTTCCTCACTCTGATGGCATCGGAGCATGGTTGTAAAGTTGAAGAGGAGGAAGTGAAAGAAAATGGGATGTAGGCTACCATACCAGCAATAATAACCTCATTTGTACTAGAGGATACACTCCCACATTGCTTTTGATAACTTTAAAGTATTGGCATCCAACTATAACCTGGCTCAGACTCAAGTCCATCTGAAAGCTATAAAGAAACTGGTATATCATTTATGATAAAACTCTACTAGCTGTTGCAGATCATATGGAAGCTTGAGAAAGTTCTTCAAACTTCAGAGGTTCTTTAATTTCTCAGTTATACAAGGGTTAAGGAGATCGCCAGGTTTGTAAAAACATTGTGGAATCTCCTACTACTCAGCGTAGAAAGATCCAGCAAAAAATCTACTCAACCACCTCACTGCACATCTTAAGCAAGGCCTCCTACCAGAGAGCCAGTGGGGGTTATGGAAATAACGCAAAACTGTTGACATGGATTTGCAGCGATACAGTTTCAAAAGAAATGCCAAGAGCAAACAATTATTTTTACTTAACCTATGTAAACCTTTCTAAAGCTTTTAACATGGGTTTCCCCACGAAATATATTTCCATTGTAAAATAGCTGTTAGCCAGAGTCCAATACAACAGTGAAACATCGGAGACATTTATTGTCTCATTTGG
Organism: Ceratothoa steindachneri; assembly: GCA_963969495.1. Lineage (NCBI taxonomy): Eukaryota > Metazoa > Arthropoda > Malacostraca > Isopoda > Cymothoidae > Ceratothoa > Ceratothoa steindachneri. Next base: position 48,610,598 of record OZ018325.1, read on the forward strand.
ATCGAAAAAGGGCTGTTTCCTTGCTTTTTTCCTTTTCAGTGTGATGTTCTTTGCTATGCTGGAGGATATCTTCAGAAATTGTCCTGACATAGGTATCATCATCAGAGTTTGTATCAATGATACACTCCTCAAACTAAAAAGACTCCTGGCTAAAAGCAATGTTGCTGCACGTAACACCAAAGAATCCCTGTTTAGTGACGACTGTGCTCTCAATATTAATTATGAGGATGATATAAAAAATTACATTGTTAAAAAGTTTACCGAGGCCTGTAATAAATTTGGTCTCAAGATTACCATAAAAACATCGAAATAATGCAACAGCCAGCACCAAGAAGGCTATATGTTGCACCCAACAACACTGTCAGTGGCATTTTTGTGGACAAATTCCCACACCTTGCTAGCTCACGCTCCATAAAAGTGGTCCTTAATTATGAAGTGATCACCAGACTTGCCAAGGCAAGCGTTGCTTTCGGCAGACTTCCTATAAAACGTTTGGAACAGGAGAGGCCTCACTTTGGGGACCAACTTAAAGTGGACTGGATCATATTCCTAACAACTCTATTCTATAGCTGTAAAACCATGAAGGAGATATCAACATCATGCAGGAAAGGTAAACCACTTTCATACAACTCGTCTCAAAAATATTTTGTCTTGGCATAAAGTGCTAAGACAAAATCCCAGATGCAAAATTTCTCTCCCCCCCACGATTTAAATCAAACACACATGTCGATATAGATAAATTCCTTTATATATATATTATAGCGTTGTATACATATAACGAATGACACAAATTCATACATTTTCATATATATTCCAGTCTACAACGATAACATAATTACATAAACATAAATACATCTGTCGCCTTAAATATATGCATACTGAGTATTTCAATCCACGATAAACATGTATACTTCGGCGTATGCATATGCACATGTATAAAAATACAATCTATATCAGAAGGGAGGAAATGCTGGGACTGATAACCCACTTCCGGCTATTTCTTTTATATTTTCCTAATTATCTTCGTTTCGAAGAGAAGAATTTTGAAACTAATTCTCTCATTGTTTCATAATGATTTCAGCAAGAGATAAAAACTGAAATATAAGTGTGAGGATTAGGATTTAATGACATTATAAAGAGTATACATACACGCATAGTTAAGAAAATATAGATAATCTTTAAAAACCCAAACTTCAAGATTTATCTGTACCTAAAGATGTGCGATACATAATTTTCCCTTAAATGGGCACTGAACAAGGTGTACCAATTAAATTCATCAGGTTTTATTCTCACAAACCTTCTTTGAATTTTGGTCAACAAGAGAACTATTGTTAACATGTTCTCGACCAAAGACCCAAACTTTAGGAACTTGCTTAACGGTATTGTTTACCTATATAAGTGCACAAGCTGTCTCCTTACAAAATACATTGTCAGCACTGTTCAGTTTCCTTGAGTCTAGGATCGGCTTCTATAAGGGAATGAGTCTCAGAACCGGAAACATTATTAATGAATAAGAACATTCTAATATTAGAGAACATTCAATAAAACTGTAAAGTATCGTGGCAATTGAAGATTTCAAATTTTTATATTAAAACCAGTGTCCATATTTGATCGATTTGCCCGAATACCTTTACAAAAAATCTTTAAGTCCAAGTCTGAATCCTGACTATTCTTCTACTCTCCTTTAATCAAAATATTACACGAAACTAATCACTCCAACTAACCAACCATTCAAACAGTAATAACTAACAATTGATTACACTTGCGTAACTTACTCAGGCAACTGTTAAAGAAATGTTGTTAAAGTAGATCTCGCTCCTATGGTGTTTTTGAACGTGTTTCATTTACATTTTAGTTAATCTCTATTAATATAAAACGTTTTGCAATAATTTAATTTAAATATGGGCGTTATGTCCCTTTAAAATTGTTATATCTTTTCTATCTGGTCCAAGATTGGCGTAGGTTATTTTTGTTTTTGTTTTTTCTTTAGCTATTCTTGTGCTTATCTACATTTCTACTAACCTCTGATTTTAGAAAATAAATTCTTGAAGATTAAAGATTAACTTGTGCCTCGAAACATCGATAATAAAATAATGGAAGAATGAATTTGACTACTCTGTGATCTTCGATTCTCTGCTGAATATATATATATATATATATATATATATATATATATATATATATATATATATATATATATATATATATATATATATATACAGCCTTGGCCAAAAGTATTAGGCCACCATAGTGTTTCTGGGTTCTGCTATCTCAATGTTAATGAAACACGTGTACATGGTGGTTTATGGTATATTACACAATATACATTAGTTTAATATTTGATTGACCCTCCTTTAGCTTCAACTACTGTTTTTATACTGTACTGTACGTATGTAACCAATTTTGTGTAAAACCAACGTCCGCAATTAGCTTATTTTCCCTTGATTATTCCAGTGTTTTATGCTAAAATACGTTGTAGATAGAGTTAATAAACAGTAAAATGCCTAAAACAAGGGAGTTGAGTGAGTGTGAGCGAGGTCAAATTGTAGCTCATCATAAAGATGGAATGTCTCAAAGGCAAATTGCTCAAAAGATGAAATGTTCTCGATGTGTGGTGAAAACGACTTTCAAGCGCTTCAGAGAGACAAAAGATGTGAAGACAATACAAAGAACATGTAGAAAAAAGGTAACAACGCCTCGTAATGACAGATCCATCATCCGTCAGTCGCTCAGAAGCAGGAGTAAAACATCGTCAGAGCTCTGTGCGGACTTCAACGAGGCCGGTACATCACAAATATCAACCAGAACTGTTAGAAGAAAACTAGTAGAGTATGGTCTGAAAGGCTGTAAAGCAAGGAAGAGGCCATGGATTTCTGAAGCGAATATGAATAAACGTCTTCAGTTGGCCAAAAACAACTCAAAATTTACCAGTGAGCAATGGTCGAAAGTCATATGGTCTGGTGAAAGTAACTATGAGGTAAGATAGTACAAGTATTCAATCAACATATAAACTCAAAATATCTGTATTTTTTTACCAAAATATATAAGAAATATCCAACATAAGGATAATATTATCGTTCATGTTTTTTTACTCAAGCTTTCGGCACATCGGGTGCAACTTTCGTGCGTCGCAGAGTTTGGCAAGCATTTTAGGATGAATGTCTGGTACCAACCGTAAAACATGAGTGTGGTTCTATCATGTAGTGGGCCTGCATGTCTGCCACAGGACCTGGAGAAATGTTTTTATGTCAGGGAAGGATGAATTCAGCTATCTATGTTTCCATGTTATCGGATGTTTAAGAGCCATCAATTGCTAAATTGCATCCAGGAGTGTCGAAAAACAGTGTTATCTTTCAATAGGACAACGCTCCATGTCATGCAGCTAAGAATACTCGTCAATGGTTTGAGACACAGGGTATTGTTTCCATAGACTGGCCAGCTCAAGGCTCCGATCTAAATTTGATCGAACACCTATGGGGAACTCTTGGTAAAGCTACGAAGAACACAACAATTAAAAATAAAGAGCATTTGTACCAAAAACTTACAGAAGAAATGGAGTAAGATTGCGTCTAGCACCTGCAAGAAACTAGTTGATTCTATGCCTAACCGTATAAAAGCGGTAATGGAAGCTAAAGAAGGGTCAACCAAATATTAAAACTAATGTATATTGTGAAATATACCACAAACCACCATGTGCACGAGTTTCATTAACATTGAGATAGCAGAAACCAGAAACACTGGGGTGGCCTAATACTTTTGGCCAAGGCTATATATATATATATATATATATATATATATATATATATATATATATATATATAGGCTCAATAATCCATAAAAATAAGGAAATACTGATTCAAAAGACCTTTCTTCTTTTACAAGACCAAACAAGGATCAAATATAGATTAAGAAAGAATAAAGAGAGAGAGAGAAAGAGAAAGATAGAGACAGAGAGAGAGAGAGAGCAAACAGGCTCAAATAATATAAACTCTTTTACCCATTGATGAAAATGAAAAATGGGTGGGATTCGAACCTATGCCCTTGAGCGCTCTTCGCTGTTCAGGCTACTACTCTAACCACTAAGCTATAATTTGGACAACTGTACATAGTTCCCCAAATTAATCATAACACATTTTAAAAACTGTTTTGGACAAAAGAAAGTTAACTATGATAAAATTATTTATATGTTCTATAAATGGTCTAATAGTTTTGGATGACTGCTGCTTGGCTTTGATGTGCTGTCTTCCCAAGTCCTAATATTTGTTCATAACACGTTCGGTTGGAAAATTAATACTAGGGGTAAAAAAAAGAAGCTAAATTAATGCAAATATTTTTGTGATATCGATGATTAAAAGTTAAATAAATATAATAAGTTAATTAAGCTGGAAAAAGTAAATTGGTCGAACTACTGTTTGAAATAGTGTAATATTAAAAATAGTTTCACTATATTTTATTTATTTTATTAGTTAATATCTTATCTAGATTATTTATAACTAAATATACCCAGAAAACTCCATCTCTCACCAAATAATAATCTATTAAAATGCTACTCTGAACTAAATTCAGCGTAAAGCGTGACATGATTAATTGTGGCAAAAATGTACATCGAAACCATCCAAAGAAGTAGGAATTACGTACAAAACAACAACAAAACTCAATTTTCCAAACATATAACACTTTAGCGTAGTCATTAAATAGAAATTGACTCACTTTCCATTTTTTCGTCCTTCACAGATTTTGTATAACAAAAAATTGAAGAAAAACTTGAAAATTGAAATTAATTGAAAAAAAGAGAAAAAAAAACACCCGAATCATTTTAACGAAGTTTTTACTTTACGAAAAAAAATGTTATTTAACAGTCATTAAAAGTTAATTAAAATTTATTTAAAGGCAAAGAAAAAAAGGATAAAAAAAGGATTACATAATTATGTGGAACTTGCATTATATAAAAGGTTTACAAAACACCATAGTAGAAAAAAAAATAAGACTGTGAATGTGGGAAGAGCAATTTGGGAAGTAATTTTCAAAATCAAAATAAATTTCACACACTTTTTTTGTCCTGCCTCGAGAGATCCAGCCAGCATTCTTGTGATTTCAGACTCAAAGTGTGTGAAATCGCAGAACTTTCGCACCGTCTCTCTCGGCCCAAGCTTTTAATTTGATTTCTGTCTACGCAAAACTCAAAATGTGAGTTGTGTCTAGAAAAAGGAAAAATGTGAGTTTTGTCTAGGCAAAACTCAAAATGTGAGTTGGTTCTAGGGAAAACTCAACATGTGAGTTCTGTCTAGGCAAAACTCAAAATGTGAGTTGTGTCTAGGGAAAAGTAAAAATGTGAGTTCTCTCTAGGCAAAACTCAAAATGTTAATTGTTTCTAGGGAAAATTCAACATGTGAGTTCTGTCTAGGCAAAACTCAAAATGTTAGTTGTTTCTAGGGAAAACTCAACATGTGAGTTCTGTCTAGGCAAAAGTCAAAATGTTAGTTGTGTCTAGGCAAAAGTCAAAATGTGAGTTCTGTCCAGGCAAAACTCAAAATGTGAGTTGTTTCTAGGGAAAACTCAAAATGTAAGTTCTGTCTAGGCAAAAGTAAAAATGTGAGTTATGTCTAAGCAAAACTCAAAATGTGTGTTCTGGCTAGGCAAAAGTCAAAATGTGAGTCCCCTCCCCCCTTCCCGCCGCGTGTCTCCTCTTTCATCCTTCTATTAAGAAGTCGGACCCGAGCAGATTCTCTCAGTTTTTGTTCTCCTTAAGAAGTAGGAATAAAATGCCCTGCCCATTAGAAGCTTCCTGCATTCTTCTCTCAAAAATAATCATCAAGAAATTGAATTTTTATCCTAAAAAGATATTTCGTAAATTAGAAGTGAAATCTAAAGAGTATAATAAAATAATTATCATTATTACCTTTATTATTATTGACCTTTTCCTCCACAATGTGTGATGGCACACACCAATCCTACGAGTAGTAGGAGTGGAAGGGTTCGCGACATCCCCACCCATTACTGTTATTGAGCCAGCGGCCCCTATCGGGAAATAGTTGCCCTTTACGACACACGCCGGAAGAGGATATGAAGTATTTTTCCTGCCTTAACATTGAGGCAAGGTGGGTAAGTCCACTTCATAATTTTTAGTCTTTGGTTTGCCCTTTAAGATCTCACACCCGAAACCGGTGGTCATTGTTATATTTTACGATTCCTCTTCTATTTATCCAACAGTTTCTTTCATCTGTACGTTTTTTCCTTCATTCGATCGCCAATGAAAAAGTGCCCTCATTAGTTTCTCAGTTTCCTTCCTAACTTACTCATTGTGCTTTGCGGGATAAAGCAAGAGCACTTTAATACCATATTCCCAGTTGTGTTTTGGGTTGGAATATGTTTAGTTGTAAATTTTAAGAGGGTGGAGTCAATAGTCAATTCTAGCTTACTTAGATTAGGTGAGGTTAAGAGAGTTTAGAGCCCAACCTATGAAGAGAGTCTAGCTTTGAGAAATATATTTATATTTTTATTTTTTCATTATTTTTTAAAATTTAGGTGATAGGAATATTTATTTTAATATTTAAAATATTACACGTTTAGTAAGAAAAGCCAGAAGTCCAAAAATTAGATGAAAAAACAGTGCATTCATTTGCTGAATCCAAAATCGCGCTCTGTCTTGTTCTTGTAGGGGGTGAGTTTCAATCCCTTGAACAAAGATGTTCGATCAAAAGGGTAAAAAGATGACAAGTATGGTTCAAATGCATGTTGTGTAATTATAATCTATTTCGTAATCATTTTTCACTAACTATAATTTAAGAAGGGGATTTTTGGGGAGTATTTGAATAATAATTTCATCTTAGTTTGGTTATGACTTATGTTTTCTTTATCAAAGTTATTTTGAATAATTCTTTTATAATATCAAAAAACAAAATGGTGAAGTTCAGTAATAAATATAAGTATCGAAATTTTGTGATTTTTTTAAAACCCAAAGAATTACAAATGAAGTTCAGTAAATTTATTTTTATATATCTTCTATAACTCGATATTTTAGCAACGTGATATTTTTAAAGGGGGGAAATTTAGTTTAAAGTTCCTTTTTAAAATTATTCTAATTGGCGAAGTTCAGAAAATTTATAAAAATTTAACCATGGCTACTTTTTTTAATTTTAAATTTTAATCTTAGTAGCGAAGCGCAAGCTCCCCCCTACGGGGGAGTGGCGAAGCCCTTGCTGGTCTTTTTAAATAAATGTTCGAGTGTTTTTAAATTCCAGAATTGGTTATTTTTAAAGAAAAGTTTGCAACCATTGTTGCCCTGCACCAAAGTGGCCTGAAATACAAGGATATATATATTTTTTAAAAAAGGCTGGTTACAGTCCTGTGGAGAAGTCTTCTAGACCCCCGATAAATTTAAATGAACGCCAAAATCACCTCCTGGTAAAGTTTCAGCTCGAGGATCGGGTTGTTTCCATTGCCAAGTTTGCTCACGATTGGAAAGAAGCAGATGTGAACACTTCAGCGCGCACAGCAAAGCGGAGATTTTTCTACAAAGATCTCGAGTCGAGAAGGGCTGCAAAGAAGCCTCATCTCACCAAGAAAAAGCTTACGGATGAGTTCCACTTTTGTAGGAAATATAAAGAATGTACTGCTGAGGACTGAGACAAAGTGATATTCTCTGGTAAAGCTCCCTCCCTTTCTGGAAGATACTTCGTTAGGAGAACAGAGGAGTGCTTTGAAGAACCCTGTGTCGTGCCCATGGTGAGGCATCCGAACACTCTCCACGTCTGGAGCTGTTTCTCATCTAAGGAAACTAGAGCGCTAAAAGTTTTGGCCAAGAACATAGCGATGAACTCAAAATGGTACCAAAACATGCTTCATCAGTACCTTTTCTCAATACTTCATTACAAATTTGGTGGTGATAGCTGCATTTTTCAACATGATGACACACTTTCTCACAAAGCAAAAGTAATAACAAAGTTATTGGCTGAAAGGAACATAGAACTTTAGGGGCCTTGGCTCGGGAATTCGCCTGGTTTAAACTCAATAAAGAATCTGTGGGCGATAATTAAACTGGCATTTGATAAGCAGAGTTTTATTTTTAATGGTTTAATTTGAATGTTCTTTTTCATTACACTCGTGGACGAGGTCTATTATTGGATTATGAAACACAAACAAAGATCAGAATGACAAATAGAGCAAACCGACGGGCACCAGGGACTGCTCTTTATTTCGAGGAGAGGTGGCAGACAGAGCAGTTGGCCACCCTCCGATGAGCAAGTAATCATTCGTGGCTCAAGGGCGGGTCGCAATTTCCGAGTTAGGTAAGTGTCGTATTGAGAACCACTTTGGAAGTTTCAGGGACGGAAGAGTGATGTGTTGTGTGCGAAAGAGAGGGGGGAGCATGAGATAGATGTGATTGTCTGTATGAGACGACGTGCTTGGAAGGAGCTGTCTGCGGTTGCGCCTAAGACTCGACGCTCCGCTGGTTGCTGCCCCCTGTAAGTCCCGAATGGAATCGAACATGGCACCGAGACGTGGAAGACCAGTGACCTGTTCACCACTAGGAAAGCAAGTTATACCTATGAGTTGCATGTAACATACGAATTAGTTTACAATAGAATATGTCCATTGAAATGCATTGAAATGCTATTTAATATTTTTTAAAATTACAATACCGTCCAAAACTAAAGAACAAAATAACCAAATCTACATTTTCTTGAAAATACTTGTATAATCCCATGAAAATCCCGCCGAATATTCCTAGAAATTTGCCTCAAGTTTCGTTTCATTTCAGAAGAGCGAATAAAAAATGTCATTGAAGAAAAGATGCGTCCAAAAGTAGAGAACGACAAGTATAATGGCAACCATAACAGAAAAAAAAAAAAAAAACAATTATCTCTTAGAAAACTGAACAAAATATTACTAAGACGTATGTAGGCCCTTCTTCCGAATGAGTTGAGAGCATCGTGAGCCGCAAGACTTCGCCAATTTGTCGCATTGATCATGTCTGAATTTATTCCATTCGTCTTCCAGTCTTTTTCAGACATCTTCAACATTGGTCGGTTTCATAGCCATAAACTTCTCGCCCATTATCTTCCAGAAGTTATCAAATGGATTTAAATCGGGGTTTTGCGGAAGTTAGTTGATTCTGTCGATATTTTCAGGATCAAGAACTGCTTTACCGTTTTTGTTGTGTGGCATAAAGCATCATTCAACATGAAAACAAGTTCACTTACACTCGATATTAAAAGAGAGGCATTAATGTGTTCATGTATACCAAAGTGTTTCCTTGGCCCCGAAAACCGACGAGCTGACAGACTCCAACAATTGAAAATATGTCCTACACCATAACACTGCTACTAACAAGTTTAACGGTCGCATTCATGCATATGGCCTTTTCACCTACCCGACGCTTCACATACTGATTCCCATCCGATCCGAATAAATTTAATTTGCTTTACTCACTCTAAAACACTCTTTCCTACTTTTCAGCACTCCACAGGACATGCTCATTAGCCTTTGTCAACCTACCAGCTTTATTAATTTTAACCTATGAGTTGCTTCTTAGCAAGAAGGGGGGGAGGGGTTGATATGAGTCCCAACTCTCTCAAATGGTCAAATGACATGTGAGGTTCTGAATAGACGCAATTATTTTCAGGTTCTCGGTGACTTGACGTGAAATACCGGCTACTGTCTCATATTGGCCCTTCGTCGTAATCGATTGCATCGTGCGATCTTCTCTTGGAGTCGTTTGTCGAGAGCGACCTATTTTCTTCGTCCACTCGCAGGACCATGGATCCTCATGACGATTTATTATACATGAAATCGAATCGCACTCTTTTGACCGATTGCAATGGCTGGAAATGTCAGCCAGTCTCATATCCCTTCCCTCTTTCAGTGGACAAACTGCTCTCTGAAGGATTTGTTAACCATACTCGTCTCACTATCCTGATAAATAAATAATACCATCAGTGACAATGTTGTTATACATACGTTAATAACTTTTACGTGTAAACTAAACGTTATGTGATCGTTAACTAATTTAGACTCATAAATAATTTCGTCATATGCATATTAATTTTCTCATATCCTTTTAGCCGCTGTCCAATTAAATGAAACCTGAAAGCTATCAAAGGCAAATTCTATAGAATATTCTGCGATATTTTCATGAAAATTAAACGAGTAATTTAAGGAAATGTAGTTTGAGGGTATTTTGTTCTCTAGTTTTGGTCGGTATTGTACTATTTAATGTGTTAAAATACAGATTAATTTGTGTTGAAATACTGTTTTATCTGTTTTGAATTATTGTTTAATCTATTATAAAATGTTTAATATGTGTTGAAATATATTTAATCTGTTTGGAAATGCTGTTTAATTTGTGTTAAAATACAAATTTGCGCTGAAACAGTGATTAATATATGTTGAATTAGTGTTTAATCTGTGTTGAAATACATCTTAGTCTGTGTTGCCATACTGATGAATTTGTTTGAAACACTGTTTTATATGTTGATATGCTTTAAAGTGGTAAAATTGTGTTTAAGCTGTTTAATTTGTCTTTAGATACTACTTAATCTGCTTTGAAATATTTTTTAATTTGTTTGAATAGGGTTTATCTATGTTAAAATAATGTCTAATTTTTTTAAAAATAGTGTTTATGTTTTTAATACTGTTGTTGCTCTATTGAAGTACTATTTAATTTTGAATGAATATTTAATCAGTTTTAATTCGTGTTTAATTTGTATGCTCCTGATTTTCTCATTTCAATATATAAGCAAGGAGAAGGATTAGGGATGATTTGGGCATAAATATCAGGGAATTCGCTAAGTCCAGTAGTAGTAATGTATGGCAGGATGAACTCCCAAAACTATCTCTCAAAATGAGCTGATCAGATTCATCCCTTGTGGAAAACGCTCTTTGACCCTGGTGGCGCCCTCATTCAAGAAGATAATCAGAACATAAGAAAAGAAGGAGTCTACAAAATACTAAAATCAATAGCCTATACGAGGCAGCTCCTGTTTACGAGGTAGCCCAGCTAATACACGCATTCATGCCGATAATGTCTTTAAATCTTTTTTAAATGGACGTTGAACACTTGTTTTCTACCGTGTACTCGCCAGATCTTATTATAATCGAGCATTTTTCTTATTAATAGGAGCAGTAACTAAGGAACCGACTGCCTCGACCAGAATCTCTAAAAAGAATTAGGGAAAATCAATTCCTCGACGTATTAAATCGGTTGCAAGAGCTAAAAGGGAGACAACAAACTCCAGAGTAAAAGTAAAAATTAGCAATTAAAAGTGTTTTCATTAGTTTTTACAGCCCCTCTATTTTGAAACATTATTGAGCAAGTGCAGGAGCGGGGAACGTACGTTCGGCCCGCCGTATAAGGCCCACCATCGGAGATATTTAAATTATCGTATAAAGAAAAAAAAACAAACTCTTTTTTAATGTTCAAAAACTTCTTAGGGTCAGAAAAGATGATAAATGTATTGGGGTCAATGACGAAGTTATTTTAAACATTACCATCAATGATGTTGATGTGTAAAAATAATAGCCAATTTACAAATAATTAGCAAACTATTCGCCCCTCCCCCGTCCCCTGAGACTGGAGAAACGAGGGCTAGGCCTACATTTTCAACAGACATTGTTTTGGCCCTAATATCCTTTTTTAATGATTTGTCGCATAATATTTTGGGGGTTTCATTGAAAAGCTTAAAAAAAAACCTATTATTACTCACCATGTATCGTTAAAACTCATTTCGCAGGGTGCCGAAAAATCCCGGAGCAAATCTCATATAATTCTTTTTACCCTTCCTTTATTTTTCTCTCTACTTCTTTCCCCGCTAAACGATATGTTTGTATCAGGTTTTGAAAAAGTTCTGTTATATTTTTTTTTAGGGGGGGGGGGGTCTCTTTCGAGAGGTTTACGTGTGCGATAGAAAAAGTTCCGTCAAACAATCTTAAAGTTCTTCCTTACCAGCACGTGTCATTAAAACGTCATTTCAATAGTGTTTAAGTGTATCAAGATGGAAGTGAAAAAATAATTGACATATCTGCTCTCCTGTGCGCGGGACACAACAAGTTCGACATCGCCAAGTGGCTCAATGTCAGCCGGATGGCGGTCTACAGAGTCGGGGAGAGGCTCAAGAACGGGGGAGACCTTAAAGTTCAACCTCGTTTAGGCAGACTTCAAGTTGTCAACCGTTTGGATAGGAGAAAGGCCTTCGAAAGTGCTTCGAAGCTCAAAATTACTGCACTTACGAAGAAGAAGAACATTTCGCTGGCTATGGTGGCCAGGGCCGTCAAATAGGAGAGCAGGAAGATCTTAATATGCGTGGAAGGACCTCTGCTCACCGCTTGTATGCGAGAACAACGTCGGGGGCGCTGTCGTCGCCTTCTCAACGACTTGAACAGTCACTGAAATTGAATTCTCCTTTTTTCTTATTAAAAAACTTTGACGTTCGATTCTGTCATTAAGAAGATCGACCCCGTTTGTGAGCTTCAGTTATGACGTCTCCGAGGTCCGCTTCGTGTCCACGACCAAGCAGCCGTCCTCCGTGATATGCTCGGCGTCCTGGCTTCGAATAGTGAGTTGCCGACGGTGTTGTTCGCTGCCGGTTACAGGCTCACCGAGACTGATTACAGGGACATCTTAGCCATGAAAGTCCTGTTCCCGGTTGCAAAGAACCCGAAGCAGGCGGACTACTTCTTTCAGCAAGAAAAGTGCCTCACACTCACGGCCAAGACCGTGCAAGAGTGGTTGGGGTTTAACCTGATCTTCTGGTCGAAGGGATTTTGGTCCCCGCAGTCGCCTGACATGCATCGCCTTGACTACAGCGTGTGGGTGCATGTCGAGGGCAAGGCCTGCAAGGTCCGCCACAGCATCTTCGAAGGGCTGAAGTCCTCCTTTAGTCTCGTGTGGGACAGCATGAGGAAGGTCTTCGTCCGCAACGTGTGCGCTGCCTTCAGTTCTAGCCTGGAGCGCGTGCTCTTCCCCGAGGGCGGCCACATTAATAAATTACAATTTAAACACATATTTATATTTTAAAACAATAAAAATGTGTCTTACTTCATCAAAACTATTATTGTGTCCTATATTGAGTGTCGTAACGAATGTAACAGGACTTTTGCAATCCCCAGTACAGGGGCATGGTATGATAAAAAAAAATTCGGCGCAATAATTATGTATATGGAAAACCATATTTCAATATTTGAAGAAAGTGAGTGGTAATGAGATTCTAGAGGATGTAGGGAGAGCATCAAGGGCATTAAAGTACAGGTGGGGTTTGCGATTGGGTCTACTTAGCCGCTTATTCAGATAAAGTTTCAAAATACACTGCCATCCCCCCCCCCCACACACACACGCTTAAGACAAACCATGATTCCTCAAAAATTAAAATCAAAAACACTCATGCAAGAAAAAAAGGTATAATAAGAAAATCATACAACAGACCTATATAACCCCCAAATCACAGTGGCAAATAAAATTCCTCTCTCACACACACAGCACTAATAAAACAACAGATCAAATTTCCTGTAAGGTCTCCTAGGGTACTTCCTTTCCTTGTTACTCCTTGTTACTCTTCTGTTAATAACACCCATTTACAAATGATCATTATGCCATCAAAAATCGTGGCAGGATCAATGTTCATTTGAGAATTAAACAATTTACTTTCAAAATGACCTAATTTATAATGTGCTTATTTCTAGACATCAGATCACAAGGTTTCACAATTTATGGGCCTAAAATACGACGTTTTACGCTAATCATAACACCAACTTGGTAGATTATGAGTTTTTTTTAATATAAATTAGGTTGCAAAAGATCCTCCATAATTACTTGTTCATAATGTTATAATATATATATATATATATATATATATATATATATATATATATATATATATATATATATATATATATATACACGAGGGGCGGTCAATAAGTTTAGCGAATTTGTAGGGCAAAACAGAGGAAGGGGGGTGGCTGTTTGTGGGGGTGTTAGGACAAGTTATGACAAGTCAGGACCTGCAGCCACACACTCCTGCCTCGTCTATTTAAGAAGCAGTAGCTGATCGCAGATCGTCAGTGACAAATTTTTCAACAATGGAGAAGGTTGAGCACCACGCAATGATCAAATTTTTGACCAAGGAAGGCAAAAATGCAAAAGAGATCCATGAACGCATGGTTAGAGCGTACACCGACACCGCCCCTTCCTATGCAACCATTGCTCGCTGAAATAGGGAGTTCCGTCATGGTCGTGAGTCCATTGAAGATGACCCCCGTCCAAGACACCAGTTAGTCTTGAACAACAAGGACAATGTGGCCCGTGTGGAGAGGATGATCCTCGAAAATCGACGGGTGAAGGTCGAAGAAATCGAGCGAGAACTTAGTATATCACATAGAAGCGTTATCGACATCATCCACGACAATTTGGCCATGACCAAAGTCTCTGCCCGTTGGGTCCCTAGAAACTTCACGCCCCATAATCGACTTCAACGTCGTCAAAGTCCACAAGGCCAGAGTTGCACAAGCTGCCCTGCGTGAGTGCGGATTCGAGGAGCTCAACCATCCCCCCTACAGTCCAGATCTGGCCCCTAGCGACTACTTTTTATTCCGACAGCTCAAGGCTTTACTGCGTGGACGCTGGTTTGGGGACGATGAAGATGTCCAGCTCGCCGTCCAAGAGTGGATTGAACAGCAGTCGGGAGATTTTTGGTTGTCGGGAATTCGAAGCCTCAGGGACAAGTGGCGCAAGTGCATTGAAGTCGAAGGTAGTTATATTAAAAAATAATAAAACACTTTTCCTCATATCTCGTTTCCTTATATCCGAATTGCAAGACTTATTGACCCCCCTCGTATATGCAACAAAGCCCACAGGGAAAATGAATTGCTTATTCACGCGATACTTTGTGAGTTTTCCACATATATACTCGTGTATATATATATATATATCCAAGACAAATTGGTGCGGTTAAGGTAATGGCATTATGGGGCAACTGCTCTGCTTCAGGTCCAGCGGGTGATCCTATCCTCCTCAAACTGGAAGTATAGTCTTCCAGTTTGAGGAGGATAGGATCACCCGCTGGACCTGAAGCAGAGCAGTTGCCCCATAATGCCATTACATATATATATATATATATATATATATATATATATATATATATATATATATATATATATATAAGATTCTAAATCGCGAAAAATTAATCATAAAAGAGAGAGAAGACCACTATGAGATAAAAATAAAATATAATGAGGGTTTAAAAGATTCCTCTGCCATAAGAAAACGAAGGCGAGACAGGCGAAGTTCTCTTGAAAAGGTCGGATAACAGCAGTAACGAGTGATTCAAGCACCAGCCGAAATAAGATGAAGATTGCCGTGGGTAAGTCTCGTGTGGCCTAACACGGCAGAGGGTCACGTCTAGAGACCATACATAGTCTTTAAAAGCTCGAGGGTAAGAACGAACAGATTCTTCGATATTATGTAATTTGAAGGGTGAACATCCATCCGATTCGCCTAACCACAAACAAAAAAACATAATCCCCTCATAAAGGGAAAGGAATCTATAAAAGGCACTGTAGAATAATTCGGGGTTCCAAGATAGGCTGAATGGGCCAACTAGTCAGCCCTCTATTGACTAGGACCCTTACATACCCAGAAATCTCCCAAAATAGAACCCGATTAAAGGACGCATTCTGGCTCAGTAAGTTTCACATTTCTGTAACTAAGGGATAGTAGGCACTAAAAGAGCGGATAGCTTATAAAACATTCTTAGAGTCTGAGAAGACAACGATATCTTTAAAATCAAAATAGGAAGTCAAAAAGCTAAAAGAATGGCTTAAAAGTAGAAGCCGCTAACAGATGCAGCAACCACGCCTCGGTCTGACTTGGAACCATCTATTCAAGCTTCAGATGCTTGTGCAAATTATAGGAAGTGAAGCAGGCCAACTAGGGGTCGTTGGAAAAGAAAGAGCAAGGACCTTTATTGAAACCAGGTTGGAGAGATGACCTCCTATCTGGAGGTTCAAAAGGTGGGGTAAAGCCGACAGCCTATCATATGCTGCTGTTGATTTAACAGCATAAAAGCATGTGTAAACATTTGACGTATGTGCCTATTGTACACGAAAGAGGTATCGCAGACAGATTGGAGGTCGATGATAGGCGAAGAGGAACACCCAACTCTCATAGTAAAGAGTCTTCACTTCACGGTAGAGGTGCGGAAGAATTCATCGGAAAGACAAATTCCGAAGTTGCAAATCGGGTTCAGCATTTTCAGAGCAGAGGGTGAAGCAGAAGAGTAAATCTGGTTCGCTTAGTCCAATTTGGATTGGACCAGGGCAGAGTGTAGAATGACCACAGTGTTCAAGGATCACTGCCCCACAACGTGCGGAAGAAGACCTTTAAAATGACTAGAACCTGCAGGCAGCCGGTCGAAGACAGCATAGGTGTGGTAACCAGGATAGCTTGGAATGAGGTTTTTCCGAGAAATCGAAACTCAGGGTAAACCTGATCTCTACAATTTGTAGGGAGATAGATGGCGAAAAAAGAGCCCCTCTACCGCGATGGAAATACATAGTCTTCGTTTTGGTCGTGGAAAAGCGGAATCCCCTAGGTTGTGCATGTTTCGAAACTACATCGACTACCAGTTTCAGAAGACGCTCTGATGATGGAAGGCGAAGCGAGGAACAGTAGAGTGCCAAGTAATCAACGAACTCAGTCGCTGATAAACCCACTGTGAGAGAAGAAACGATATCAATAATACCATATATATATATATATATATACATATATATATATATGGGAACGACCTAATTACCACCGGGGAAGATCTTCCCTGCCGGTAACTAGAGAGTTCACCAGGGAGTTACCGCACCATATATATATATATATATATATATATATATATATATATATATATATATATATATATATATATATATATATATATAAATAAATAAATATATGTATATAATATCTCTCAAAGTAGCGCAAGAGAATGATGAAAATGAATGCAATAAACCACTTTGAAAAAGAAAACGGAATAATTTTTCCTTGCAGTAATATTTTTATTACCTTTTTTCGAAAAAATCCGTGCAGGGAAGCGATTTGAACCATGCACACAGAGGCAGCGAGCGCCGCTTTGATCACAGTTAAAAGTATGCCTTTAGTACACTATGCTACGCAGAGAAGCAAAAATAATCTGAATAGAATAGCTTTTAAGGAACACTTTCGCAAGTTCGAACGGGGACTATGAAAGAAATAGAAAATTAATTAGGAATTCAAAGAATAAGTGAGAATTAGTTAAACTCGTGATAAATAAACAAATGCATGTATATAATATTTCTCAAAGTAGCGCGAGTGAATTATGAAAATGATATATATATATATATATATATATATATATATATATATATATATATATATATATATATGGAGACTTTAATGCAAATTTAGGACAAGGAAATGACTCAGGCATGGTAAAGCTATGACTAGGTGAACAAAATGAAAGGGGTCAAGTTCTGGTTGATTTTACACTTGCCAGCACTATGTTCAAAAAGAAGCAAAAACATAGGGACTTGGAGAAGCCCAAACTATGAGTAATACAATGAAATCGATTACCTGCTGATCGAGAAAAAATCAACGCTTAAATAGTTTCCAAGTCATCAATAAACTCAAAATCTCTGACCATAGGATGATCAAATGTAAAAAAAATATTTGACAATATATATATATATATATATATATATTCCTTCTTTTTTAATATAGGTTTGATCCTTGTCTTGTCATATAAAATTCGTTTATGTTAATCTATCTCCATGGTTTATGGAGCATCTACTGCGTCACGTTATATATATATATATATATATATATATATATATATATATATATATATATATATATATATATAT
This sequence comes from Ceratothoa steindachneri, assembly GCA_963969495.1. Classification (NCBI taxonomy): domain Eukaryota; kingdom Metazoa; phylum Arthropoda; class Malacostraca; order Isopoda; family Cymothoidae; genus Ceratothoa; species Ceratothoa steindachneri. The sequence goes on from OZ018325.1 coordinate 48,628,478, forward strand.
ATATATATATATAGAAACAGGATGACCACGACAAAGCCGAAGATGCCTCGTAGCATTAATTGCAAAGGTTTCAGGATTATTACAAATGCCATCATCAGTGCTAAAGAAAGAATATAAAATACAGATTGAAATATATACATAAAAAGTTAACACCTGCAATAAAATTGTGAAACATGAATATTAAATTTGAGACGAATTGATTACATTTGAAATAGGGAGAGAGAAAACAAAGAGCGAGGGGATTTATTTAAAATAGGAAAGAAAATAATTGACAGTGGATTTTATTCTTGCAAAAAACAATGTAAAATTTAACAAACTAACATGTTTTTTAATGAGTGACTCTGGGTAGATCTGAAAGAACTGGTCTACACGTTTCAAAACCTGATCCATTTGAAACCATCTGTCTCAATGTGGCTCTAGGGCTACACTCGAGAACTTCACGATACTTAATGCGGTAAGAAACATCTCGGACCTTTACCTGCTCGAGTCAATTTATACTACAAAGCTTCAACCCAGTCTAATTAATAACTCATTATCTGTCCCATAAAATATAATCACTATCACGAGGACTAAGTTCCCCCAAACACTGATAGTCTTAGTATGTGTCTCCTGCCAGGGTGACGTCATGCTTCTCCACGTCATTGAGCATCGTCTTAGGCTCAATTCAGACAGTTATGTGGAACTAATGGAGAGTGTCGTCAAACCATAGCTAGAAATTGTCGCTCCTGGAAGGACATACCTGCTGAAAGAGCCAAAAGTGGTTGTTGGAGAATGTCTAAGACTTCACCAGCACCATCTTTTGGCATCTTAACTCCCCTGATTGTAGTTCCGTGGGTTATTATTACTATGTGTGAGGCGCCTTTGAAAAAGACATCAATCGCTCTGTTTGCAACCCCAAAGCCGAACTTGTAGCCAAGATCAAGGAGGTGTTCGAAGATCTTCCCAGGGACACATTGAAGAACGCATGTGACAGGTTCCGGAGCCAACTTGCGGTTACGGTGGCAGCAGATGGCGGCTACTTTTAGGAAACTGTCATCTTCCAGCCATAATTTACTTGATATTTTTTCATTTTTAAAATGCCTTTATTTTGGGCTGAGGTATTTCGTAGTGGTTTTCTGTTATCGCAAAATTAATATGTTTTCCATTGTTTAAATTATAGCACTGGACTTTTGCTCATCCACAAACCTCATTCCCAGACGTTTTTAATGATAGGAAAAATATTTTATCTCCCCAACTCAGTTCCATAGATATAAAAGGTCATTAGCGCAGGTAAATATCCAGACAAATTTATCTTTGTATTCGTAGAGCAATGCCTACACATTCCCTGAGGTCCCCAGATATGTTTAACGGAAGACCTAAATTTTATATATATATATATATATATATATATATATATATATATATATATATATATATATATATATATACAAACTGAACGAACATTGTAAATTCTCAGAGCGATTTCGTCAATCCATGTCTAGAAATGATTGCACAGCAATTTGCCCTTTTAGAAAAAAAAATACCCCGGTGCCTTTTATAAACTACTCAATTCATCTTCTGTTACCATGGTAACCACTTTTTCTCTAAATTTCTGATTGGTGGAATTTATGTAATAAATGCTAACGCCCATTTTATTTCTCTATATTTCAACCGATATATTCAGCAAATTATTTATTCATTAATTTGCATTCATTACTTTTCATTCGTTAACACAAATTAGTTTTCAATTACTCATTTAGTTAATTATTTTCCATCACTCACGCTCAACCTAGTTCTTAAGTCAATCATAAGCGTTGAGTCTCAAAGCCATTGTTCTTTTACAAGTGATTTTATCAAGTTGATAGTTTTAAGAGTTTAATTTTACAATTAACTACTAAATTCAGAAGACGAAATTATCTCCCTCGTTCGAGAGGGATGATCATCAACTAGGCCTCAGAAGAAGCAGCGAACGCCAAAGACAATTCATAACAACCTCACAAGCCAGCGGTTCTTAAACGCTACGCTCCCACCTTTGCCCAGAAAATACCCCTGTCGTAGAGTCGAACGTCGATGCTAGCTGATGATTGACTCTGTGGTGACGCGGGAAGGAAGCACGCCAGAAATTGGCGGGGGCCGGGGGTATATAGATCCCAGTGCGCGGGTTATTTAAGCAAAATCGAGTGCGGTTGGCCTAAATAATCAATTCTTAGAGGTTGTGGATTTAGAGAAACTGATTGTAGAAAAATAACTTTACTATATACAAAGAAAATATTATTAGCAAAAGTAAATTAATGACAATAAATAAAATGAGACACGGGGTACCAAACAAGGGGGGGGGATACAAATGACTCGACGGGGACGAGAGTCCGAGAGAGGATGTACGGTGATTGCCTTCAGGGAAAGGGGTAGAGTGCAAATAACCGGAAGACTCATGTAAAGCCTAATTAACCGGAGGCTTTGGAGACGACGAAGAAGCGAGGCGCTGCAAAGCTCCACTTGAAACATTCCTTCTTCTTTAACCTCGCTGAGAAATGTACGAGGAAGTACTCCAGACGAGAACCAAACGATACCCGAGTGATAGATGCCTGTCCGTGTCTTTCTTCTATCGGGCAGGAACTCTGGCCTTAGATATGAGCGAGGCCGGGTAGAGAGGTGACGCGTCGCGTTCGTAGCTGGAAGCTGTTGGGAGGCAGAGCAGGGCGCACGAGACTGTACGTGGCTATTAACCAAGACGAGGCTGTATGGTATTAATTTCTCAAAGCTTTTCCCGAATTATTTATACTGCCTCGGCGGAAGCGGGTCGCCAGAGGCCGCCAAAAGGGGGACAGGGATCTCATTAGACTTGGCGCGCCAGGGGGGGGAGGGGATATTCTGGCGAGCATCACAGGCTTGCGCGAAAGTCCTCGACGCTGTAGGTCTAGCGCCGATCAGGCGATGCGACGGAGGGGAAGGGGGTAACCCAATACGGATCACACGGCCGCGCGAAGTTCTCGCTCTTCGCCTGGGGCTGTCTGGGCGTGCAGGTGCATCTTTTCTCATGCGCTACGGGTAGATATTTGGATCTATGGGGTGGGGGGGGTAACCTTCTCTCTCTGACAATCTTCATCCATCCCGTGGACCACCTGAAGAAACTAAGGGATACTTTTGGCAATAGTATCAATCATAGTTTCCTTAGAGAGTCGTTTGTACGGCAGATCCCTACACAAATCCAACAAGCTCTGTAAATTATTTGTACCAGACTCTCCTTCACCAACTAGCAACAGCAGCAGTTCTCCCGTCATCGAAAGAGGCAACCACAGAGAAATCACCTCCATTGAGAAGAGACATATTGAGGAATTTCAAGCTGCAGTGGCCTCCTTGATGATAGAAATCGATGCCATCACAAAAAGATTGTGAATGTTCAAGATTACCAGTTCCCGTCACGCAAATGGGCCTAAACACCACGCAGGAGTGCCAAAGATCTCTATGATGGAGTTTGTTGGTACCGTCAGGAAAATGTGGCTCAAGCTCAGCAGTGCCGTTCTGGTCACAAAGGAGACACCACGCATTGAGGATACTCCATAACAAGGTAGTAATACATACATAAGTAATGTGCCCTCAACTGTCTCCACAAATGCCTGCTTGCACATTATCTACCACATAAAAAGCAGAAAATATAGAATCGACACAGAATCGGTTATTTCCAATATACCCACGACGGCAGAAGTTAGAGATTAAGAATAAGTGTGTGTAGGCCTCTTCTACGGGTGCCTCGAAAAAAATTATGGTGTAAGAATTTTGACTCTCTCCCTCAATAATAGTGACGACGCTAGTGAAACGGGAAATTCAACCATCTCTCCAATTCTTTCATCATATCATCACAGAAGGACCTCCAGTAACGTTCAGAACAGATAAGTTTTCGTCTAATTTGCTTAAGGGAAAGAAAAGTATAATAGGATCATTGTTGCATGAAGGAAAAAACATCCTTCGAAGTCAGCTTTACATCCCTCTTTAACAAAATTTTTAAAAATTATATAAATCATACAGTCATTGGCGATTATTATTATTAAATTATATAACAGTTAAATGTAGGTATCCCCATCCTTTTCCACGCTGATTAAGGAGAAACATTGTATAGTTGTACGAAATTATTTTCAAAAATAGACTTGAGAGACGCATTTTTTAAATATGTATACCTCAGTTGTTCTGAAATAGTCCACAATCATTCCAGAGCTTCATCGACCATGCCTTACGAGGGTTATAATTTACTTTTGCATATTTAAACGACTTTTGGGTGGCCATTAAAGATGCAGAAGAAAATAAACAGCACAAAAAACAACTTTTCACCCGAATGCGAATGCACGAATTGCAGATCAATTTGCAAAAATGTGGTGTTTTTTTGTTGATTCAGATTACTATAAATGTATATCCTCAAACAGCATTAAAATCACAGAGATCAGTGAATTTCCGTACCCTCAGACTTCGAAATAAAGAAAAAGAATTTCTAGGACTGATCAACTTCCACGGACGGTTTGTGAAAAACGCCGTAACTGCCCTTCTCCCATTAACTAGACTTAAAAGGCATGAAAAGAACGAACTCACTCCATTTAAAAATGGGAGGACTGTAGAAAAATCAAAAGACAGCAGAAGCTATTCGTTTAGGCACCAAAACATGTTCTCCTTTGACTCACAACTGACTCTTCAAACATGTTGAAGGAATGGAATGCCATGTACGTACAGATTATCGTGCAATATTGGATGCAATTCGTTCCCACGCACCAAATCATTCACCAAGAGATGCACGCGTCCTTGAATAGATAAGCCATTTCAATAAAGTCATGACAGATTTCAGCTAAGGAAAATCCGAGCGACCCTTTCCAGAGCTTCAATTACCACAGAGGATGCGCAACTCTCCCCTCTCTAAATTGAGCCATCCTGCGGTGCACAAAGTGAAAACCCTACCCTTTCAGCCAAACTAATTTTACCAGCTAATCTAACCTTTGCAACGCTGGAATAGGAAGTCATTGTCAATACACAACGCACATATGAGAAATTTATTAATTTACAACAGGATTCTTAAAATTCGCTTAATCTACACAACATAACTCTGCTCTCCTTTCATACCGCTATTATATGAGACTTTTCACAAGGTTTAGTGAGATCATAACTCACCTCTCAACTTCGCAAGCTGGTATTCGACCAGTTGCTCAATTTTGATCATTTAGGAGCCCGCTCGACTATAAAGTTGATCTCGGACAATTTTGTCTAGGAAAGGCATACATAGGCAATTTCTTGTTTGAGTTCTAAGTTGTTCCTCAAGCTACAAAGCAAAAGTACACATAACCCCCCCCCCCTCATTTACACAATTTATAGCTCCCAACGACAGGTTCCGCTGTCTCTGTTGACATAGGATTTATGTACTTACTCACAGTCATTTGTAGATACACTAAATGGGTGAAAACCTTCCTCATGTGAGATATGAGGTTAGAGTCTATCACAAAAGCCTTCTTCATTGGCTTCATACTGCGATTTAACGACAGGGCACAGGGTACAAAAGTCATAGAGTCACATAGAAAGTGGCTATGCGAATTTTAATCCATTCTTCAAAGAGAACTTGTTCCAGCACTTTCAGAGATGATGGCAGCGAAGAGCAGATCCTTACTTGTTGCTCGAAAATGCGCTAGAGATGTTCGATTATGTTAAGACCTGCTGATTGTTGGGGCCAACCCAACTGCTCCACACCACTGCTGTGTTCTTTGTGCCAGTTTTTAACAATTTTAGCTGTTTAAATCGGCGCATCCTCGTCTTTGAAAGGTGGCAGATTAATTGAGAAGCAGTGTTGTAACATTGACTGAATTTGGTCAACACAAATTGACAAATACTCTTTATAAACAACCCTACCATTTAGTGATATCACAGGGCTAAGAGAATTCCATATATCCACCCAAAGCACTAATAAAAAAGTTAAAATGGCTAACAAATGAGGGTATTTTGGCTCAATGAAGAAATAGGAGAGAGGCAGGGATAGCGTAAGAGATAAGGGAGATAAACACCCCCAACGTAAGTCTCGTCACCATAAATACTCAAACCTACATACAAAGGCGAAATGGTATAAAGAGCACAAATACTTGAAGGTGCAAACAAAACTGAAATTAAACTCAGGGAGGGAGGGGGGCAGAGGAATGGAATATTTACACAAGCCTCCTCAGTTTCAGACCAACAGTAAACATAGTAAAATTGAATTGGCGCAAATACACATCATTCTATCAACCACCGACAAGCTCCTGTCAATAATTAATCACTCACTCACATTACAATCTACCCCCTCCCCGCCCCTGCTCCTTTCAAACTTTTCAGAAATTCTCTCATCACCACTTCCCAAAACCACTATCCCATACACTCGTAGCTGAACAGTAAATAAAAGCGATTACTCACTCCTGTTCATGGGATTGCTCACACATACACCCCAGGGGATTAGAAGGGAGTGAAGGATCTGTGTAGAATAAACAAGGGAATAAAAACAGAATTGTAAGAAAAAATAAACCAGCATAAAAAAATCAATATACAGAAATATGGTAAGTGTGGGATTTGGAATGGCAAGAAATGAACATCCAAATTATAACTGGTGTTCGTATTCTTGACTCGGTACGTTTTAAGAGACCAGGTGTAAGGGGTCTGCGCCTCTTAATGAACATTAATAGACTCCCATTATAAAGGGATTCCTCCTAGTGGAAGACGATTACAGGCACGAATGAACTCCACTGATAGCAATTGCAACACCTTTATTAAGTGCAGGTGCGCTCATTCAAGCCCAGATTACAGCGAATCAGATTCTAAACACGTTATGCACACGAATTAAAATTCACTATGAAAAACTTGACCCCAAAGCTTAATTTTCACTAAAGCGGGGTATCTGTATTTTTAGTATTGCATAAAACCTTAAAGACATATGTTAATAAAAATGAGATTTCTCGGAATTCTTCCCTTTTTTTCTCCTTGTCGAAGATTTCACGTACACGAAGAAAAGTTTAGGAATTTCAGTGTGCTGAAATTTGATAATTTCCTTTTGATTATTATTTTTATCTAGTAAATCAATCAAGATTATTAAACATTAATAAATCAAATAATTGGATAATTTTAGATAATTAATAATATACCCATGAGGCTATACAATGGTTTAGAAGATAGGGGTAAACTAATGCCTACGTTAATTATAAGAGCATCCATATTGACTACAGATTACTGGAGCACATCCATTATCTTCATTAGGATGTAAATTGACGCCTAAATCATGTCAATGCGTGTTTACTTCTCGTTGACATCGTCTTCCATTCGTATTAAATTTATATTTATATTATTGTGTATTTTTAAAAATCTACTTCAATTCGTGCTCAAAATTGAACACTCAGTAACGCTCTTAAGTCGATGTCACTTCTTTTTCCATTGTTGATGAAGTCAGGTTGCCATTTTCGAATAACTCGTTGGGAGGGGGGCATAATAAAACTTATAGTCCTGTTTACTTCCAACCAGCGAGCACCCATTCTGCGTCAGGGGAGTGTAGGAATGATAACGACTTCGAGTGGTTCTGGAACAGAAGATTGATGTGTTGTGTATAAAGGAAGAAAGATGGAAGAGACACGGGTGTTGCAATATGTTATGCGTGTTATGGCGTGTGTGGATAAAGCTGCCTACGGTGAAGTGTAAGATTTGGCGCCCCGCCAAACAACTGGTGATTGGCTCCCTAAGAACGAAATTGTTATGTCCGTTCTAGCTCCCTATTATTATCATTATTATTATTATATTCATTCCCACCTGAATCGCAATTATTCATAAAACGGTACGAATAAACTATTTGTGAACCAAATATTTAGCCGTACCCGAGTCTTAAAAAGGACAATTTGTCCCGCAACGGACAAATCTGATACCATGCCTTCATGTGTGACGTCATACTCATTCACTCATACAACATATCACTCTTCTGTTCCAGAATCACTCGAAGGGGTTTCCATCTTGTTATTTTTTGACAAAATTATATAAAATGGTGTTTTGACTAGTTTATTTATTTGAAGCAAATACTAACGAGAGAATCTCCGTAAGAAAGTTTGTAAGGGGATATCCTTAAAGAAAGTGTCAAAGATAAAGGAAGATACGCATACAGCCTTAGGTCCGCCTGCGGACGTTGGGGCCAGAGGAAGAAGGGGTAGATTTGGTAGTCTGGGGTAGTTAGATTAGGAATATTCGATTAGGTTTAGTTTTAGGTTTAGATTAGATCAGATTAGGTAAGTTGGTCAAGTTAGCTTGGGTTTGGTTAGATTAGCTAGGTTAATTAGGTTGTTAGGTCAGTTGGTTGAGGTTAATAAAGTTAGCTTAAGTAAACTTACATAATTCAATATTTTGTAAACTTAAAACTACAATTATAAGATTTAAAGAATTATTACATTAATCATCCCTAGAAAATTACATATATATAAAATAAATACAGGCTTAAATTAAGAGCGTAGGTGTGAAATAGCTCGCGAATGAATATGAAGTCATACAGGCAAGGTTAGCAGATTTGCCTGTTTTCGGACAAATTGTTCTTTAGAGGACAATTTCCGTAAAGTGAAATAACGAACATTTTTTTTAAACCACTAGAAACGAGATATTCATAGGCGGAACATTAGAAATATTTTAAGGAGTATGTCTTCGTGCTGTACAACAAACCTGTAGAGTAGGGGTTAGGAACCCCTGGCCCGCGCTTAAATCTGAACCCGGCCAAGTCCAGCTGACAAATTTTCTCCCAGTTGAACATAGACAAGAATCAGTTGTCTGCTCGGCTCGTAGGCAATAATCTTGTAAATCAACTCAGAATTGCCTCATCTTGAGTCTCAGCTAACATCTCTAAGCTTTGCAATAGGAAGCAGAAACAATCCTCTAATCAAAATGCTAAGTAATAAAATGCTAAGTAATAAAAAGACACTATTCGGTGTCTTTGATCTTTTTGTAATTAAAATTTAGACATATCAGATTAATTACCTTTAGTAAATTATAATTAGGGTTACTTAGTTTGAGGGAGTACATATCTATAAATTTGTAATAGTGAAGGTTCATTAGTTATACCTGTACAGGTTATTATACACTTACAATTCGCCCTTGCTACTGAAAAGGTCCCCATCCTTGCTCTGAAGTATTTTGCGCCTTTTCTATTTATGTATGATGGGTAAGAAGCTCATATTAATAGAGACTCTTTCACAACACTTTGTAAATGATTTATTTAACCTTTATAAATGATCTAAACAAGTAAATTGGGACTACATTATTTTTTATCGGAAAAATTGGCGAAAAGTTTTAACTTCTATTAGGCCAATTTTTGTCCCAGTGGAGAAATTAGGCTTTCCTTTTTAATTTGAGGAGTTTGGGAAATTTTGAGGAAATCATGGGATTGTAATGATCCCATCTACGGGACTAGTAACAAAAATCCCTTTTTATATAATTTGCTAGCTAATGAGCCCAAACAAACACCAGGCTTTAGCTTAAATAGTTTAGCCGTGAGGATTTTTTAAAATCTTTTATTCAAAAGAACGTAAAAATATTGTTTAGAATCCCGTAGACTTTCCTCCCAAAAGCTCAGAGATTCGAGAGAATAATCATTTTTTTTTTTTCATTTAAAAAATCATTAAAACTAGCTATTAATCTCAACACCTTCACTCTTAATAATACCAGGCAGTGAATGGCTTTGCGACTCCCCCCCTACGGGGAGAGCTTGCGCTTCGCTACTAAAATTAAAATTTAAAATCTATAAAAGAGCAACTATGGTTAATTTTTTATAAATTTTAGAAATCTTAGGCCATATACTAATCGCACAAATTATGAAAATTGATAAATGAACGATAGATGAACGAAATTTGTAATTTAAGATCCACTATGTAGATTAATTCGAGTATATGGTCGTATTTGTGATTTTTGCCAAATAAATAAAACTCCTATCCAACGAATTGATCTCAAGAATAGAATCGGTTAGGGTGAAATTTCGCTGCAATTTTCTCTTGAACTTGAGTAAATCGACCGCTTTTAAATTAAACCCCCAAATATCAAACTTATGCCAAGTTGAGGGATGAAACTTAAAAAATAGGAAAGCGCCATATACGATTTGAAAGGAATTAATACTAAATATAATAATATAAAAACAATGTCCCTGCCCACCACCATTGTTACTGACAGTGGTGTTGTGCAAACGTAGTAAAGCAAAGAAACACGTAAAAGAATTAGGCATTTGTTTTTATATTGTAGGGACTACATTTGGTTGCGTGAGTAACGTTAGTTTTTTTTTCTTTAGTACGTTTCTACAACAAACGAGAACCTGTTTATTTTATTGTGATATCAAATAAGTGTAAAAAACATCTTTATGTTGTTCATTTTGGGATTATACGCATCAATGAATTTTGTGGGCACTTTGTTATAAATATCTCTAATGCGGGCAAATTTCTAATTATGATGTTATGACGAAAAATAGATTAGCCTCATGTTGGGAGAGACATTGTGAGTTGGAATCACATTATATTGTATTATATCATTTGAAGTGATTTTTTTCCTTGATTAAAATATGATGTGGACATTTAATATGAATCGATTTTAAAGAAAATATGATTTATTTAAATAGCATTCGGGGGTGAGGCTTATATGTACGAAGTCAAGGAACGCGGTAGAAAAACTAGAGGCCAAACGACATTTAGCAATTCCAATCTAATGGTAGGCTTTCGAATTACATAGGAATATTACGAGTTTATTGAAGAATTGTGCGATATGGGGAGTGCAACCCCACTTAGAAATTAAATTTAAAATTATTGCAATAGCCTCACAAAAAAAGCACTTTGGGGGAATATGCCCCCCCCAAAAAATTGTCTACATTAAAAAAATTGTTTTTAAATATATATATATATATATATATATATATATATATATATATATATATATATATATATATAGTGGGTGCAATAAATATCCGATACATGGTCAAATGTTTATTAACCATAGTTACAGCAAAGTAATCGAAAATTGAACATCTTATGTATTTTGTACGTTGAATACAAATTCGGTATTAGAATACAAAATTAGTAAAGAATTGATATCATATCGACAAAAGTGTTAAATTATCGCCTCAAAAAGTATCCAACACACCCACAAAATTAGTTTTATAGCGATAATAAATATTTCTCGAGCATTCGAGAGTGGTTTACATTACAGGAATACTGTAGAACTTTCTAGAAAAATAATCTACTTCGTCCACGTGAAACAGCGGACCTCAGTCAGTGTCTGAGAGCTGCATGAGAAGGAGGTCATTGTTTAACACTCTAATTATAATATAGCGAAGACTAAAGAATGCCAAAAAGTAGCTTAGAATTAATTGTTCAGTTACATAAAACTGGTTTGGGCTATAGAAAAATTTCATCTATGCTAAAAATACCAATCTCAACCATTTGTGACACGATTCGCCGGTTCACGTCACATCAGTCCACTGCAAGTCTACCACGTTCAGGGCGTCCATCTAAAATTTAAAACCGTGCGGCTAAACATATAGTTCGTAAAGTAAAGAAGAATCCTTGAGTGACTCGATCTGAACTTCAGAAATATGTGAAAGCACTTGGGACAAATGTATGCAAAAATGCAATTAGAGCAGTTCTTAGGAACGAGGGATTCCATTCTCGCGCACCAAGAAAGACACCTTTGTTGAAACCACTTCATGTCAGAAATCGTCTAAATTTTGCCAAGGAACATTTAGAGAAGCCTGCAAGTTTTGGGTACGCTGTGCTATGGTCTGACGAGACGAAGATTGAGTTATTTGGGCGGAATAGTGTTAGTCACCTTTGGAGTCAGAAAAAATCAGCGCATAATCCTAAAAATACAATCCGAACAGTGAAGTTTGGAGGAAACAGCATAATGGTATGGGGCTGCTTCCCCTCTGCAGGTCATGAAAGACTCCATATTATTAAAGGGAAAATCAATGCTCAGATAAATCGCATGATTCTGGATGATAATCTCTTACAGTCTGCAGACGACTTGAAGTGGCCAAGAGGATGGACATTCCAGCAGGACAACGATCCAAATCATCCAGCCAAGGGTACTGCAGCGTGGTTTCAGCAGAAGAAAATAAAGGTTATGGGATGGCTAAGATTCAGAAAAGGGACCCAAGAAATCTAACAAATTTAAAAAGAATATGCCAAGAAGAATAGGCCAAGATACCTACAAATATTTGTACGAACCTCATAAGTAAATATACCAAACAGTTGGAAGCTGTACTAGCGACGAAAAGTCATATCACCTAATACTAACTGGTTTTCATAGATGTATCGGATACTTTTTTAAACGTTCGTTTGATATTTTTGCCGTAATCATAGTAATGTTTTACTATTTTTGCAATATGATACCAATTTGTATTCAACGTACAAAATACATAAGATGTTCAATTTTCGATTACTTTGCTGTTGTGTAACTATGGTAAATAATCATTTGACCATGTATCGGATATTTATTGCACTCACTGTATATATATATATATATATATATATATATATATATATATATATATATATATATGAGAATTATTCAAAAAATTCGGGGGTGAGCATAATTCCAAAAAATTAACCTTCGTTTTATATCGTTTCCTAGGTGGAGACAAAAACGAATATTTCAATACTTAATTATGATGTTAAAACTTCGGCAAGGAGAAAGAAAAGTGGATTCTGACCCCTTTTTCTTTTAGTATTTAGTGGAAAACAACTTTATCATCATTTATAACATCAGAGAACCTAATCTAACCTAGGTTTGGATAAGTTGGGTACTCTGATTTTATGAATGATGTTAAAGTTGTTTTCCACTAAATACTAAAAATTGTTTTATTCTCATTATTTAGTTTCAACATGAATTTTTTGCTAAAAAACTTGCAAATCAATTTATATTTCAATGTAACCCTTCCCTCTTACACTAAAAGTATAGTTCAAAAAAGTTGGTAGATCAAAAAAATTTGGCAAATCACGTATTGGAAGAGCAGCGAAGATTTTATCGTACAAAATTACTCAAACATGGAATAATTTACCTTCGCATATCGTTGAAACGACCTCTTTCAATATGTAGGTATATTAAAATTAGAATTGGTTAATATTCCTTTAAGATATAAAATAACTATAATGAGTAAGACTGCGCATAAATGATGTATTATTATTTTCCGACCCCTCTTATCTCTCTCCTCCATTCTTTTCCTTTCTTGCACTGGCCTCGACTGAATCTTGGCATGTTTGCCGGTCTGAATATCTGCAATCGAAAGAAGGAAGAAGTCGATATCGGCGAATCAACCTAAATGGAAAGCTTTTATAGCAAACTCATAACCATTATGTCCAATTTCTCACACCGGACTAGGATTAAATTAATTGCAACTATCGTGTACCATGTGTGGCCTAATTCGTAGCCAACGCATCTATCGCTTGTAATTGAATCGAAACTTCCTGAGTGCCACTCCGAGGTTTAAATGCCGCTCTTCCTTACCGCCTCCTAGTGACGGGATTCTTCGAACTCAAAACTTTAAAAGGAGAAGTAAAGTCTTTCAGGAGATTCGGTATCGACAATGTCAAGAAAACTGAAACAAATGTGGCTTCGAATCGATGGCAAACTTCTCTTTAATTTGTTTTTATTTCAAAACTACGCATAATCAACACTCCTTTGGGACGTAACTTGAGCCAAACTTACTAACAAGTACAGCCTAGTAATCACAAGAACTCCTAATACTCATCGTAATTTGGATTTATTTCGGACTATTGGCTACCTGGTGTTGTTTTTTATGAAATTAGGTTTGTTTCTAATGCGACTGTCTCAGCATTAATAGATTGTAAGGTTGTGATTTAATGCCTTGCTCTCAGCATTGAGGGATGATAACATTTGCTTCCAAAGCTTCATTTTTAGTATTCAGTGGTAATAAAGTTTGCTTTTAAAGTTCCGGTCGCTGCACTCTAGAATGATAAAGTATACTTCCAATGCGTCGGTCTCAGCATTCATGGATGAGAAGGCCTGCTTCCAATGCCTTGGTCTAGACATTTAGATGTTATAAGGGTCGCTCCCAATTTATTGGTCTCAGCATTCAAGGATGGTAAAGTACGATTCCAATGTGTCGATCTCATCATTCAAAGATGATAAGATTTGTGCTAAATGCTAGGGTTTCGCTATCACCATTCGGGTGTTATAAAGGTCGCTTCCAATGCATTGGTCTCAGCATTAAAGATTGATCAATTTGCTTGCAATACATTGGTCTGAGCATTCATAGATTATATGAGTGTCAGAGATCAGAGAGAAAGGGAGAGAGAAGAGAGGAAGATGCGCGCTGCCGCATCTTCAATAGAGAGAGAGAGACAACAGACACCTAAGCGACCCTTTTTGTCTGCGCTAATGAGAGTGAGAAATCATGAGATGCCGTGGTGGCCGAAAGCCCACCGTCGTTGAAAGACGCGACAAGCTTGATAGCCCGAAAAGGTTTCAGTGGGAGTTGGACAAAGTTTCGCATCGCCGGCTTAGGAATCTCCTCGCGATCGTACTAATAGGGTGATACTACTCTCGCCTGCTGATACGTCGGGCCCTGAAACCTTCCCCTTTGGACGGAAGGGAGAAAACCCCATTTGACCCCACTATAAATCCTCCGGCGTCAGAGTTAGATGGCAGTATCCGCCGTCTTCCCACCCTGTCAGTAGCCTCTGCCCGCTTCACGTCAGTACCCACTATTCGCGTCCCGTTGGATTCTGCATAATTCTCGTAAAACCCCTCAAGTTACAGGTATTCTCGTTTAATTCGTGTAAGTCTACCCCATACTCGTTCTACCCGCTCATCGAACGTAACGTGCCGAGTCTCGATTCGAGTTTAAACTCGAAGCCAAGACCTAAGTTCATCCCGTTATTAGTCATCGCCAAGAGACTATTATTTCAACTTTGCACCGAGGCAAGATTACTCCCTCGGACCAAATCTCCGAGGTAATAGCAACGCGCAACTCTCCTGTGCAAGTGCTCTCTCTACCCACCCCCCAGTGTAAGCCTCCATCGTAGGCTTCGTATACGCTCAAGGTCATTCGAGTGACCCTCGGTCAATATTGTTCGTTTGTTTTTACGGCGACCGTCCCCGCCCAGTTTCCCCCTTTTTTAGCCGTTGAGACTTGTTTACTTCTAATGTGTATATAGCTTATTTTAAAACCATTTTAACTTTGTAAAAGAATATTAATTTGCATATTAGTACAGTATTTTTGTACCCGTTTTTCTATTGTCCCGGAATCCCCAAGATAGTCGACTGTTTGGTAAACCTTCATTTAGTTAATTCGCACTTAGTTTGTATTATAAACCTCCTACACACATTGCCGTTCGACCTCGGCTAAGAAACACAGAAAGGATTAACTTGATCCTATTCTACGACAATGACTCACCTCCTATGCATCGGTGTCAGTATTCAGGGATGATAAGGTTTGTTACCAATGCTTTAGTTATAGTAATGAGTGATAATGAAGTTTGCTGGTATTTATTGAGTCGCAAGATTTCGAGATTATAAGTTTTTCTAGAAACATGAGTAAGATATACATGCGCACATAAGGGGAAGTACACAAAAACTAAGTACTTACAGTATATTTACAAATTCACGCTCGCCCTTTCGAAACACATAAACACATAAACACATACACCACACGCAGTGATAGAAGACACAATACTATTATATTAAAACGGCCATAGAACCCACATACGTATACAATAGACGCACAGCTATACAACATATATGTACACATATGTGTATATCAGCCCCTCGTTAAAGCACGTACGCTACCTATATACCCCATGCGCAGGCGTCGTGATTACCTCAGATTACACTCACGATCAGTTTTCTTTTTTTCTGGAAATCGGGTACAGTGTCGTTGGGGGAGGGGGGGGGCATTTTTCGTAAAATGGTCAATCATGAAACAGTGAAAAAAAGGAAGCGAACCAAATAATCACTAAGAAAAGGAAGGAAAAAAAGAAGCTCAAAGACTGAAACACATAAAACAAAACAATGGGATTTGGTGGAAGATAAAATGGGTTAAATTGAAATTTGAGAAACTATTAAATTCAGAGATTTTTCGATTAATGGGAAATTTCTCGGGAATTTTAAGGTTTCGAATTGATAACTGATCACACATTATCTCCCCGGAATTGGGACGGTGAGTACTCTCTCAGTGAGCGCGTAGCAAGCTTGAGTACTCAAGTGATCACCAAGGTATCACTGAATATTCAAGTGATCACAATGGATCACCGTGTAATCAAGAGATCATCAATGGTTTAATGAATATGCAGGTGATTACTAAGGGATCACTAAGTTCTTTAGTGATTACCATGTACTCATTTTGTGATCACGATATGAAGAAAAAAGTGAAAGGGGTGATAATAGCGAAATAGATTCAACCATAACACAAAACGTCACCCCTTTCCTCGCCTTAAAGGGTGTAGAAAAGAGTACTTACAAGGACAAAAGAAGAGTAAAATTAATCATGCACACTGATGAACGCATACTTAAACACCTGCACACAACCACACACTTACTATCTACTGCAGTTGTGGTCTACAGACATCTTTCCATGCTAGTTTAGAGAAGGGAGTGAGAAAGCGTGCGTATGTGCAGCTGTGCATATGTGTTTTTTTATGCATCCCTAGCGAGTGGGTGCTATGTTGATGAACATCGTGATTTTGGTTATTATAGATGTTACACATTATGTAGTAGTACACGTAAGCACACAGAAGGGACTGAAGGCATTACAAAATTTACAAATACAAATGTTCACACAGTCACACACGCATTGACAGGAATACCAGAACAACCCCATTGACACATACTTAAATGCACAATGTAATAAAATCCCACTTAAGGACATACATACATAAGTCCTTTGGTCAAAGTTATTCCACGGCGATTACGAATGGGGGACAGCGTATATATTTTGTACCGTTTTATCCCTTCTTTTCGTCACTTTTATTTTTTCTTCTCTATTTATGCCTTTATTATGTCACCTCTGTCAGTTTATATCCATAGTGGGACCCCTAGAATGGGACGGAGACCTAGGTCCGTACATCTAAGCGCATGAGTGTTTTTCGTAAAATCCACGAATCGTTCTTTCCAGTGCCTCTTAATGATAGGTGAAATATTTTGTCTCCCGAAATGAGTTCAGAGATATTTTAGGTCATTGACGCGGAGCCAACAGTAAAATAATTCTGTTTTGTTTTGTTTTTTTACGCCATAAAGTATTAACACGGCGCTGTCACGAGATCTTCTTTAGGATTTATCGGTGTGATAAATAAACATCTGCATCATGTAAGTCTATCTGCTCGTTAACCAATTGTTGATAGAACTAATGGGCACGCCATTTGTAATGAAATACTCAGCCCTCTTTTTCTAAACTCCCTAATTCATTTTATAAAGCAATTGTCATCACCTCATTTTGTCTTTGTATATTTAAAGCCATGTTCAAAGCAATTATGATGATTAAGTATTCTCCATTCATTCTCTCTCTATTGATTCATTGTTCACTACTCACACTTAACCTCATTTCTCAGTTCAATTCAGACAATTATAAGCGTTGATTCTCCATTGTCAGTGTTGTCTTGTTTAGAAAATTCAGACAAGTTAACAAATTCAGGTCTATTTTTCTCCACATTTCAAATTAAGAAAAACACTCCGTCTTTACCAGAATTTTATTATTACACATAAAATCTTCTAACCAGGACTGTCGAATTGGTTCAATCATTGAACACTTTGCTTGGAAGGTTAGCACAGAGTTATAAACAAGACGATGATCGTTAAGTAAGTGGGATTGCGAAATCTTGGAACTGAGTGTGGAGTGACTTCCTAGCTAACGGATAAGGGAGGTGCTGAGAGTAACTAATTAAATGCAGACAATGTGAATAACAGTAATGATAATGAAGCGTTAATTAATAAATAGTTTTTGATTCAATTTTTGTATAACATTGATGAAAGCTAGATCTAGGGGAAAAGGTGAAGGCCCTGCGGTCACTATTTACCAATCAAAGGAGGGGATTTGTTGTGGGCGTGTGTTGGTAGTCTGTGAGGCGTTGATTGGCCGAAAAAAAGAATTATATCAATAAATTGTCACGTAGGGTTTTATGGGTACAAATTGGATGTATGTAATTTGATCAGACCCTAAAGCTTAATTAGATAAGAAAGGACGGAGTAATATATACTGTTTGACTTAGGTGTGTTAATTTGATCGCGTTTCATGTTTTTTTGATAAATGGAAGATAGTACTTGTTTGCTACCTTGTCTTGTTATTCAGTGAAATTTGATTTGCTTTTAAGGCTTCTCGCAGAGAACTTGAATATAACGTTGAATATACGTTGTGTGATTTAGGAAGCTGTGTATCATTTTCCGGGCAAACGGTAAAAAATTACAAAAAATGGGTGCTATTTTTGCATTATTATCTTAACATGAGAATATTTGTTTGAACCAATCAGGCGAGATAAAATTTATGAATATTATTAAATAATGTTTAGATTAGTGAACTATAAAATAAAATTAAAAGACAGCCAAGGAATCATCAGAGAAGAGTAACAAGAAGTTGAAGAGATCCTAAGAAAACATTGGAGGAACATATTTAGCTTAGCATCAGCGATGAAGATAATTGCAATTTAGACACTGAATTTGAACAACGCATTTTTGATCAAATAAACGAAAACCTGGATAGAACGCACCCAGCACATCAGATAGAGGAACACAGACAAGCTATTGACGGTAATGAAGCAACCTTTACCACAGAAGAACTAGAAAACGCACTTAAGTCATTTTGATTCGACTGAAAGTGCCCGGTACCACAGGGCTCAGACAAATTAACTTTATTAAAGCGCCAGACCATGTGATCCAGGGATTAAAGAACATATTTACCGCATGCCTGAATAGAGGTTACTACCATAACCAACGCAAGGCAGCAAAAATTAACTTAATTCCGAAACCAGGAAAACATCCGAATGTAAAAGACAACTATAGACCGATTTCACTTTTGGAATTCGGAGGGAAAGTACTGGAGAAATATTAAATAGAAGACTGATGGAAAACCTTGAAGAAAACGACCTATACAACGATCAACAATACGGATTTCAGAAAACTCGGAGTAGAGAAAGGGAATTAAGCATTATCGCAGAAAAGATATCGCAAGTAAAAAGGAAAAAGAACTATATAGATATAGTACTCGTATGTAGAGACGTCTCATAGGCCTTCGACAAAGTTTGGCTCAAAGAGATGCAATATAAGATCATGCAACTGATTTTAAGTGAAAGCTTAGAGGATCTTATGCGTATATTTAAAGGGAAGAACAGCATATGTCAGCATAGGAAAGACAAAGGGCCCAATATTCGAATTAAGAGCAGCGTTGTCTCAAGGCGGGTGTTTAAGTCCCACCCTCTACTGAATTTATACGGCAGATAACCCGCCACCAAACAATTATTCGGTATTAATATATAGTAGGCGGATGAGATGACTCATCTGATAGAAATTCCATATCAAAATGCCCCATTGCAAGCCGGAATGACAACGAAAGAAGTTAGAATAATAAATAAATACAAAATAAAATGGAAGATACAAACAAACATACACAAATTTAGGAGAGTACCTATAAGAAGACGCTTACCAGCAGATGTGGTAATCGAACGACCCTGATACCCTTACTCAACCGAATGTATTGTATAAAAAAGCAGTACCTGCCCTAACTTTAATGTATATATTCAAAGAACTAAGTAGAAAACCAAAAGCAGTTATATAATGCAATAATGCAATCAGTACTGCAATATCCAGCTGCAGTATTGCACGACATACCAAAAAT
Organism: Ceratothoa steindachneri; assembly: GCA_963969495.1. Lineage (NCBI taxonomy): Eukaryota > Metazoa > Arthropoda > Malacostraca > Isopoda > Cymothoidae > Ceratothoa > Ceratothoa steindachneri. Next base: position 48,648,291 of record OZ018325.1, read on the forward strand.
TAAAAATAAATAAAATTCTACAGAAGTATAACTTATTACAATCACAAGAAAAATCGAAAGAAGAAAGAATAGACCTACATAAAAGTATCAACATGCAAGAAATAAACAAGATATTAGAGAACAGGCCACGCGAGATGAAAGAGAAAATGTTAGATAAACTATGAGAAAATATTACTGATATACTTGAAGATAACAAAGGAAGATACTCAAGCTTCGTATACAATCTACTAAAGCAAAAAAAAAAAAACTAGGTAGAAATTTCTACATAAAATTACTTACTCAAAGGTGAAAATTATAGAGAAAAATAAGACAAGTTAAAGGACAAAAAAACTATAACTAACCGAAACTGACAATCGTATTGACGAACGGGTGGTGGAATGGTGGATACAGTTTGGGATTATAACACTAACCCATGCCCCCCCCCATTCCTTCTTTACCCGAGTTAAAAAAATACACAACAATAATTATGGCTTAAACACCTTTTAATAATGATAATTAAACGTATAACTAAATAAAACTAACTAATGACAGAAAGAGCTTGTTCACCAAGCACGAAATAGGGATGAAAAAGTTTGACACCGACTAGAAGGATTTAACAAAACGAATAAAAGAGATCAGACGAATCTCCCGTCCTCTTTTGTGATCAGAAATGATCGATCAAAGAATAAAAAAAAGGAAAACGAATAGAGAGAGAATGAAGCTTCTAGGATAAGCCCGCGGTTCGGATTCTAAGTGAATCAATAGGTCCTTCCAACCAGTCAAACTATACATAAAAAAGGACTTGGCTGGCAGAAAGCAGACTATTCCTTTTCACCTGAATTCCTGAGGCAGACCAAATATGTCACGCTTTATTACTTCGACTAATATTTACACTTTCAGACCTGTGTATTTCTCTTTTACTCTCTCATACACCGTCTTTCAGTTCTACCCGACTTCTCCGAGGACACTTGACCTCTTAGAAGTGTGTGTGTTGGGAAGGGGAGAGCTCGGCTGGCGCAAGCGCCCCTCCCCTCTCCCCGCTCCTTTAAGTGGGGAAAAGGGCGGGCAGCCAGTAGCAGTCGAGAGAGTTTTTCTCTCTTATTATCCATAAATGATCGGTAAAGGAGTCAAGGTAAACAGAGGGTGGGTTATGATGCAATGTGGTTGATATTAAGACTACGTGTGGTGAGCAAGCTGGTTTCAGGCTGAAGTTGGATGTTTATTTGTGGTCTCCTTTCCATTTTATGACGCTTCAGCCATGCGCAGTCGTCGTCGATCGCTCTCCCTGAGAATGATAGTTATTTTTCTATTTAGCATTTATCGGGTGAGTGTGGTATGATGCTTCGCAGTGTGGTGTTTGTTGACTCGGTCTCGAAGGTATGCTGTTAGCCACCGAGACAGGGTTGTTGATGTCATCCCAATATACGAGGATGTGATACATCTGGCGACTAGTCAATTTTGGTGCCATCCACGTTTAGAGAGACGGTCTGATGTTGCTGAATCGAGACTGCCGTAAATTTAGCCACGTTTGCTTAGATTTTCCAGCGTTGTTCGTATCTGGAGATCTTTTCGGCTTCGGCAGTCGTGGCTCTGGCCATAATTCTTACGGAGTTTGTCTGCCGGACCATTTTTGGGGTGACATCGTGTGTGTATTGTATGGAGATGGTGAAGAGAGTGGAGCTAAAACATCCTCCCTGTGGGACACCGGATAGGAGTTCGAAGGCCTTTCCTGTATGCTTCTCGAAGGCGATTCGCGATTCTGAATTAATGTAAGTGAGTGTGTGTGTATAGGGGGATAAATCATGTGCGAGATAGAGAGAAAGAAACAAAAGGTGGTGAAAAGAGAAAGCAGTGTAGGAGATTTGCAAAGATATGCAAGCCGGCTGGTGATCAGGCTTATTGCTTCCATTGTTTTATTGTTCGTGTATATCTTTTGTTGTTACTCTTGTTTTATAAGGCGTTCAAGCATTTTGTCTTAATATTTTAACGTTTCTTCTTTGTTTTATTCGCATTTGTTGTTTTCTTAAGGTTTAATTACTTTATTATTATTTGTAAGACAAGGGGGTTTTTTATTTGTGATATTCTGTAGTGTATGTCGGTTTTTCGTTTGTTGTCCTTTTTTTTCTTCTTTCTTCGTGTTTCTTCCTTTTGAGTTAAAATTGGTAAGGTTGTTGTCGTTTTCGGATATTCTTCCAGTTAGGTAATGGTTCCATTAATCGGTTATTTTTTTTCTTCCGGTTTTTTCACAAATTTCATCATACGTTTCTAGAACGGCGATTCATCTCCATTAGCCATAAGGCTAGCAGAAATTAGGAATAATGGATGGCTTCTGGCTCTTCTCTTATTGCTAATCATTTCCATAATTTCTTCGTTCATTTCCTGATTAACTATCACTGCATATTCCTAGCCGTTCTTCTATAACTGTGTTACTGGGTTTTATCCCGGCCTCCCTGTGCAGCTCTTCTTGACGTCTTCTTTCTCGCCTGCAGGTAAGTACTGCGATTAGTTTGGGGGGAAGGGGGAGATAGTAGGGGGGAAAGATTTATCACTGTCAATCAGCAGGGTTTGGAGAAAAAGTGTGCAACTTACAGTCAAATTCAGTGGTAGATCAAACATGGTATGGGGCTGTTTTTGTTTGGCAGGGGTTGCAAGAATGGTGGTAGTCAAAAGAAGAATGAACGACGAATTGTACAGGGAACTTTGGATAGAAACTTGTTATCTAGTGTTCTCTCCCTGAAATTGAAACCAGGATAAGCATTTCAACAAGACCCCAGGCATACAGCAGTACAAACTAAGAATTGTCTACATACAAGTAGAAATAATGTTTTGGAATGGCAAAGTCAATCTCCTGACCTGATTCGCATCGAAAATCAGTGGAAGGATTTGAGAATCAGGGTCCAAAAACGAGATACGCGTAATTTATCTGATTTGAAGTTAGTATATTGGGAGGAATGTAGCAAAATCAGCCAAAGCACCTGGAGAAAAATCGTAGGAGACTACTCAAAGCGCCTTCAAGCTGAAACTTCCAACTAGGGTTACTGCACCCAAGTACTAAACCATGTTCATATGAATTTGTTGTAAACTTTGGTGTTGTCAAGTTTACCTGTTCACTATTTTGCTTTTATCATCGTTACATTGTATATATTACATGAAACTTCCACGTGCGTTGTAAATTTTATTAACCAGCGTTAACTAAAAGTATGTAACTTGGCATTTCTAACAGTATGTTGTATACTTTTGCGGCCACTATATGATATATATATATATATATATATATATATATATATATATATATTATAGGTAAAAAATCTTTGGACGCTCAAAAAGGTTGAGTTTAATTATTTCCAACTATAATTTAATAATTTTTGTATATCATATAGCTACATTATAAAGTATTTGGACAGAAGATAGAGAGAGATGTTAATATTTCGTTGTGCCGCAATTGTTTGCTCTTATTGCTGTCAGACGTTTCTTACGAGACTTGACCAAATCCTGGCAAAATTGTGTTTGAATATTTGCCCACTTCTCCTTAAATATATCTTTGCATTGGCAGAGTTTTGCAGCTGTCTTATTGTCAACTTTTTCCTTTAATATTCTCTCTGGTTCAGACAAGAGTACAACATTAATATTGTTCTGCAGGAACCACCCACTTTTTGCTTTAGGCGTGCGCTCCAAATCATTGTCTTTGTAGAACATTCCAACCTTCCTCAACCTTCTTCAGGAACGCCACGAATACGAATGGGATACCATCCATTTCTTTATATAAAGAGAAATTTCAAGACACCTTTGTACGGGTTGGCGTTTGAAGCTAACAAAAAACAAGAAATTGTGAGATTGTTAACCGTAATATCAAAGTAAAGAAGCAAACGGACAAATTAATAGAAGCGAAATATAATATGGTCTTTAACAAAATCTGCATACAAGAAGGTGTGCTACCCATTTATACTAATATATATATATATATATATATATATATATATATATATATATATACACACACACTGCCTTGGCCAAAATTATGGGATGGGTATGAAAAGTGAAGAATATAATTGAAACTCACTTATTTCATACTTGACATAATACAAATAAACATTTTTGCGTATATTATATCAATAAGTAATATTTGATGTGGCCTCTTTTTGCTTTTATAACCGCTTTAATGCGTTTTTGCCTATTGTGCATATGTGGTTGGGGCAACCTTCTGCCATTCAATGTGTTATACTCACGTTTATTTTTTCAGTGATTATCTTATTGTTCACTTACAAGGGGTAATTTATTGTTAAAAATGTGTCCAAAGAAACAAATTCCTGAAGCTCAGAGAGCTCAAATTATTGCATTGTCCAGAGATGGATTATCCCAAGTCAAAATTACAAGAAAATTGTAATACTGGTGAAACGGTGTCCAAACTTAACCAGTAAAAGGTACAATGATAGCAATTTTTTCCAAAACCCTGATAGCCAAGCTCACCAAAGTGGTACAAGTCCGAGTGAAGAGAGATTGCTAAAAAGAACATATCTGGCAGATAGGAAAAAATATCTTCTGATGTAGCTGCTGAGTTTCAGGCATTAATAAACAAAGAAATATCAATACGCACAGTGAGAGGAAGGTAATTTGAAGCTCTGCTTAGAGGATGTAAGGCTAGAAAGAAACAGTGGTTGTCTCAGGTGAACAAGTAGAAGCGATTAGCTTGGGCAAAAGATCATGAAGATTGGACAAATGATGATTGGGTTAAAGTTGTTTGGTCTGATAAAAACAACTTTAAAGTAGGTTCTACACATTAGTTTCCACCAATTTATTACTTTTGTACACATTTTTATTGGAAACCAAAAATGATCAACAAAAATTTATTTCTCTCCTTAGATGTTTAGAACCCATGGAGCTGTTTAATTTCATCGAAGAGTTGAGAGAAATTTATGATCAGAGATGTATTGTCCCAACAGTTAAATTTGGAGGTGGCAGTGTAATGGTTTGGGGCTGCATGTCATCTTCAGGTCTTGGATTGTTGTTCACTTGTGATGGCAGAATGATTTCCCAAACTTACACCAGCATGTTAAACCAGGTTTATCAACCTTCCTTAGGTAAGATTTTAAATAATGATATACCCGATGGTGTAATCTTCCAACAAGAGAATGCTGCATGGCACACATCTAAAGTTGTAAAGGGTTGGTTTGAAAAAAAAGGGGGTGACTTTGATGAAGTGGCCCCCTCAATCTCTAGACCTCAACTTCATTGAACATTTGTGGTCACACTTGGGCATAAAAGTAAGGGTGCACAAATGTTCCTCAAAAAGTGAATTAACAGTCAAAATTCATGAAGAGTGACAGAAAATTGAGCCAACTACCTGAGCCAACTTAGTCTCGAGTATGCAAAACGCATAAAAATGGTTATCAAAGCAAAATGAGAATACATCAAATATTAATTATTGATAGAATATACGCAAAAATGTTTATTTTTATTATGTCAAGTATAAAATAAATGAGTTTCAATCATATTCTTCACTTTTTCTTACTTGCTCCATAAGTTTGGCCAAGGCTGTATATTCAATTTCGCCACTCGTAGGGTCATCTTAAGAAATTGAATGGAAATTCATTTCACCTCCAAATAGTCGGATTTTGGCACCCCGTTTGTTTTTTAGCCACTTCATGTTTTTATACTTTAGCAGCTTTACAACTCTTGAATTCATCTGAAGAAGAAAAGTAATCTCAAAATGGCGTTCACTCCGCCATTTTGAAATGCTTTTTGGGCGTAGAATAATTTGACACTGGTTTTTCGATTATTCAAAGTTAATTCAAGAAATTGAAACATTTTTTAAATAGGATAAACTGACCATCTTTGAGGATGAGTGGTTTATTTTAGTACTGACTTAATGAACACGAGTTCCAGCTTTTCAGGAAGAGTCGGGTGGAATTGGGTGGTAGGAGCAGACTCTCTCTCTCGCCAAGATCTTATATGATGGGGAAAATTGGACGATTTCCCTATTTGTTTTAGGGTTTGTTTCTTTTTGGGGGGGTGGGGAAATAAAAGAAACTTAAAATCACTTGGAGGGCCCACACCTCCTCTAACGTCATAAAATTCCCTCTCTCGCAATTTTTAAAATAGTGAAGAAATGATCTCGAATCCGATTCAAGATCTGGACCCCTGCCCCCGCCCCCACCCAACTAATTAATTCTTTCTTGGTCCCAATTTACCATTTCACACAACTTCCTCGAAATTGACCCATAAAGTTTTTAAATATCAGGTACACAACCAAACAGCGGTGATCACATAACCGCTGCCAAACCCTTTAGGGGAAGGTACTCGTAATTACAAAATCACAATCAACAAGGCCATGTTCGCCTAGTGGTAAAGAATTGACTGGATGAAGATAGGCAGAAATATTTAAAAAAATAACAAAATGAAAGGGAGAAGAGAAAAAATCAACCTGAAAAAGACTAAGTTCAATGCAAAACTAGGGAGCGACGAGGGCACATGTCAACAACAATTTCATACCAAACCACTCAAAAGGGATTTGGTCGAGATGGTCTCGTTGGTTTTTACTTCCCTTGAATAAACTTCAGGATTTGTACAACTTAAATTAGTTCATTTCTCATCCCCGACCTCGAGTACTAAAGTTCAAGGGGAGGATATCAGCCCCTCCAGATCCACAAATATATCTGGGGACTCCCAGCGGTGTACATCTGCGCCCTGTGGTAAGAGCACTACACCTCCTGACGAGATTTATCGTTCGTTATCTTAATAACTTCCGGTGAAAAAAGCTGTTTAATATAAATTAGTTTGAGATAAAAGCCTCTTTAATCCCTGGGATACGGCACCACTCGCCAAGATAAACGAGATTAAAACAACAAAGGACGACACCATAACACAAGTGTTTGGAAGAAGCATTTACCTCATTTCCTTCTTCTCCTTTATCCGTTTTAGGGCGTCTGCAGTGAACTGCAGTCTCTGGTGACCATCTCAGTAAGGACATCCGTTTAACTAAGGATAACACCATAACATAAGCGTTTGGAAGAAGCATTAACCTGATCTGGCCGCATAAAAGAGATATTCAGGTGCAGTGTAGTCTTTTTATTTGTGTAATGGTTATAGCAACGATCTGGAACATCGATAGGGTAGGGAGGCGGCGTTTTAAAATCGGACCTTCATCCTCTAGCTAACTACACCCAATGTGGATTATCTTTGCTGATATTTATGTATTGAATATTGCCACTTCTTGGACAGCCGGCCCTGGTACTCTTGTCTTTAGTCAATTTTGAGATGAGACTATATATTCTGTGAATTTTGTAGGGATATATATATATATATATATATATATATATATATATATATATATATATATATATATATATATATATATATATATATACTAGGCAATGGCTTCGCTAGTAAGATTAAAATTTAAAATCTAAAAACAAGCAGCCATGGTTAAATTTTTTTTAATTTTCTGAACTTGGCCAATTATAATAATTTTAAAAAGGAACTAAATTTCCCCCCTTTCAAAATATCACGTTGCTATAATATAGTTATAGAGAAGATATATAAAAATAAATTTTTTGAACTTCACCATTTGTAATTCTTTGGGTTTTAAAAATAATCACAAAATTTCGATACCTATATTTATTTCTGAACTTCACAATTTTGTTTTTTGATATTATAAAAGAATTACTAGAAATAACTTTGATAAAAAACATGTCATAACCAAACTAAGATGAAATTATTATTCAAATACTCAAAAAAATCCCCTTCTTAAATTATAGAGCTAGTGATGATATATATATATATATATATATATATATATATATATATATATATATATATATATATATATATATATATTGATTAGATTTTGAGGGCTCTACTTATTTGGTAATTTTAGAGGTTTTAACATATTTTATCAATTTTGAGGGGGGCCTGACGTATTCAGTCAATTTTTATATGATCTTTACATATTCAGTCAACTTTGACATTTGCACATATTTCATCAATTTTTAGAGGGGTCTTAATTTATTTGGTTAATTTTGAACGGTATTTTTCATTCAAAAACTAATGTATTGCGATATTTGGCTCCTCTTACACACTCCTATCTAATTATTAGAGTGTCGAAAAATTGATATCGCTTTGAACATGACGAGTAAAATGCTTTATACCATAATATTTACTTATAATATACGCATAACCTAATTTGGGCAGGAACTTATGGGATGCCCTAATATTTTAAAGTGGTTCTGGCGATATTGTGGAATTTTAATGAGCTTTGATCGGCGATGAGTGAAAGCGACATTAATTCCTCTTCATGACTGCCCTTGGCTCGTGCGACCAAGGTTGAAGATCTCCATATCTTTGTACCCTCTGGTTACCCACTTTAGATAAAGCGTTGGAAATACAAGACTGGGTACCTGGTTCTATTTGGCACTCCCAGGGAGCTGCCGCCTATCAGGCGGTGCGTCGAGTTTGAATTACGATCCCTGCCTTATCCGTCCACTTAGATCAGACATGCAAAGCCAATCATAACAACACTCTTATTCCATTCTCCTTCTTTTCCATACGCAACACATCATTCTTCCATCTATGGGACCCACGGGAGAGTGTCCAATATCCACACGCCCCTCACATGTAACGAGGGGGGGGGGGGGGAAGTGCTCTATCTAGGGCCAGGAATGGATCGTTACTCGCCGGTTGGTGGCAAAACACAGTGATACCGCTCTTCCAGCCCCTCCAGCCCCAACAAGGACTCACGCTATGTGCCTCAGGGCTTACCAGTGACTAGTCGTTCTGATTTTTATGTGAGTTTCATCATCTAGTCGGCGCAAATAAAAATGGTGGTGGCGCAAATAAAAATGCCATCGAACCCAGTAGATGTTTAAAGCCATGCATCCAACGCCGAGTCCAGCGCTGTCAATAATAATAATAATGGTAAGTATTGATTAAAGTTCTTATTTTCTCAAACGACAATATTTTCTTGACAATCGAATATCTACGTTTGAAGAGATTTGTTATAGCCATTTTGTATACTTTATTCCTATTTATTTTGATTAAAAAAAAAAAAATTATTAATTTTTTTTCTGTCCTATCCCTTTTTTTTCCTCTTTGAGTTACAATAAATTCACAATCTAGTTACAATGCCCCCCTCCCCCCGACCACTAGATATAAATAAGCTATTTTAATGAGGCTACCAATTTTTACGAGCGCGCGTAGAACTCAAGTAGGCAGGCACCTGCTGCAAAACGCTTAATTAAGACCATTAAGATAAGTTTATATACAACAAGTGTTGATCTCGAAAATTATTACAGTTAAATATTCTCAAAATTTTAAATTTCAATAAGATAGGAATCGTATGTTGAAAAATATGAACTACGTGGTTCTAGAAAATCCCACACGATGGCAGCTGTCAAATCACACTCTTTTCAAAGATATGCGACGGGATCCGATTAGACGCCAAATTTTATGCACCAACCTTTTTAAGACTTTAGACAATTAACTGTGTTCTTTTGGGTGAATGAGATTAACTATTATTATTATTATTATTCTTATTTTCATTAAATTGCTCTATGAACATAAATTCACCAAGGATAACGTTCGATAACTTCTACAATTGTGGCTTGAGTTATTTATCAAAGTGGGAATTAATTTAACATTTTTGGTAAATTCCTGGCACCTTTTTTATTTATGGGATTAATGCCATGAAACTGACTCCATCAAGAAAGGATTTTAGGCCATTTCATTTTTCTATTCTTCTCCATTGTTACAGTGTGTAATGGAACCCCTTCTTCCATGACAACCAGATTCCATATTCAATTTGACCATAAACAAAATGGTAGATTAAGTTTTTCTTCAGGGATCGAGAGGTATTCTTTTAATTGATGGTATCACTACACACAACCAAGTATTATATTCAGTGATCCAAATAGTTACCAAAACAATAACAAAGACACCACTCTTCTTAAATGCTTGTTTTAACATGTTTTATTTCAAATATTAGACCTGATTTTAGCCTGGGTAATCCTCAACCTCATAAATGTCCACGTTTGAAAACTCAAATTATCTTGATTCATCCTGGAAAAGCATTATGTGCTTAAGTTACACGTATTGCTCATCTCGTTGTTCCATTGCCTCCTATATTAGCTTTTACCATCGTAAACTATGGGTTGATGGCTACGATAGTGAGTCTGAAGATTACACACCTCTTTAACCACTCTAATTTAAGGGCAAGTAGTTGTGCTTAACATTCAAGCAGTGACAAATGCCTGATGACGAGGACAAGTTGCATATGCTGCTTGAAGTCCGCGCTCATCGTTGCTTCCACACTGAGGCACACTGTCATCGTCGAAGATGATGGACTATGAAGCAATATTAGTCGTGGTCAAAAAAGGATTATTTATATTAGCAGGTATCTAATAAATAATCAAAGTAATGATGCGTAGTAGGTTCAAACTTACATTTTACTTCGAAATAATATAAAAATCTTGAAAGAATTTAGGCTCTTTTTGTGTCAACCTCCCACACATCACACGATTTTATCAATGCGGATCATATTGGCTTATGGTCGTGTTACCTTTTAGTGGGGTTAGTGGGAATTAGGCTCTAGAGCAATGGTAGCGAACTTTTCTAATGGTGAGTAACAAAAGTGACTAAATCTATTATAAAATGATACCCTTGGTTGACTAGCGGATGTTGATCGAATATGTATTAGTGTTTTCATAAATTCTTTACCTCACAAAATCATAATAAAGGAAAAATAATACAAGTTTTTTAATGATCATTTTCTAAAAAAAAGAATCAAAATGAAATAATTTACATGAAGATTGCCGTGATATCTACCAGAAAGGTCAAGTCAACCGAGGTTAATTTAAATTGCCATTTTGCCGTTTACAAATAAATGCCAGTAAAAATGGAAAAGAGATATTCCAAGATTCATAGATGTTTTTCGCTTGAGAGGTGACCTTAATCTAACAATTTCCTTTATTAAAAAATAAATAAATTTCTTTTGAATTTTTCGCTTTAACTATTTTAGGAGGATATATATAAATAGACCAATAGGAAATATTGTTTATTTATTCTTTTTTGATCAATAAATGTTAAATTCCTTTGTATTCAATATTTAGCATTACAATATTAAGAATAATTATAATTTCTTTAACTTTTTTCAACAACGGGGAGGGGGGCATACGTATTTTCCAGGAAAGTTATAGTGGGGTCTAGGGAAAAAGAGGTTGGAAAACACTGTTCTATAGAAAGGGTGATGAACCTGTAGCGCAGTTCCCCAAAGTGGTACACTTGCATTTTTTTTTTTTTGCATGCTGACATAACAATCTTTTTCATCACTCATATTTCTTTATGGCCGTTCCAAGGACGAGACACCAAAGGTCATCAAAGAATCGCAAAATACATCGATGGTAAAAAAATTATTATTTTGGTGTACGAACAAAAATGCATGTGCGCCAGTTTGGGGCACATGTAAGGAAATGATTTAGGCACATCAAACATTCTGTTCTTTGACTTTCGAGAGGAAGAGTTCTTCTCGAAAGTCAAAGAACAGAATGTTTGGTGTGCCTTTTTTTCGAAATATGAAAGCTTAACAGAAAATTTAACTTTTTATATTGACTCAATATGAGTCTTGTGATTTACTTTTTACATTGACTCAAAATGAGGGTTGTGATTTACTTTTTTATATTGACTCAAATTGAGGCTTGTAATTTACTTCTTACATTGACTCAAAATGAGTCTTGTGATTTACTTTTTATATTGACTCAAAATGAGGCTTTTGAGGATCTTGCAAAATAGCCTTACAATTTCACACTTCATTAGAAGCAATAACTCCACTTTTCCCTGTTACCTCTTCTCTTATTATATTTCTTATTTTTTTCTATCTTCAAGCAAGGGATCTTTAGTTTTTTTAGGGAGGGGGATATATTTAACATCTGTAATGCTTTCAAGTAGTAATCGTAGCGGCACTACTAGTAGTTGTTATATAAAATCCACTTGAGGCTAGTTCAAGAGAGCAACGAAAGGATTTAAGTCAGAGGTTTAAGACAGGTAAAAAAAAAGAGGATATGGATAAAGAATTAGTTCCATAACCCTTATTTCTGTAAGGATATATTTTAAAATAATGTTTATCTATTCAATTCGCCTAACTTTTATTGTATTGCTTTTAATGCTCTTCTAAGGCAAGGCATTCCATACCTGTGTTATTTTATAAGAAAATAAATTTTCCGCTATCGCGGTATTAAATCTTTTGATTACGAGTTTAAACCATCATTTCTATTTGCGGCTAGGTTATCTAACTCCAATATTGGTCATAGTTTATAGTAGTTAACACGTTAATTATTTTAAAGACATCCATAAGTTGGCCACGCAGATGCCAATTTTCCAAGGAAGTAAATTTTTGGTGTCTCAGTTTGTCTTCTTAACGATTTACAGTGAGAAGAAATAAGTATTCGAACACCTTTAAAATTCAATTTTAATAGACTTACAACCCATCAAACTTCATGAACTTTACACAATGAATTGATATTAATGTAAAGTTAAAAGTTCTTTGCACAAACAGGTATGAAACAGAATTGATATTCATTAAGATTGAAATAATAAAAACAGGGGTAAAATCAGTTTTCGTACCGAAACATAAACTTTACTAAATTGATTTTTTAAAGCACATGATGGACATACGATTAGCTGTGACGGTGCAAAGAAGCTTCTAGAGGGTTCCAATTATATGTACAGCAGTTACCAAGAGCTCAGGAAAGATTGGAATCTCATTCATCAGTGGACGTTCTCGCAGTAAAGACGTTATCATGGTGAAAAAAAAAAACTCAGAAAAAGGTGATTCTGAAGCTCCATACTGATGGGCTGAGATACCGGAAGATATTTGAGCAGATGAAAATACCTTTCAGCGACATTGGTCTTTCATTCTGAAGTGGAAATAGGTGGAAACCATCGACAACTTTTAACGTTTAGGTGCTCCTTGGAAGATTTCCCTCGAAGCTTCTCGTGAAATACCAAAGAAGGTTAGAGCTGCTCCTATGACAACCCGTAAGGAAATTCAAGATGACCTACTGACAGCAGGAACGTCGGTCACAAAGCGACTCATCAGTAATGAACTGAACCGGCATGATTTTAAGTCTCGCAGGCCAAGGAAGATACCTCTGCTGCTGAAGAGACACATAGCTGCAAGCCTGAAGTTTGCACGTGAACATTTGGAGAAACCTACCAAGGCTGGGGATAATGTCCTGTGGACAGACGAGACAAAAATAGAATTGTTTGGCTGTAACGGTGGCGGTCATGTTTGGAGGAAAGACGGCAGTGCCTATAACCCTAAAAACACCATCTCTACAGTGAAGTTTGGGGGAGTGTTTGCGGGTGTTTCTCATCTAAGGGCGCCGGCAATATCCACATTATAGATGGGATCATGAATTTGGCAATCTACAGAGACATTTTAGAAGAACATTTGTTCGTTTCTGTAGAGAAGCTTGGACTTGTAGAAGGATACAGCTTGTAACCGAATAATGGTCGGAAGCATAGTGCGAAAGCTACTCGCCAATGGTTCCGTAAAAACAATGTAAACATTCTAGAGTGGCCTCATCAGTCACCAGATTTGAACCCAATAATGAACGTGTGGCGAACAATGAAGAGCAAGATTCATTTGAGGGGACCCAAGAACATCAAAGAATTGGAGGTAATTTGCAAAGAAGAATGGGCCGAAATAATAAAGGAATGTTGCAGTGAACTAGTGGAGAACTACAGGAAACGATTGATGGCGGTGAAAGCCAACAAAGGTTACACAACTAAGTATTGATCACCAAATATCGATTTGTACGAATACTTTTTTCACCCCTGTTTTTATTAATTTCAATTTTAATGAATATCAATCCTGTTTCATGCATTTTTATGCACAGAACTTTGAGCTTTACATTAATATAAATTTATTGTGTAAATTTCATGAAGTTTGATGTGTTAGATAGAAGTCTATTAAAATTTAATTTTGAAGGTGTACAAATAATTATTTCTTCCCAATATATGTGTTGTACCTTAAACTTTTCCACTTTGAATAGTATTTACCATCTTTCCGACCATTTGACTACTCTATCCAAGTCTTTTTGTCAGTTTTCTCAGTCACTATAAATTTTTGCCCTAGCAATTTGTTGTGTGTTATTGACAAATTTTGAAATTTTATTTAATAAATTCGTTATATATATTTATCATATATATATATATATATATATATATATATATATATATATATATATATATATATATATCTTCTCCTTGATCGTCACCTTGACGCGATGAAGAAGCTAGTGTGCTCCAACGACCCCTAGAGCATTTGAGCACTTGCTGAGGGTGAGGAGCCAGACCAAGAACGATCATCCAACTCAAATCCTCCAACGGCCAAGCAGGCAGATGAAAGGACGCAACTGTGAAGAGGACTCAGTCGTCACGGTCTCCTGTTCCACTGGGAATCAATCTCTGCAGTAAAGATCCTGAAGGCAATGTTCATGCACCAGTGCATCCACGCTAAACAAATCTCGCACAGGCGTACCCGGGGAGAAATCGCTAACGCGAACCTCAAAGATAGAACTCCGGACACAAGCTATACTCGTCCGCGACTGGTGCCATGATATATATATATATATATATATATATATATATATATATATATATATATATATATATATATATATATATATATATATATATATATATATATATATAATAAATATATAAATATATATATATATATATATATATATATATATATATATATATATATATATATATATACATATATATATATATATATATATATATATATATATATATATATATATATATATATATATATATATATATATCAAGGGTCTAAGATGAGATCCCTGAGGAACGCTGCTAGTGCGCGATGCCAATGACGATTTTCCAGCCATTTCCATGTCACTCTTAATCAAAATTTATTCCCACTTGTAATGTAAGTTATTTGTAATGATTGTTTTTGATGTAGTACCAATAGCTATGTAATTGTAGATGTGACTGTTGTTATAGTAATAGTACGTGTATAGATTTAGGAGGGGGGGGGGATTTAATGGTGATTTTTTAATCATTGATATTGGCCCTAAATATTGATATAGGCGGTGACTGTGATCCCACTGGTAAGCGCCATGCGAACCACGTCTCTCAGATCAACCCCCGCAAAAGGTTCGAATCCACATTTATGAGAGTACTACGTTTGTCTCAAGATCTGATTGGAACTGCAATCCCTATTATTATGCTTGTTTTCGACATCATTCTTGCCCCGTCAGGTTAATTTGTTCGCATTGGATTACTCCTTTGAGTGGCTTAATTTCGTACTTTTTATTGCCTGTGCTCAAGTTACGAACTCGATTTCTGGGGTTATAATACCCTATGCCAGGGGCAAAATTTACAGTTAAAGAGGTTTATTATGGCAGTCTTTATTATTATTATCCTTCTTCACTTCCCTGTTCTTTCTCTTCATCCTTCACCTCCCTCCTGTAGTGACGTGTGCTTTGGTGGGCACTCGAGAGATGGCCGTTGAAAAAAAAAACTCCGCCCCCTCTCTTTCACCAGAGGGCGAAAATTCTCTTGTTGGTTGCACCTATTTCTTTTTCTTTACTCAAAAAACGAGAGGACGACGACAGAAGCTCTGTTTTCTGGTACCCGCCTGCCCCTCGGTGGTGTTTCGTATCTCTAACAGCGTATTCATTATTATTATTATTAGTACTATTATTATCGGCAGTTGTTTTGCACAACTTCGGGATGTGGACGAATTATGAGCTGAAATCTGAGCCGAGATCTGGCCGGTCTCTCTCAACGCATCTGAGCAGGAATTAATTTAGAAAATAGGAAATCCTTCGCGCGCACACACAAGCACATAAAATGCCGATACTTCTTTAGCACGCACACGTACGTAAACTGCCTATATTCTCTATGACAGACCGATATTTATTATGCTCAGATGCTTTAACAGCTCTTGTACACGATATTATACAATTCAATATCGACTTGACGAATAATGTTGCTTTATATAAGACCTTATATCTATTGACTTGAAATAAATCCATTACTTTATATCTGTTGGGATTATATGAGTAATACATAGTGTATATACTGACGCCTTAGCGCAGCAATATCTCAGTAATTGCAGCCTGATATTACATGGTACTCGTCTTCTATGTTATTATCATTAAATTTGCTACAAAATCTTTCCGCTCTAGGGATTCTATTAAATGGGCATGTTAAGATGGGTCACCTGGGATTATTAGTTCTGAGTTTACAAAGACTGACTCTGTATTGTTTTTGTAACGTTAGTAAATAAATTTGAAAAGAAAAACTATTTTTATAAGAAACTTAGGTACTGCATGATGATATACTATTAAATATTAAATATCATTCAGTTACGGACTGATTTTTAACATTCCTCTCGAAAGCAAACTTCAACCGAGTTTATGAAATTCTTGTCCCAACCATGTCCCAGACATACCCGAATTATTCATTAATGTTTTTATTCAATTCAACCATGGTGATTTGAATCTATTTTCTTTATATAATTTGGGAATACCCTGTTACATTATGTAACAAAGTTCATCTTCTTTACCAGTAATTATTCTTGACCAATAAGTCAACATTTGGCATTTTACATGCAATGTAGCAGTATATAGACCCGACTCTACATATACGAGTACCATAGCATGGACATGTGGTCTTGCGAACCTTAATTGTTTCAGCAATGTAATATGTACATTTGTTTTATTTCTCTAATAACAATATAGCCTTAAACATCACAACCATATGCAATAATAGGCAAAAGAGTTCCAGTTATATATGAAGATCAAATTTCCTACATTTTGCAATTTAACTATACCTTGCTATACTCTTACTGGCAAAGTTGTATTGGTATATCCTAAAACTACCAAATATAATTCATTATAAAACCTAAATATTTATATTCTTTAGCAATTCCAATTTTTCTCTTTTAAAATGAAAGTTATATAGTTCACCGTTTCACATTTTTGTTTGGTAAATACAGTAGTTCTTGTCTTTTTACAATTAATATCTAGTTTCCATTTCTTACAACACATTGCCATAGCTTTATACACATTGCAAATACAAAATTCATTTTCTCAGCCAATATAATAGTGTCATTTACATGAATTAAAAAAATCTAAAAAATAAACTTGAAACATATCACCGATCTATTTATCATCAATCAGTTGCAATTATTTTAATTATTTTCAATGATTTTATTTTTAGCAATCCTTTGCCATTGTTTTTAATTATTTGCAATTATTTTATTTTTAGCAATAATTTACAATTATTTTCTAACAATTAATTCTCAATGTCATTCACATAAAGAGGAAAAAGCAGCGGACACAAATTTCCTCTTGCTTCACTCCAGCTTACAAAATAATCCGAGGATTTATTGTTAAACATAAACATACAATTTTATTTCTTATTACTCTAAAGATATTACCATTATTTTCTACCTTAAATAACTTGTACCACAAACCATCTCTCCACACAAAGTCAAATACTTTTCTATAATCAATATACAAACATTTTTTTCTTCTTATAATGAAACAAATCAATTTAATTCCTCATTCTAAAACAGCATCAAAAGTAGAATGTCCGTGGCTAAAACCTGCTTGAAATTCCTTATTGAAAGAATTACCGTCACATAATTTAGTCATTTATCCATTTAATATTACTGTAAATAATTCACCCACGCAACTTAATAGTTACACCTCTGTGATTGAAAGAAGGACGTAAGCAACGGCGTGGAAGGACGCTACCACACGCGTCTTATTGTCTGGTTACCCAGTACGAAGTCGAAAACCAACGAGGGCATCTCCCCCGTAGAGCTAATAAGGAGAGATGTATAAAAAGTGGTGAAAATATAGGATATGGAAATGTGTGGAAGACACACAGCCGCAGAGCTCCTCACGAACATTGGGAGTGGGAGGACACGTAGTCTTCCAGATGTTAACTGCAGCATGATTGCCTTATGGTACACCAGAAACTCCTCCCTCTGTGTGGTATAAAAGGATAGAAAAAGATAAAGAATGACGGGCGCAATGGAAGGGGTGAAGGATGGTGAAATGAGGGATGTCAAAAAACACCACCCTAACCGGAGCCAAGAGGAAGAGGGGTAGCACCATCTCTACGAGCCCCAACCAGGGGTGAGTGGACGAAGGTTGGTCGGCGACTAATCTTTAAAATTAACGGCCAAACGAAAAATAAGGGTGCTTAAAGGAAGTGGAGACTCAATGGTAAAATGGAGATAACCATAAGGAAAACAAACCCCTGCGGGTAGTTTAAAAACTAAACGGGAAAACTGGGGCAGGGAGGGCGTGGCACTCCTCCATTTTCGTAGGAAAAGTGCTGAAGTTGGTGGAAGTGGAAACAAGAGGTAAATGTAAAGGATAAAGAGTAAGTATTACAAGGTTTGCTCGGGAAGGGTAGAGTTGGATTAAGGTGGAGTTCCTGTAGACTAATGTACTAACAAGGATAGAAAGTACTACAAAAATTGTTCCAGTAGCATTGGTCAGTTTCACAGTGCTTCCATATAACTACCGCCCCCCCCCCCTACCAAGTTATCGGGTTCTTGAATAACAAAATCAGCCAATCTAACCCCTGTGTTTTGGATCACCCCTGACCTGTTTTCCCATTTCGGTACTTCCCTGTTATCGGGGTCTTGTTTTTATTATTAAGGTTGATTTAATTAGGTTAGGTTAAGTACAAACGATAAAATATTAAACAAGGTTGTACCCCTATAACAGGAACGTAGATCCATTTTGTTTTATCCATCTGTTTTTGTTCTTTCCTCTTCTGTTTTAATTTATTTGTTGTTCTGAGTATACTTATCCACATTGAACTTAAGTTTAGTATTTTTTACATTCAGCTTATTTCATTATTATAATATCGTAAGTCTTTAAATTGTATACTAATATTTTTTTAAAAATTAGAACCACCATGAAACCTCCTCATTGCATAATTTTTTTCTTCTCTAAATCATTATTATTCACACTTTAAGGATAGTCCATGAGATTACATTGAAGGTTAAAATACTTATCTCATTAATTCAGTTCCAGCGATATTCGGACATTGCGCAATCATTTTTTTCGCAAATTTCCCCCTTAATTTACCATTAAAACAACCCCCCCCCCCTTCAATTTTGTCCAGTTTTCTTCCATTGGCACAAGTTGAATATTATTTAATTATTTCATATTAATGAACCGCTGCTTAGCTTAGTTCCGTTAATGAAATTGCCCAAACAGTAATCAAAAAGTCAAGTTTAGACCAGTTCTCACCTTTAGTCTCAGCTACAGGAGTGTCCGGACGAACTAGGGAGGAGATTGAAAATAGAGAGGGAGTTGTTTTGGAGAGTTTGCTTCCTTTGGTGGCACTGTTGGCCATTGCTGTGAGTGTTGGTGTCGACGATCTGTTGAGGGGACATCCATTTGCCTTGAGGGATGCCGAGTTATCCTCCATTTGCCCCAAGTCTTTTTGCTCAAAGAGTGCGGAAGAATCCATGATTTGGGATAGGTTAACCTTACTTTAACCGAGGCTTGAATAAACTTAGCAAAATTTTCAGGTTAAATCTACGTTAAACTACAAGCAAACCGATATTAACGTGTAATCACGTTTAAATAAAAATTATAGGGATATTATAACTATAGAATGAACATCATCCACATTGCTATTCACTCGAGTAAGAAGAAAGGGTAACCTTAAGATCCCTTACCACAGGGGTGGCTTCCCCTAAATGTTGGGAGGCGAGAGGTGGGGGAGGGAGGGGGAGAGAACCGGTCAATTACATCACCTCGTTCCAGTTCAATCGCGGTCAAGAGATTCGATGGAACAACTCTCGGAGGCAAGAGAAGAGTCAAACGCCTCCAGTGAGTGATTCCCTGCTGTTAAATCACCACCCGTAGCGACACTGTCATCAGAAGTCACATTTGTTAACGAGTGACCGGACAGAATTCAGCTGTCTATGCAGGACGCGCCACCACATTAATCACAAGTCCAGGGCAAGGAGCGGAGGGAATAGGGTTAACTAAGTACATTTCCCCCTAAACAAATCATGGGGAAAGAGTGCGGCTGAATAACGACGGAAATACACTGGGGGAATCGAACAACACCGAAGAATGGCCCGTCTTAATTGCACGTCTCACCTGTACAAGACAGGTAAAATGAATTGAACGAAGGCGGAGCCACCGAGCTGAATATTCGTTTGCTAGCCTCCACCCCTGCCTCCCCCATTCAAACTCCACCTGAAAAGCAGTTGCACGCAAACCCACCAGATGGCTCTACAGGTAACCACAATATCTTTCTACTTCTAGCGCTAATTCTCCGTCACCTCCTTCTCCCTCGTCCTAAGTCGCGTATATATGGGCGTGTGACAACGCATACGCGGCTTACATCTACGCCCAGGTTAACTAATTAACCGTGTAAACACCCCACCTAACGGATTATCAAAATTATCTCCCATAAGTGGGCGGAGCTTATCAACAATGTTATGATTGATAGTCCCTAGCTTAGACCAATCATATTCATCCTCTCTTTAAGCTCCGCCCCCTCGACAAGTATACCCTGCCCCTTCCTCAAAGCCACTGCCGTCTCTTCATCAAACCCAAATTAAGCAATAAAACGGGATGCGTTTATAATCGTACAATAATACTTGGATAAGTGTTATTTACAAGTGTGTGGAAAGGGAAAGACTATTAAAGATAAGGGAATAGCGAGTAGGCTGCATGCAATATTAAATCCTCACTAATTGACACTAATTCCCCTGTGGATGACTTCAATTGGTATAAAATAAGAGCTCGAGTGCACGCACGCATGCACACACGAGAGTTTTTAACGTCCTCAAGTCTAACACCCATAATCAAAAGAGGGAACCCTCTTCTCTTCCAAGGTACCATAGGTATTTTAAAGAGGAAGGATTGACCGAATTAAGCTTTTGAGGGACAGGTTACTTAGTTAATTGCCCCACCTGTCCCTATTCAATCCCGGACTATGTTTTCCGATAATGAAATTCGCATAAAGATTAAAATGACAATTGCTGGGAGGTGAAGACAGAGCAGTAGTACGTATTCTGCCACCAACCAGCGAGAAAAGAACATTTCGTTCCCCAAGGAAAAGATAACCATTGTGCTTCAGGGGTATGGATGTGGCTCCTCTCTTGGGTGGTCTCTATAATGTAAGTGATATGTTGTGGGCGAAAAGAGGGACAAGAAAGAGACAGCGATGTTGTGATTGCCATTGTGTGATGACGGAGATGTTTTCGCTTATATGCTTCAAACTCGACGTCCCGCCTGAGTGACGGCTGCTCCCTGCGAGCCAGGACTTTTGGTGTCTGTTCTCATTGAGATCGAAGCCTGTATCAGGCGTGTAAATCCAACGCCTTATCCTTTTGACAAACAAGGGGATAAATACTAATAAATTAATCATCATCATCATTATTTGTTCGATCAGTATTTGCCGGCAATTTGTCTGGAAATTTTGTCCTCAATAATTTCATGGTTATGATTAAAGAAGTTTGCCTTGTAATTTTACCTGCAATTCCACCTATAATTTTGCTCTATATTTTTAATCGCTAATTTTACTTTGTAATTTTGCTCTGTACCTTTTACCTGTAATTTTAGCCTTTAATTTTACCCTGTAATTTTATCTGTAACTTTACTTGTAAATTCCACCTGTAATTTTGATCTGTACTCTTAACCTGCATTTTATCTGTATTTTCAACTGTAATTTTACCTCTAATCTTTCTCGACTTATTTTAGTGCCACATCAGGTCAGGACTACATATGTACGTTGGTCTTGATTTGGTCCGAAGTGTGCGAGTGTTGAACATGATGTGAATGTGTTGAAGAGTCTTTTTGCTGGTAAATTTGGGTGCAGATTTCCGTTCCGATCAGACCAGTCCGGTATATGGACTGTGTGTTGAGGTCAGACCGTTGCTGACCTGGCAGGGGTATTTTATCTCGGTCGATACCCTGTGGGGAGATGATGGTAGGTACCCACAGAGTGAATGGCGGCATGGTTTTTTAGGGGGGTATTCTTTGGAATACCTCGGTTGAGTGGTATGCCCTTGGGTATGGGTAACATTTTAATTCGAGCTTAGCCCCTGGGTACTTTCGAATTCGGTTGGGTAGAACACCTTGGCATGGATCGGGTATGCCTAAGGGATGCTCGTCACTTGTTTGACGTGGATGAAGAGCGTTCCCCAGGTATGCTAACTGCATACCATCACTGCCTACTTGCACTTTCCCTTACTACTTTCGAATTCAAATGTTACCTGCTGCCCAAGTGTTGACGGGGGACGTATAAGAGACTCCTGATTTGGTCTGTTCTTCTTTTTAGCCATCGTGGCTCAGTGGTAACGCCCGCGCTTCTTAAGCAAAAGGTCGCTGGTTTGAATCCCGGTGGAGGCTGATAATTATTTTGCTTTGTAAATATAATTCATTTGCATGTGAAGTGACAATAAATTAATAATACTAAAAATAATGATCATAAAATGATAATATTAATGATGCCAATAACTACAGTAGTGGGCATTATGATTCGGAAACAGGTTTCCATCACAAACTTAATGCATGATAAATTACAGATATGAACTAAACATAGCTTAAGTTGTATATGTACAATGTAGATGTTAGGATGGACGAAACTGCAAGTTACGTGCAAAAGAGCCTTTTTATTCCAAAAATATGCTGGTCAAAATGATCTTGATAGAAACACAACAGACGTAGATGAAAAAGTACAATGATATACAAGGAGTAACAAGGAGTACCAAGGAAAATAAGTACTCTAAAAGACCTCACGGTCCATTCAATGAGGGTACCTTTAGACTAGCTGTCGAGTGGCCACATCCCGGCTCAATTGCCTTACGTCCTCCAAAAACGGCCACTTTTCAAGACTTTGTCTAGTCTTGTCTTGAACTAGTCAACAGAATTGCTGTTGACAACCTCCATCGGAAGTGCGTTCCAGCTACAGTAGATACTGTACGTGAAAAATTTCCCACACAGATCGCGGTTATAACGCTTCAACTCAAGTTTGAAGCCGTGATTTCTTGTTCTGCTCTCATTAAAGCTAAAAATATCCCTGTAGTCAACATTGTAGAACCCTCGAAGTATTTTGAAAACTTCGATGAGCTGACCACGCAGTCTACGGGGTCCAACGAGAACAGATCTAATTCTCTTAATCTATCTTCATAACTTTTATGTCTGATAGAGGGAATCAGTTTGGTTGCCCTGGCCTGCACGCGTTCCAATCTCGCGATGTCCTTTCAAAATGAAGGACTCCAAAATTGTACGGCATACTCCAGGTGCGGTCGGACAAGTGAATTGTACAAACACAGTACTATTTCCATGTTCCGATATCCAAACTGTCGCTTTATATAACCTAGCATCCTTTGGGCTTCCTTCTCCGCCTCAACACACTGCCTCGAGAACTTGAGATAACTAGTTATAGTTACACCCAAGTCCTACTTAGTGTCGGTAGATTCAAAAGCAGTGTTCTTAAGGATATAATGAGATTGGGGGTTTTAGTGGCCGATATGCATCCTTTGCATTTGTTCACCTTTAAAGGCATTTGCTACGTGTCCGACCACTCCCCAATCTTCCCAAGATCTTCCTGCAGGCGAACAGTATTTCCATCCTTTGCAACGTTCATACCAAGCTTGGTATCGTCGGCAAATTTAGAAATCTTGGCAACCATGTTACCGTCCATGTCGTTGACGTAGATAATGAATAGTAGTGGTCCCAGGACAGAACCTTGAGGCACCCCGCTAGTAACGGGCACCCACTCAGAAGCCTGTCCATTTAGCACCACTCGTGGCCGTCTGCCACTTAGCCAGCTCTCTATCAGGCCTGCTATTTTTTCGTCTATGCCCAGCGCTCGTACTTTCCGGAGAAGGCAGCGGTGTGGTACCTTATCAAAGGCTTTCTGAAATTCTAAGTACACCACATCCACCGTCTTGTCCCGATCGTGCTCACTGAACACGAAGTGGAAGAATTCCATAAGGTTCGTCAGGCATGACCCGTTGCCTTCGGAAGCCGTGCTGGGAACTCCTCAGTAGCAGCTTTGAATCTAAATGCGACGTCATTTTGTCCACCATCATGCTTTCCATGAGTTTACCGACTATCGAAGTCAGACTGATAGGTCGGTGGTTCAACGGTTAGCTATAGTCTCCTTTCTTCAAGATAGGAGTCACCTCCGCTTCAAGCCAGTCCGGATTGACATGTTGAAGATTGCTCTCAGGGGTCGTGACACTTGATCGCGCACTTCTTTCAACACTTTAGGTAGAAACCCATCCGTGCCAGGTGACTTATTCGTCATTAGGTCAGTGATCTTCTTTTCTATTTCTCTTTCGGTGAAGTCCATATCCGCCAGCTCTTTCCCCGAATAGGAATCCGTTGGCTGGGAGATTGGACCACACTCTTCAGTAAACACTGAAAAGAAGTAGTCGTTGAGGAGGTTAGCATTTTCTGCAGCTGAGTGCTTTAATGTCCTCTCCTCATTCCTCAAAGGGCCAATCGTTCGACGGATTGGTTTACACCTGTTTACATATCCAAAGGACTCCTTGGGATTCTCTTTACAAAGTCTTGCCACTCGGAGTTCCTCAGACCGCTTAGCCGCCCTTATGCTGGAGTTCATTCTCCTGGATAGCCTTCGGTATTCGTCAAAGTCACCCGAGATCTTCGATTGCTGGTGCACATTTCTCTTCTCCCTAAGCAGTTGGCCGATTTCTTGATTAAACCACTTTGGTTGAACAGAAGACCGACGGGGGCATTTCAGAGAGATAAAACGCGATCGAAGACTCATGAATGTGGTTTTGAAACTGTTCCACGAGTCTCCAACAGCATCACACACTTCTAGCCTCGCATCAATCAGTCCAGCACTATGGCCTGTAAAGTCTGCTCTTCTTAAATCAAGTTTTCTTGATTTACTAATTGCAGGCCCTGCCGTGGTGACTTTGATTACAAATATAATTAGTCGGTGGTCACTGCCACCGAGCTCTTCGCCAACAGAGAGGTCCTCAACGATGTCATCCTCAGAGGTGAAAACCAAGGCGAGGATATTGTCTCCTCTCGTTGGCTCTCTCACACATTGAGTCAGGAACTCGTTGTTCGCGAACTCCAAGAGTAGTGCGTTCTCGCCATAGGGTTCTTTGGTTTCCTAGTCAACTTGTGTGTTGAAATACCCCATGACGATACACACTCTGTCTTTTACAAGTTCGCCCAACAGCTGGTACAGACTTCTGTCCTGTTCTAAGAGTTAGGCAGGGGGTCTGTAAAGCACCAGGGTCCTGTATCTGGCAGGACATATCTTTAGGTCAACACCTAGTAATTCATGGTCGAATACGATGTTGCAATCCGTCGAGTTGAGAGTATCCTTGACATACAACATCACACCGCCACCCTCTCTGTCTGGTCTATCTTTCAGGAAAAGCTGGTAACTGGGAATCATGAATTCAACTTCAAAATCTCGGTTTGAGGTTTTTAGCCATGACTCCGTTATGGCTACAATCTCAGGTTCTCCTGTTGCTACGAGGCCGCGAAGTTCAAGAAACCTGTTTCTGATAGACCTCGCATTAAACAGAAGAACCTTGAGGGAGTCCCCGACTGTAGGACTCCCTACGCTCTTATTTGTTGGTCAACAAATAATTTTCGGTTGATTCAATATATTACTAATTTGTATTTGGTATTTAGACTTTTACTATACATTACACACTAACATCCTATGCCACAGGAGCGCTCTAACCAAAGGCATTCTTCTGGTGTTATTTTTCTCCATTGCTCTTGTAAGATTTTCCAAGTGCTTGTGTTTCTCTTTTGCGTCTTCCACGTATTCTCCTGGATTGAGGTCCGGGCTCTGAGCAGACCAGTCCATGACACTTTCTTCCTCCTGATTCAAGGAATTCTTCTCCAACTTTGCCGTGTGGCAAGGTGCATTATCTTGTATAAATATGGCAGGTTGAGCAGAGGCGGCTCTCATATGGGACACAGCATGTACTTGCAGAAGTTCTTTATACACTTGAACATTCCCCCTGCCCTTTAAACAGACAAGTCGGCCACTACCTTCCACCGAAATTATGCCCCCACATTATAACGCTTCCTATACCAAACTTGACGCTGCTCTTAACGCAGTTTACGGATAATTCACAGGGGAACAATTTTAATCACATTTTCTGGTGACTTAGATTTATCTGCCAATTTTAATACGTTTTTTCATGCTGATTTCAAATATATAATCCATTTTTACCTACATGCTATAGTTATTCTGTAATTTCTATTTTCTCGTTTCCCCGAAAAGTGCCCTCCGGACGGACAGAGAGGGTGTTTGTAGAAAGCAAATACTTCACAGTACAGAGTAGTAAGATAGTAATATGTGTTATTGTGCAAAATATTGACATTATCTTTTATTTTTTCAAGTCTCATGTTAGAGTAATGGATTCGTCAAGAGGAAATTGCGTTAATGATCCAACCAGCTTCTGCTACACATGTGGCTGTTACATGCTAGTTCGTCAAAGGCGCAATATATCAAACTTTGTGATCCGCACTTATAAGGCATATTTTGATGTTCCTCTTGGCGATCAAGATAAGAAATGAGCCCCACATGCTGTTTGCTATAGTTGTGTGGAACATCTTCGTGAGTGGACGAAAGGAAAGAGAAATGGTCTTCTTTTTGGAATCCCCATGGTGTGGCGAAAGCCAAAGGATCATGTATCAAACTGTTATTTCTGCCTAGGGAATACTAAAGGGATTGGCAAGAAAAACAGGCACACGATCGACTACCCAAACATTCCCTCGGCGATCCGGCAAGTACCTCATTTTGTCTTTACCAGTTCTGATTTTCAGTGGAAATGCTTCCTCTGAGGATGAAAATGATGTACCTGATATGGACGTCCACAGAATGGATTAAGAGTCTGAAGATTCATCATCAGATGCTGAACAGTCATTAGCTCCTCACTGTTTCAATCAAGAGGATTTGAATGACTCGATACGTGATTTGGCGCTCTTCAAGAAAGTTGCAGAACTTTTAGCCTCCAGGTTGAGTGAAAGACATATGCTTGGCAGGTCGGTACGGGTATCATATTACCGAACAAGGGAAGGGAAAGTACATTTGTTAAGTAGTTCTCTGGGGACAAACAATTTGTATATTGCTACGATGTTCCTGGTCTGTTTACCGAGTTTGGGACTTGGCACCTATAGCCCTGATGAGTGGAGACTGTTTTTGGATAGCTCCGAGCGTAGCCTCAAGTGTGTCATTTTGCATAATGGCAATGACTTTGGTGCAGTTCCTCTAGGTCACTCTCTCCATCTGAGAGAAACTTACGATGACATAAGAATGGTCATGGATTTACTTAAGTACCATGAACACAATTGGATCATATGAGCAGACCCTAAGGTGGTCAACGTCCTCCTTGGTCAGCAGAAGGGATATGCAATGTTTCCATGCTATATCTGTATGTGGTACAGTCGAACCCGTGACAAACACTGGTCTCAACAAGATTGGCCAGTTCAGGAAACTTTGGAAGCAGGAATGCCAAACATTGTTAATGAGCCAATCGTAAGTCGAGAGAAGATCGTTTTCCCTCCACTTCATCTCAAACTGGGGTTGATGAAGCAGTATGTCAAAGCGTTGAGCATTTACAATGATTATTTTCAGTACATAGTATCGGCGTTTCCTGCTTTGTCATGCGAAAAAATAAAAGCAGGAGTATTTGATGGTCCCCAAATCCGAAGACTTCTGAGTGATTCTAGATTCGTGAACACCATGAATGAAAAAGAGAAGGCAGCCTGACTCTTATTTTCTGCCGTTGTTCGTAACTTCTTGGAAAACAAAAAAAAACACATAACTACGAGGATCTGGTTACTAATATGCTTTTAGCATATCGTGATCTGGGATGCAACATGAGTGTGAAGCTGCATTTCCTAAATAGTCACCTCGACCGATTCCCAGGGAATCTGGGAGCCGTGAGCGACGAACAAGGGGAACGCTTCCATCAGGATTTGATGACGATGGAAGAGAGCTACCAAGGTCACTGGGATAGACACATGATGGCGAACTACTGCTGAACGATTAGAAGAGACTAGCCAGAGAAGACTTACAATAGAAAGAGTTACAAACGCAAATCTTTGCCCGATTGAAATCAAGAAGAGGTCCTCCAGCCTGATGTACGGTCATTAATAAATTAGCATCTATTTGATTACAGTTTTTGTAATCCTAATGTGTAATTCAAGTTTTTTCTCATATGCAATAAAATGTTTGTGCAAAAAAACCTGCTTTACTATAAATAACGCAAAAGGATGATTCAAAATTACTTCAGGGCATGATGATAGGCGTGATAAAATGAAAATCATTGTATAATATTAGTTATTGATATTACAAAAAATATGTAGCATTTAGAGAGAATCTGATTTTAGATTTGAATTCAGTATGCTCGAATAAGGTAGGAAAATGTACTTTTTTCAATTCACCAAATACATTGTTCCCCAGTGTAATCTTTCGCCTGGTCTTCGACGGCCGAATCTCCTGCCATCGGAACCAAAAAAAGTGTACTACGATTCATCGCTGAAGTGTACTCTTTACTGTTTGTCTTATGTCCATAGAACGTGCTTACTGGCAAAGGATAATCTAGCTTTCTTGTTCTTTTGGCTGATTAATGGCTTAGCTGCTAGTGTGCGAAATTTTAAATATCTTTCCGTTAAGCGGCGTGATACTGTCTTCCTAGAGACCCTAATGCCCATAGTTTCATTTACTTCTCGGGAAATCCTGGCTACTGTCTTATATCGGTCCTCTTGTGAGATACGGATGATAGCTTGGTCATCTTTCTTTGAGGTTTTTCACTATGAAATGGATGGGCATTGGCTGAATTCAGTTGAGAATGAGAAGGACTTAGGCGTATTAGTAGATAGGTCACTGAAGTTTTCAAAGCAGTGTATTGAGGCAAAAAATAGAGCAAATAGGGTGCTAGGATACATTAACAGGAATTTTAGCTACAAGAGTAAAGAAACTATCCTTAAACTCTACAACTCGTATGTTAGGCCACATTTAGAGAACTGTATACAAGCATGGATACCACATTGAGGGGAGATATGTTTGAGTTATTTAAAATCTGTTCTGTGATGGATAAGTTGGATTTTAGCAAGTTATTTGAGTTGGAAGGTAGTAATAGGACTAAGGGTCACCACTTAAAAATTAAAAAACAGAGGTGCAGGTTGGATGTTAGAAAATATTTTTTTACCAATAGAGTGGTAGATTACTGGAATAGTTTTCCATCTGAGACGGTAGACAGTCCAAACTTGAATGTATTCAAACGCAGATTAGATGATTCTATGGGGAGGGAGGGTTAACTTTAGGGTATATTCTGGACTCATTCCTGTGAATGCAGTTTTGTATTATTGTATATTACGATTGATTTTGATTTTGACGAGTCTTGATGATGATGCTTTTTGTTTTCAACACATTCCTGTGTATTGTTTGAATTGTATATTGTAGATGCATGATCGGACACAATCCTATAGATTGTTTAAATTGTATATTGTAGATGCATGATCGGACACAATCCTATGGATTGTTTAAATTGTATATTGTAGATGCATGATCTGACACAATCGTAGGGCTGCATTTTGTGGGTGGGTTTTGACAGATGCGGATGACCTTTGATAGGCCCTTGTGGCTTTTGTCATCCGTGAAATTCTGTTATGTTATGTTATGTTATGTTATGTTAACTTCTCCAGATACATGAACCTGTGATATTGTTACGTGATATATTATGTACAACACTTTTAGGACGTTTATTCCTTTCAGCTATGCCTGCGATAGAGAGATGATCCTCATGACGTAGCTTAACAATTAGCTCCTGGAGGGAACTGAGTGATGAAATCAAACCAGATGATTAACCAGAACAGAAGAGCCGACTGTCGCGCCAGATTTCACAGCTCCGCCAACTGAGTGGCTGGCGGGAACGAAGTGCCGTTCTATGCATAATGATATGTAAAACCTGAACCTAAAGAAGAAGAAAACCGAACAAGACAAGAAACTCAAAACTACGACAACAAACCACTGATGAAGACAACTTTAAACCAAGATTGTGAAAACCCCCCGATTACGACAAGAACCCTACTAAAGATGAAGAAACAAAAAAAACAAACACACACGAATACAAATGATACCAACAACAATAAGCACGCACCTAAAATGTAATAAAAAAACACAAACATATAAAGCAATGCATAACACACACAAAAAAAACCCTGAAAATTATTAAGACAAATGGCTTGAACGCCATAAATAATTATTTATAATTATTAAAAATCTACAGAAACAACAAAGAATACACGCTACCAAAAAAATAATAAAACTGATAGGTCTGATCACCAGGCTCTAGGTATCTCTTTGCACCCTACCACACTTCTTTCTCTTTTCTCCGCTTGTCTATTTTCTCTATCTACCCACACACCCTATCGTCCTCCCTTACATGCACCCACTTTAACTTAATCATAATCATAATCATAGCTCCTGGATATAGACAGGGGTAAAGGTTCTCCTAGGCATGATTGCTGCTCGGAACTTGACAAAGTAGTGACTAAAAGTGAAAAGAATTCATGGAAGTAAGTTACTACCCTAAATTAGTTGGTTGTCTCAAAAATAGAAGAAATAGAATATCGCTGCCCGGATTATTTTGACCACTATATTTTTGGAATAAAAATGACCTTTTTTACGTAAATTGCAGTTTCTTCCATTATACATATGCGCAATCTACATGTAGAACCTATAGCCATGCTTTTTTTATATCTGTAATTTATCATCCATTACTTACCATTATTTGGTATGAGGCAACTGTAAGTTTTGTGATGGAAACCTAAGTGTCCGAATCATTATGGCCATTACTGTACATCGACAGAACCCGTCAGTCCTTTATTTATGCTACAAACTCTATAGGAATATTAAATAAAATGAATCACTCAATCATTATAAATGAATAATAAAGTTTTACATGACAAGAACTTTCCATTATTCTAAAACGACTCTGTAAGTGCATCATATAGCTGTATACCTTATATAAAAGATGGGGATTAGAATATGTGCACTATTTTGAATTATAAAACAAACAAAACTTTAAATTATTGCAATTTGGTACGGAAAAAAGTATTCTTACATAACAAGTAATATATATTAAATTACTAATTATGAACTTTTAAAGAAAAACTGTGGTTGAGTGAATAGTAAAGTATGTTCTAAAATGTTTCACTAATATTTTCAGCAAATTATGACTTTGGGAATTTAGTTAAACAGCCATTTATTGTCTTCTCCTGATGCAGCAAGGTTGTCACCATGGCGAAAACGAAGGAGCTCTCTATTGAATGAAAGAATGAGATCGTTAACCTTTACAATGAAGGGTTGAGCTACCGAGACATATTCCGTTCAATACCATTGGTTCGCATATTTTGAAATGGAAAAAAAGACGTATTTTGCACTATCTTCCTAGAACTGACGCTCCTCGTAGAATCTCAGCCATGAGAACTGCTTGCTGCATGGACTTCGGTATCGAAACGAACAATCAGTAAGGGGCTGGATTGCAATAATCTGAAATCCTGACAACCAAGAAGAACACCCCTAATCAATAAAAAAAACAGAGATGCGCGCCTAAATTTTGCCCGCTCGGTAAACCTAGAGAATTCTGGAGTAGTGTATTATGCTCAGATGAAACAAAAATTGAATTATTTAGGAGGAATTCAGGTTCTCATACATGGAGGAAAGATACAAATGCTTATGATCCAAAGAACACCATCCCTAGTGACAGGAGCACTAGGGATCACTTTATGTAATAAATGGCACAATGAATGGAGCTTAATATCGTAGAATTTTGCAGAAATTTTTACTAAGCTCTGTCCAACAATTGCAACTTGAAGATGACTCATGCTTCCAACAAGATAATGACCTAAAGCGCAATGTTAAACTGACTCGGAATTGGTTTGTTCAGAATAAGGTGAGGATGCAGCAGTGGCGTAGCCAGTCACCCTGATTTAAACCCCATAGAAAATTTATGGCAAAAATTAAATAATCAGATTCACTTGCCGGGCTCCAACAAAGAAGAGTGGGCGAATATACCGACACAAACGTACAAACACTTGTCGCAAAGTATGACAAACGCCTACATACAATTTTTCCTAACCATGGTTATGCAACTAAATGCTGAGTTGGGTTACTATGAGTATTAATTACGACACAACGCGAACCAAGTTTTTTGCGCAAATGCATATTATTAGCGTTATTAATAGTTTTTATATTGCTATTATTTAGCGACCAACATATCGTCATCATGAAATAGTACCAAGAGTTTGGGCGGTGAAATTCCGCCAAGTGTCTATATTTTGAAACGGTAGCCATATTTTGGTCGCGAAATTGTCGCCACTGAATTTCGAAGACAAAAAACATCAATCGTAGAAAAAAAAAGGAAAATTTAGTGTTCTTTTTACAAATGCTTTTGTGATTGTGCATTTCCCGCCCAAACTACAATGAAACACAATTGGATGCAGTTGTCAATTGGAGGTAATGGCTTTTTAGTCGATATTGAAGAATCTATATTTGAAAAAAACAAAAAGTTTATTTTACTAGTCCAAAATAGATCGACAGACGTTTGATCCTACTTATAAAAAGTATGTTTTGTTGGTGTCTATTATAATTAGTTATCAGTGGAATGCATATACATTATGTAAAGTCCATAATTATACTAACCTGAATATGAATCAATAGGAAAATTCTATGGATCCTATCACAGGAGCGCATAACCAAACAATCGAAATGATTTAGAAAAGTGGGAAAACGCGGATTTTAATCGCCGGTAACAAAAAGCAACACTATCCCAAGTACTTTGTGTTCTATAAGTTTGTGCAGGAAATTCCAATGAACGAGAGGGTGCACTTTTGACCTGAAAACTGTAGCAAAGTTAGATGCCCCCTCCCACATGCTCTCTGATTAAAAAGTTTGTAGTTTTTATGGTTTTGCCAGGTTCACATTATACCTTATTTGATTAGGTTAGGTTAAGTTAGGTTGTTAGGATAGTTTAAGTTGAGTTAGTTTAGTTTTTATGATGCAAAACATTTCATTTGCTTCATTTTGAGGCATTTAATAAAAATCTTACATGCGGTTTTTGGTGAAAATGCTTCAAATTTAAGTAAAACAAATTACTTTTGCTAAACTAGAAGCATTTGCAAACAAACGGATGCTAGATTTGAATGAAGCACCTCAAAATGAACCTAATTTGAATAATTTAAATTTTAATGTATTTTATTTGAGGTTGGGGTTTGTTCATTTAAAAATTGTGCACATTATTCTAATCCCCATCATTTGTACATATTTTTCCCCATCTATATATATGGTGTTACGACCCTCACCGCCGATTCCCGCCATCGAGGCTGTGGGGCCCAACCGATAGGGCTTTAGTCGGCAAACATTGGAACTTCCGGCGTATTAATATATATTCTCCATCTCGAGAATAATCTTCGAAGTATTCTTAGAGCTTTAGGGTCGCAAGCTGTCCCCACGTTGCTTCCAAGTAAGCAAGCCCACGCAAGCCCAGAAGGTATTCACACGGCATCATAAGGGGTTTTGGGGATCATTCATCGATGACGCGCAATCCTCGAGCGACAACCCCGGTGCTATTCGGTCTCGCAGCAGGAATCCATATTCGAAACGACGAAGACTACGTCTAGAATATTGCGCTCTACTCCGCTTCCTCGAATAATACCTTCCCCAAAATACCCATCCTCGCGGTCTTCTCCAGAAAATCGTAAGACTTACATTTTCTTTCAACGTCGAAGAGGCATGACGCTCTCCGACGGATCGACTGACCTCATGATCTTCTCCCGATCCCTCTCGGGTAATTATTGTAATAATTATTGAGCCTCTCACGGCTAAGACTCACCTCGCAGTCGCCTCTCGCCTTCACTCGGGTAATTAATGTATTTATTGAGCCTAGTACGGCTAAGACAATTCATATTTTCCATTTCAATTTCATTCATTTAGTAAACTGTGTTAACTAAATTGCCTGTATATTATTCTTTGAATATCTATTGCTGTTTGTATAGGATTAAAAGATTATTTTTGTTTCTCCTGTTTAAATCTTCTAACCACCAAAACTTAATTAAATAGTAGCAATACCGGCCAACGATTAATTCACTCTCGCCATTTAAAATCCCTACGCACTCGAAGAGAAAATCTTTTCCTAATTTGGGCTATCGTCTTCTCTCCCCTGCATCTTTTGAGGGATGCCAAAAGGGTCCGGTTCGGACTACCTGAATTCTACGACATATTAATATTAAAACTGGTGTCAGATCTGTAAAGGGTCATTAATAAGGATTATTTTAAAGGCTTCTAAAATTGGTGGTTTGAGGATTACAAGAAAACACTAATCTTCTCTTTTAATTAATTGCAACTGTTAGATAGACGATCAATATATTTAAAATTATGTTTGCAGTGTTATTTTAGGGGTATTTTGCGTGTGATTACCGCCATTTACGCGTTTACTTTGTACGGATTAAGCGAGTTCCTTTGTTGTGTGGTTGGTTTCGTTTGGTGTGCGAAATTCGGGTTGAAAACCCATTATAATCTCTTGTGTGTGCGTTTTGGTAAGCGAACCAGCCCTGTCGTCATTTGAGATCTTCAAAGCCCAAGGAGATTCATTGAGTTTATTGAGAAAAGATCTAATGTCCTACATACAGGCAGAATAAAGGACTGCGGGAGACGAAAGAAGAAAAAGAGAAAAAGAAAGAGAAGAGAAAGAGATAAAATAAAGAAGAGAAAGAGAACTTCGTTTACATGAACTAGAGATGGAGAGGAAAAGAAATAAGGCCCTATCTATCACTTCAGGGCCCCCAGCACAACATCAGGCATCCGTTAAGCTGCCAGTGTTTAAATAAGAGGAAGACTTCGCCTCCTAATTGACACACTTTGAGAAGATATTCGAGGTAAATAATTGGGATATAGAATCGGAGGGCATAGCCAGGTTGTCGCCCCTTCTCAACACCCACATGAGGGATATTTTTATCTTCCTCCCGACAGAGGCAATCATGACTACTCCATGTTAAGGGTGGAACTGCTTTCTGCCTGCAACATGACTCCCGATTTC
Organism: Ceratothoa steindachneri; assembly: GCA_963969495.1. Lineage (NCBI taxonomy): Eukaryota > Metazoa > Arthropoda > Malacostraca > Isopoda > Cymothoidae > Ceratothoa > Ceratothoa steindachneri. The sequence goes on from OZ018325.1 coordinate 48,683,413, forward strand.
TCCCGCCTTAAATTCAGACAGTGCCAAATCTAACCCAAAGAGACCTTCAGACAATTCGGCGTTACCTTGCAAAGACTCCTTAATTTTTGGTTGGACGATTCGAAAGTGCCCCAGGATTACGATGCATTGATTGACTTCACCTGAAGGATAAAATTCTGGCATCACTTCCATCGGAAATCCGGTCTTTTATTAAAGACAAAAGATGCACCAGCTTTAAGGAATGCTTCGAAAGGCGGACGTATATGCTGCCAGCCACAACTGTTGCCCTAAATAAGGAAGATAGAACCAGTGTCCCTCGATAACATGTGCGCCTTATCATCCAAGCCGCTCATGACCACCTTTTCGCTAGTCACATTGACCACACAAAAACGGCCAAACGGATTTTTAAATATTTTTATTGGCCTGGAGTCACCGAATAAATTCTACAATACTGTCGTTCGTGCCCTGTGTACCAAAAGAGAGCAGTTAAGAGGCGAGTCAAGCTGGCCCCCTTACAGAGGAGCCCCGTCATCTCCGAGCCTTTCTCTAGAATAGCTATCGACTTAGTCGGCCCAATTCACCCGCCATCTAGGGAGGGCCACAGTTATATTCTCACTCTAGTCGACTTTGCTACTCTGTTCCCTGAGGCTGTCCTCCTCAAAGGAATTGACAGCATTTCGTGTGTAGAAGCGCTCATCTCCATTTTCCCCACGTTAGATTACGTAAAGAGATCCTGTCGGATCGCGGCCGGCAGTTTACCTCTCATTTAATGGAGCAGGTATGGAAACTGCTCATGATTAATCCCCTTTTTACTACTCCCTTTCACCCGGCCGGAAACGGTATGCGTGAAAGTTTTAACTGCACTCTCAAGGCCATTTTGCGAAAACTGTGCCCGGTGCAACCGAGTGAATGGCACCGATATCTACCCCGTGGCTTTTTTCGTCTACAGGGAGATACCTCACCGCATTTTGGGTTTCACGCCCTTCGAACTGTTATATGGTAGGAATGTTCTAGGACCACTGAACATTCTTAATGAGTTATCTGCAAACCAAAAATTAGATCGGGAAGTACAGTCGTCTTACTCGTACTTGATTGAGCCTCGTCAGAAGTTAGAAAAATGCGCAGAGACAGCCTACCTAAACGCCGACGTAAATTGGCCAAATATAAATCTTACTTTGACTGTCAATCTCAGGATCGAAGATTCAAACCGGCAAGGAAGTTTTGTTATTGTTCCCGACGAACAATAACAAACTCTTGAGCCAATGGAAGGGCCCTTACCGGATAGTCGAAAAACGCGGCCCCGTAGACTATGTGGTGGAGACTCTATATGGAAGTAGGCTTTACCATATAAACCTACTCAAGAAATACCACCGCCGCGCCAGAATCCATCATATAGTATCCATAAATGAAGAATCTGCCCTCGAAGGAGATTAGCCCCTCGACCTCCTGGGTGTAGTCAAAACGTCTGCGTGGAAAAGTACTAGGATTACCTCTTAGTCGTACCCGACGGAATGGAATCACCTTCCAAAGATTTAAAAATAAGTGGTCAATTATCCCCCCATCAGAAAACCCAGCTCCAAGCTCCCCTTCATTGATTCAATGACGTCATCTCCGACATCCCAGGATGTGCTACCCAGTTCGAGCACGATATTCAGCTAACTACACAAGAAACCGTTAGGTCTAGACCATACCCTTTGCCCGTTCATTTAGGGAAGAATTTAATAACGAAGTAAAGAAATTGTTAAGGTTGCAGACAATTGAACCCTCTAAACCAGAGTATTGTTCCCCAGTAGTTATGGTAAAGAAACCGGATAATTCATCATTTTAGAAAGTTAAACGCTGTCACGGTGTTTGACTCAGAGCCTATCCCATTGATAGGACAAAATCTTCATCTGTTCGGAAATGCGGAGTATATTTTAGAATTAGATATCTGTAAAGCGTATTACCAGATGCCCCTTAAAGAAGGAGTTAAAAGGTTCGCCGCATTTCCAACTGAAAAGGGATTAATGCAGTTTAGACGATTTCCCTTTGGTCTCGTCACCGCTTGCAGTAATTACAATCGGATGATGAGACGGATTTTAGATGGATTACCGCACGTATCCTTCTATTTTGAAAACATTCATGTTGCCACGAATGACTAGGAATCCTATTTGACCGCCCTTCACGCTCTGCTACTAAGGCTAAAAGACCATAATCTTACAATCGGTCCAAGCAAATGTCACTTTGCTTCCAATATCATTGACTATTTAGGCATCCGCATAGGTAACAACCAATTAGCCCTGCAGGAAGAAAAGATCATAGCAATCGTAAAGATGCCCTTGCCCGTATCCAAAAGACACTTTAGGTCGTTTGGGGGCTCCACTTCCTTCTATCGTCGGTTTATCCCTAATTTTGCAACACTTTCCGCTCCTCTATGCGAGCTCCTCTAGAAACGATCCCCAAAGCGACTCGTCTGGACCCCATCCCCAATCGAATGCTTTAAATAGCTTAAAGGTAAGCTCTCATCAGTTCCAATCCTGCATTTACCTAATCCTGCCGAACCATTTGGAATTAGAACTGATGCCATTAATGAAGGCATAGGGTGCGTATTGGTTCAATACGGACCTAATGACGAGAGTTTTCCCATAGCGTGAGCCAGCCGAAAGCTATTAATTCGCGAAAGGAACTATACGGTAATTGAACGCAAGAAATTCAAAAATTTAAAACATACCTATTAGGCAAGGAATTTGTAATTGAAACTGATCACAAACCACTGGCGTATCTTAAGAAAATTAAAAATAACAATGGGAGACTAATGCGTTGGAGCCTAGTTCTTCAAGAATTTCAATTTAAGATATTGTATTTAAAAGGCTCGGAGAATTGTATGGCTGATAGCCTAATTCAAAATCCTGTAGATTCCACTCCCGATAAAGTTGAGCCTACCAATTTTGTCTCTCAAGTAAATAGGTCTCTATAAATTACGGTCTTTTCCCATGGTTGTATTTATACGTTTCACCATTCTTTTGTGACCGAGGCCCGATATGCCTCAGCTAAAATTCCTGTTTGTTTGTTGGTATTAGCCCCTGATAATGGCAACTTTTTCTATGTATTTAGGTAGCTATTATTTCTTTTGTGCTTACATGTATTTTTGTATTACATTGCGATTTTTTTTGTGATGTGAATTGTTGTATTTATTATATTCTTTTAGGTTTATTGTGATTCTAAAACCTTTTATGTATTTTTGTTTTCGAGCGACTCGAGGTATTGTACACCTTTATTTTGTTTATAATTTGAAATGTCACTACCCCTTCGAGCGTTCCATCTTAAAGGAAAAGGGTCAGAAAATGAGGGAGAGAGAAAGCGACCGTGTGTGATCGATTCACGAGAAAAAAAATTTTAAGCAAAAGAGCCCTGCTTCCACACCGTCGGCAAACTTCTGGAGCGATAACGCGCCAGAGCCCCGTTCTGTTTATGGTGTTACGACCCTCAACGCCGATTCTCGCTGTCAAGGCTGTGGGGCCGAACCAATAACCCTTCCCTCGGCAAACGTTGGAACTTCTGGCGTAGTAGTATATATTCTCCATCCAGAGAATAATCTGCGAAGTATCCTTAGAGCTTTTGGGTCACGAGCTGTCCCCACGTTTCTTCCAAGTAAGCAAGCCCACGCAAGCCCAGAAGGTATTCACGCGGCATCATAAGAAGTCTTTGGAATCATTCATAGACGATGCGCAATCCTCGAGCGACAACTTCCGGTGGTATTCGGTCTCACAGCAGTAATCCATATTCAGGACGACGAAGACTACGTCTGGAATATCGCGCTCTACTCCGCTTCCTCGAAGAATACCTTCCTCCGAGTGCCTATACTCGTGCTCTTCCTCAGAAAATCGTAAGACTTATATTTTTCTCATCGTCGAAGAGGCGTCACTCTCTCCGTCGAAGCGACTCACCTCCTGATCTCCTCCCGAACCCTCTCGGGTAATTATTGTAATAATTATTCAGCCTTGTGTGGCGAAGACTCACCTCGCAGTCGCCTCTCGCTTTTACTCGGGTAATTAGTGTACTTATTGAGCCTAGTACGGCTAAGACGATTCATATTTTGCATTTCAATTTCATTCATTTAGTAAACTGTGTTAACTAAATTGCCTGTATATTATTCTTTGAATATCCATTGTTGTTTGTATAGGATTAAGAGATTATTTTTTTCTCTCATGTTTAAATCCTCCAACCACCAAAGCATAATTAAATAGTAGCAATACCGGCCAACGATAAATTCACTCTCGCCATTTAAAATCCCTACGCACCCGAAGAGGAGATCTTTTCCTAATTTGAGCTGTCGCCTTTCCTCCCTTACATCTTTGGAGGGAAGCCAAAAGAGTCAAGTTCGGACCTGAATTCTACGACAATGCACATGTATGAGGGGTGATCAATAAGTTTTGCCAATCGGTAGGGCAAAACAGAGAAAGGGGAATAGCTGTTTGTGGGGGTGTTAGGACAAGTTATGACAAGTTAAGACCTACAGTCGCACGCTCCTGCCTCGTCTATTTAAGAAGCAGTAGCTGATCGCAGATTGTCAGTCACAAATTTTTCAACCATGGAGAAGGTTGAGCACCGCGCAGTGATCAACTTTTGACCAAGGAAGGCAAGAATGCAAAAGAGATCCATGAATGCATGGTTTCAGTGTACACCGACACCGCCCCTTCCTATACAACCATTGCTCGCTGGAATAGGGAGTTTCGCCATGTTCGTGAGTCCCTTGAAGATGATCCCCGTCCAGGACGCCCGTCAGACGTGACCAACGAGGACAATGTGGCTTGTGTGGAGAGGATGAAACTAAAAAGTCGACGGGTAAATGTCGAAGAAATCAGCGAGAACTTGGAATATGACATGGAAGTGTTATCAACATCATCCACGACAATTTAGCCATGACCAAGGTCTTTGCCCGTTGGGTCCCTAGAAACCTCACGAAACTTCACGCCCCATGATCGACTTCAACGTCATCAAAGTTCGGAGGAGCTGTTGCTCCTGTACAACCAAGACCCGGCGGGATTCGAGTCACGCATAGGGACAGGTGATGAAACGTGGGTCCATCACTGGGATCGCGAGACCAAGCTCGAAAGCATGGCCTGGAAGCACAGGGGCTCTCCGATCCCCGTCAAGTTCCGTACCCAACCCTCAGCCGGGAAGATCATGGCCACCATCTTCTTGGATTCTGAGGGAGTGTTGATGGTGGACTATGCGCCTCGTGGAAGGACCATCACAGGCCAATATTAGGCCCAGGAACTGGTTGGGTTGAAGAAGTGCATCCGTCAGACGCGGCGCGGCAAGTTGACACACGGTGTCCTGCTCCTCCACGACAATGCCACTGTCCACAAGGCCAGAGTTGCACAAGTTGCCCTTCGCAAGTGCGTATTCGAGGAGCTCAACCATCTCCCCTACAGTCCAGATCTGGCCCCCCACGACTACTTTTTATTTCGCCAGCTCAAGGCTGCACTGCGTGGACACCAATTTTTGGGGACGATGTTGATGTCCAGCTCGCCGTCCAGGAGTGGATTTAACAGCAGTCGGGAGATTACTGGTTGTTAGGAATTCGAAGCCTCAGGGACAAGTGGCGCAAGTTTATTGAAGTCGAAGGTAGTTATATTGAAAAATACTAAAACGCTTTTCCTCATATCTCGTTTCCTTATATCTGAATTGCAAACTTATTGACCGCTCCTCGTATATGTATCTGCAGGAAAGTGTCTTCCTGCGTGTTGTTTAATCAGCATATATGACTAATTAGATATTGTGGTTTATTTTCCGTTGTCTATTTCTTAATGACTTCTTATTTTTTATTTGAGTCTGCCAAAGGTTGAGATGGATCTGATATAATATTTACACATTACACTATTATCGGTCAAGGCTATTCTTTTGTTCATATTAGGTTTGAATCATAAAACCTTCTAGAATTAAGCTGTGAGCAGAGAAGTTGGAAGTCGTCTGAACCTGCTCTGATTAGAAAAGATTCAAAAGAGAGTGAAGCAATGTGAGATGCTACCTGGAACTCTGATTATCACCCGCTGCCATTGAAAATAGGGAGAGCCAGTATAATTCAGTTACAAACGAATATTCACATCAGGCTTCTTTATTAATTTGAAAATGAATTTTAGCATGAAGCTAGTTATCTTGTAGAGTTTATTCATGTCCAAATAATTTTGAATTGATAGAAGGGGTTCAACATAATTTGGGATTGTTGCACGAGAGGAAATTAAATTTATTGGATACTCGACGTGGTACTTTAGTTCCAGTTTTGACCAGAGAAATCGCTTTAATGTCACCCAAGTGGTCAAATATTTGATTTTGAATAAAATTCTTTATGGAAAACGTAACGAGTTATTAAATATGCGGGATTGTCAACGTAAAATTATTTTTTAAGTATTTGAGGACATAGTTGTTCGTTTAAAACCTGAGCTGATGTTTAAGATGAGGGGAGAACTAGCTAGATCAAATCCTAGCGAACGATAGCGATATGTAATTAGTTGGCCGTTCATTACATAGAAAAAAATCAGTCTGCTCTTATCCGCTTCTAATTTTATAGAAAGAAACGATTTTTATAATGTGGGCGAAGATAAAATTCGGTTTGATAAAAAACGACAAAGAAGATTGAATAATGGGTTAAAATCCATTCTGGGAAAAATAGCTTCGTCAAGAGAAGGACGTTGATTAAATTTAAGAATACAATTAAAAATAGGTAGTTGTTTGGGTCGCCAATTTTATGAAGGATCCATGAGGATTACAAATGCACTTCTCATAATCTTCTGGAAGAACATGGATTTCCTCAATTACCCGGATACGTCGTCCTATTGGATTTCGAAACTTCGTTATATGATTCTATGATCCCTCTCTCTGATAAAGTATATAGTTTTTCACTTTTTAGTAGGAAAGAACTTGAGACAAAATTTCATTAAACCAAGGTAGCATAATATGTTATTTGCTATCTCTTTTTATGATTGACTTATGAAATTTTTAATTTTTTTTTAGCTCGTCTTCAGAACCCGTTTATGTTTCTTTGCTATATAAAGGTTTTAACTGAACATATATTCAAGCCATAAATCCAAGTCGTGATTAGAATTGCGCAAATTTAACCGATTGAAGTAGGTAGTGCCTGGGTTGAGAGTCGCGTTAAAGTTAAGTTCGAGGGTCATCTCTGTCTTAGGTTTTAAATTTGAAAGATTTTCAAGCGTTTTGAATTTATTTCATGCTTCGTTTTTCACAGATATCTTGAGAACGGTATATCAGTCTACCGTTGGATTACTCCATGATACGAGACGTCAAGGTGAAGTTTGAGTTATTAATTATTATGAGTGATGAGAAGAGGGGATCAGTTGGATCATTTTCCGCATGAGGTGCGTTTCTCTCCCCACATTCACGAGGAAAACACTTCTCTCAGCGTGGCTAGTACTGCCAGCGGCCTTTTTCTCTGAGCCCTTCGCGACATCCAATCTTCTTGCATTCACAACTTCTCAGTTGACGTTAATTTATTGTCCAATATTTCACGGTACTTGATTCCATTCATTGTTCCATTTATCATATGAAGAGCACCAGTATCACTAAAAGAAAAACAGCCCCACATTATAATGTTGCTGCCTCCGTGCTTTGTGGGGACGGTGCTCTTCCTAGTATATGCAGTTTTCATTACGGCGCCAAACATGGCGTGCTTAATTCTGGCCAAAATGTTTAAGTTTGGTCTCATCAGACCAAAATTGCAATCTTCTGTCGTGCTATCAAGTGATTATTCTTCAAAGACTTGGGTTGTGAACGAGATCTGTAGCCTCGCAGATCATCTTGCAGTTATACTCTACATAGTTATCACAGGGTTCTACGATATCGATCTCAGCATCAGTCGACTAGCTTATTGATATAGTTTCCTCGGAGATCCACTCAGAGGAAAGTTTACAGTGGTCCTGGACGTCTTCCATTATTTAGCAACCCAACCTAAATATATTGCTGTTGGAACAGGTAAAGATGGATAAATACTTCTATAGATTTTATTTTCTATATAGTGCTCAATTATCATGTTTTTCAAATCATTTGAGAGCTCTTTATTTTAACCATAATGGCATAGTGTTGCCATATGACGATTACAAGTTATGCAAAAAAACATAACTCATTAAATTATTGTTCAAAACTTATCGGATCATTCTAGATATTTGTAAAACAGTCCATACAAAAAAAATAGGTAACTAAGTCAATTTCAAAATATTTTCCATGGATGTCAAAATACTTATTTCCCCTTTATTTTTTCGCCAATATAATCTAATGTACTCGTATCAGAATTTTTCATTTTCTTCCGCTAACACATTAAAAAACGTTAGCTTTAGAAATAAAATTAATTTTCAAAAGATAGAATATATATTAAATACGTTATTTAAATAAGTCCAAATATTTGTGTTACCGCAATGTAGATCGATAAATAGATAGAGAGATAAATCATACTCTCTCTCGGAACAGAGAAATTCGCCCAATCAATTATAAACTTGTCTCGCGTCCCGATGGCAAACGTTGTGTCCTTTATGTAACACCATCGTGGAAAACGAGTCTCCTTTAAAACTTAGAAACAAAGATCTATCTTCTAATCAGTTCATGCCTGGGCGAGGAAATAGCCAAGGAATCCAAAAGACCGGATTTCAGGACAATATTTACTCAAGGATATCAGCGTCAAGATGAAACCGTGGTGATGCTAAAACAATGGTTAATGGGTATGCTAGCCTAGATTCAATTGAATTTAGATACAATAGAAGGGGATTTAATAGAAAAGTAACGGTACAGAAAATGAAAAGCGAGCGAGAATCCTAGAAATATATATCCGGATCCTCATCTAAAACATTTATTCTCGACGCTTGCTCGCTTTTAGTTTTCTGTATCGTTACTCTTCTATTTTAGATGAGCAACTGGGTAAATATTTCTAGGAATTAAATCATTTTAGAATATATGTATGTATATACACTGTATTATTGGGTTTTATACATATAAAATAATTTATATAAATATATATTATGTGGGCTGCGATTGCTTGTGCAGAAAGGGTAAAATCATATATTTAATAGCAAGGGAGAAATTGGAAACACACAGTTGAAAGTAGCAATTGAACATGATTAATACAATGAAATTTTGATAAGTTATGTGTATTAATTTAGATAGAATGTGATGTTGAGTTGGTGGTTGGAAGATATGAATACACAGGCTATAGACACACAAGTGACTAAAATTTAAAAGGAAAAAAGGGAAATTATATTACAGTAACATTATTGGTAACTAACCTTGTCTGACGAGTAGAAAAAACACAAGAGACTTTGGGTTTGCGACAAAAACAAAGAAAAAATGAGCTCTCCACAAATTGGCTAATTCAAACTGCGTCAGGCAAGGGTTATGATTGGTTGGGAACAACCGTACAGATATGTAGTGGAATGTGGTACACAGAGTGTCGTATATGAAATAGTGCGAGATCGGTAAGCTCTTAAGCGGGGGAAAGGCCAAGGGCATTTTAGGAACTTTTGTAGGAACTGGCCAAAATTACAGATGCCTTAATACACCCCATGAGGCATTTACCCACCCCGTTACAAAATATTTTAAGCTAGTCAGAATATCTCAGACGTATCCTGACAACGCAACCGAACCGTACGATGACGCCGGTGAGTTGGCTATAATTGGTGAGACGCAATTTGCTGGCAAATACTACAAGATGCAGACGGGGCACTGCCATTAACGAAGATGGACAGATCAACAATAATCTGTTTGATTAGCATCTTCGAGCTGGCATATTGTGATACCAAGACGTTTTGAATCTTAATTGCTGATTGCGGGATGACCAGAGGTGGGGAGATGGTCCTCTGACTGGCCAGTTCTGAAGATGTGGTTTCCTGCAACAAAAGAAGAGGCGGCAGCAATCGGTAAGGATAAAGGTGGTTAGTGGCTGGTGGAGAGATTAGGTAGTACTAGATTAGGGAAATCACTGGATCATTTTGCGAGATAGTGGAAGAAGCAAAAGACGAGGGCTGTTCAGGGCGAACAGCATCAATAAATGCGGTTATTAGTGATCCAGGGAAACAGTATCCTGCTTGGTGTCAAGCTGTAGTAGAGATAAGTTTAGCTTCCTAAGGATGACGAGAAAGGGCCAATCATAAACGGGTTGCAATGAGGAGCGAGTTTAGTCACGACTGACAAAAACAGGAAGAAGTTGAAATCTATTTTGGCACGGAAGGTTTCTGGTTAGCAGGCACTCCTGGGTAGGTAGGCTTGATTTCGGTCATCACTCGTACCAAATTGTGTATGTATAAAGCAGGATCGAGATAAGAGGATAGATGGAGGTCAGTAGAAAAGAAGAATTGACTAGGAAGACGGAGTTGGGTACCTTAAACAACTTTCGCTGCAGAGCAGGTCAAATCTTCTTTCAAGGACGAACGAATAGCTAAAAGAATCGAAGGTAGCTTGTCCGCCCAAGTGATATTTGGATCGGTAGTGCGTAAGCTTGCTATGAGCGTCCGATGTAAACATTTGATTGCTGCGTTGCTTTGAGGGTGGTAGCTTGTGGTACGAAGAAAGAAAATAACAAATAGCTGCCATGAGTACATCCCATTGGTGGGATTCAAATTGACTACCACGTTCAGTCATGATTGTGGGAGGACACCAAAACGACCAACCTAGCCTCAGATAAATGCCGGGGCTACGGTGTAGGCTCGGATATCTGGAATGGCAACACCCTCTGGCCAACGAGTGAAGCGGTCGATCATGGTAAGAAGATAGGTACAACCACGAGAGTAAGACAGAGGGTCTGCAAGACGTAAATGGCGCTGAAACGTGACAAAAGCAGTACCAAAGGAACCAGTGGAGTCTTTGTATGAATCTGAGCCATAGTATGCTGACAAGGCACAGATGAGGAGGTCCATTTGGCCAAGTCGACTTTCTTACCTGCCCACACAAAACGTTGTGTAATGAGCTTGCGAGTAGCTCGTATGCCAGGATAGGAAAAAAACATGAGTTTGCTCAAATGTATGCCTACGGTAAGCGATATATATAGAAGAACTAGGACAGTCAGGTATGGAAAAGTCAACCAGGATGCGCCTGGAAGGACTGTCTGCTAAGTCGATCTCGCGAACGACTAGTTGAGAAGAGTGACGTAGTGTTTGCGTGTCTTCATCCTGTTCCTAAGCCAACGCTAATGTCGCGTGGTCAATGGGCATATGAGAGAGATACGCCTCTGATATTGAAGAAATGAGAAAAAGTACGTCAGGTATGACATTTGAAGATCCCAGAACGTTTCGAATGTCGCTTGTAAGCAGCAAGATGAAGTCTAGATGACGAGAATCGACTGCAAAGTGCACGGAAAAATACTATCAGCGGATATTGCTGAAAGATAATGAAGAAAGAGAGAGATTGCCATGAGACACGATACTTTTATTGTGAAGTTG